>CATOCI010000005.1:0-97103 GCA_951509635.1 Eupeodes luniger
TCATTCCCTTTCCATTTCTGTGCCTATCTTTGAATAAGACCAATTTTACAACAAGTTATGGGCAAAAATCCATGTTCAAACTTTAAATGCGAATATCTCGCTTAATATGCGTCCCAGAGCCATGAAAGTCGGCATCTAGAGGGCAATTTTTGAAGTACAATATTTCTCGATCTAGACCACCTAGAGGGCTGAAATTTCAGGATTGTGATCTAGGAATCATTCCCTTTCCATTTCTGTGCCTATCTTTGAATAAGACCAATTTTACAACAAGTTATGGGCAAAAATCCATGTTCAAACTTTAAATGCGAATATCTCGCTTAATATGCGTCCCAGAGCCATGAAAGTCGGCATCTAGAGGGCAATTTTTGAAGTACAATATTTCTCAATCTAGACCACCTAGAGGGCTGAAATTTCAGGATTGTTATCTAGGAATCATTCCCTTTCCATTTCTGTGCCTATCTTTGAATAAGACCAATTTTACAACAAGTTATGGGCAAAAATCCATGTTCAAACTTTAAATGCGAATATCTCGCTTAATATGCGAGCCATGAAAGTCGGCATCTAGAGGGCAATTTTTTAAGTCCAATATTTCTCGATCTAGACCACCTAGAGGGCTGAAATTTCAGGATTGTGATCTAGGAATCATTCCCTTTCCATTTCTGTGCCTATCTTTGAATAAGACCAATTTTACAACAAGTTATGGGCAAAAATCCATGTTCAAACTTTAAATGCGAATATCTCGCTTAATATGCGTCCCAGAGCCATGAAAGTCGGCATCTAGAGGGCAATTTTTGAAGTACAATATTTCTCGATCTAGACCACCTAGAGGGCTGAAATTTCAGGATTGTGATCTAGGAATCATTCCCTTTCCATTTCTGTGCCTATCTTTGAATAAGACCAATTTTACAACAAGTTATGGGCAAAAATCCATGTTCAAACTTTAAATGCGAATATCTCGCTTAATATGCGTCCCAGAGCCATGAAAGTCGGCATCTAGAGGGCAATTTTTGAAGTCCAATATTTCTCAATCTAGACCACCTAGAGGGCTGAAATTTCAGGATTGTTATCTAGGAATCATTCCCTTTCCATTTCTGTGCCTATCTTTGAATAAGACCAATTTTACAACAAGTTATGGGCAAAAATCCATGTTCAAACTTTAAATGCGAATATCTCGCTTAATATGCGTCCCAGAGCCATGAAAGTCGGCATCTAGAGGGCAATTTTTGAAGTACAATATTTCTCGATCTAGACCACCTAGAGGGCTGAAATTTCAGGATTGTGATCTTGGAATCATTCCCTTTCCATTTCTGTGCCTATCTTTGAATAAGACCAATTTTACAACAAGTCATGGGCAAAAATCCATGTTCAAACTTTAAATGCGAATATCTCGCTTAATATGCGTCCCAGAGCCATGAAAGTCGGCATCTAGAGGGCAATTTTTGAAGTACAATATTTCTCAATCTAGACCACCTAGAGGGCTGAAATTTCAGGATTGTTATCTAGGAATCATTCCCTTTCCATTTCTGTGCCTATCTTTGAATAAGACCAATTTTACAACAAGTTATGGGCAAAAATCCATGTTCAAACTTTAAATGCGAATATCTCGCTTAATATGCGAGCCATGAAAGTCGGCATCTAGAGGGCAATTTTTTAAGTCCAATATTTCTCGATCTAGACCACCTAGAGGGCTGAAATTTCAGGATTGTGATCTAGGAATCATTCCCTTTCCATTTCTGTGCCTATCTTTGAATAAGACCAATTTTACAACAAGTTATGGGCAAAAATCCATGTTCAAACTTTAAATGCGAATATCTCGCTTAATATGCGTCCCAGAGCCATGAAAGTCGGCATCTAGAGGGCAATTTTTGAAGTACAATATTTCTCGATCTAGACCACCTAGAGGGCTGAAATTTCAGGATTGTGATCTAGGAATCATTCCCTTTCCATTTCTGTGCCTATCTTTGAATAAGACCAATTTTACAACAAGTTATGGGCAAAAATCCATGTTCAAACTTTAAATGCGAATATCTCGCTTAATATGCGTCCCAGAGCCATGAAAGTCGGCATCTAGAGGGCAATTTTTGAAGTCCAATATTTCTCAATCTAGACCACCTAGAGGGCTGAAATTTCAGGATTGTTATCTAGGAATCATTCCCTTTCCATTTCTGTGCCTATCTTTGAATAAGACCAATTTTACAACAAGTTATGGGCAAAAATCCATGTTCAAACTTTAAATGCGAATATCTCGCTTAATATGCGTCCCAGAGCCATGAAAGTCGGCATCTAGAGGGCAATTTTTGAAGTACAATATTTCTCGATCTAGACCACCTAGAGGGCTGAAATTTCAGGATTGTGATCTTGGAATCATTCCCTTTCCATTTCTGTGCCTATCTTTGAATAAGACCAATTTTACAACAAGTCATGGGCAAAAATCCATGTTCAAACTTTAAATGCGAATATCTCGCTTAATATGCGTCCCAGAGCCATGAAAGTCGGCATCTAGAGGGCAATTTTTGAAGTACAATATTTCTCAATCTAGACCACCTAGAGGGCTGAAATTTCAGGATTGTGATCTAGGAATCATTCCCTTTCCATTTCTGTGCCTATCTTTGAATAAGACCAATTTTACAACAAGTTATGGGCAAAAATCCATGTTCAAACTTTAAATGCGAATATCTCGCTTAATATGCGTCCCAGAGCCATGAAAGTCGGCATCTAGAGGGCAATTTTTTAAGTCCAATATTTCTCGATCTAGACCACATAGAGGGCTGAAATTTCAGGATTGTGATCTAGGAATCATTCCCTTTCCATTTGTGTGCCTATCTTTGAATAAGACCAATTTTACAACAAGTTATGGGCAAAAATCCATGTTCAAACTTTAAATGCGAATATCTCGCTTAATATGCGTCCCAGAGCCATGAAAGTCGGCATCTAGAGGGCAATTTTTGAAGTCCAATATTTCTCGATCTAGACCACCTAGAGGGCTGAAATTTCAGGATTGTGATCTAGGAATCATTCCCTTTCCATTTCTGTGCCTATCTTTGAATAAGACCAATTTTACAACAAGTTATGGGCAAAAATCCATGTTCAAACTTTAAATGCGAATATCTCGCTTAATATGCGTCCCAGAGCCATGAAAGTCGGCATCTAGAGGGCAATTTTTGAAGTACAATATTTCTCGATCTAGACCACCTAGAGGGCTGAAATTTCAGGATTGTGATCTAGGAATCATTCCCTTTCCATTTCTGTGCCTATCTTTGAATAAGACCAATTTTACAACAAGTCATGGGCAAAAATCCATGTTCAAACTTTAAATGCGAATATCTCGCTTAATATGCGTCCCAGAGCCATGAAAGTCGGCATCTAGAGGGCAATTTTTGAAGTCCAATATTTCTCGATCTAGACCATCTAGAGGGCTGAAATTTCAGGATTGTGATCTAGGAATCATTCCCTTTCCATTTCTGTGCCTATCTTTGAATAAGACCAATTATACAACAAGTTATGGGCAAAAATCCATGTTCAAACTTTAAATGCGAATATCTCGCTTAATATGCGTCCCAGAGCCATGAAAGTCGGCATCTAGAGGGCAATTTTTGAAGTACAATATTTCTCGATCTAGACCACCTAGAGGGCTGAAATTTCAGGATTGTGATCTAGGAATCATTCCCTTTCCATTTCTGTGCCTATCTTTGAATAAGACCAATTTTACAACAAGTCATGGGCAAAAATCCATGTTCAAACTTTAAATGCGAATATCTCGCTTAATATGCGTCCCAGAGCCATGAAAGTCGGCATCTAGAGGGCAATTTTTGAAGTACAATATTTCTCAATCTAGACCACCTAGAAAGCTGAAATTTCAGGATTGTTATCTAGGAATCATTCCCTTTCCATTTCTGTGCCTATCTTTGAATAAGACCAATTTTACAACAAGTTATGGGCAAAAATCCATGTTCAAACTTTAAATGCGAATATCTCGCTTAATATGCGAGCTATGAAAGTCGGCATCTAGAGGGCAATTTTTTAAGTCCAATATTTCTCGATCTAGACCACCTAGAGGGCTGAAATTTCAGGATTGTGATCTAGGAATCATTCCCTTTCCATTTCTGTGCCTATCTTTGAATAAGACCAATTTTACAACAAGTTATGGGCAAAAATCCATGTTCAAACTTTAAATGCGAATATCTCGCTTAATATGCGTCCCAGAGCCATGAAAGTCGGCATCTAGAGGGCAATTTTTGAAGTACAATATTTCTCGATCTAGACCACCTAGAGGGCTGAAATTTCAGGATTGTGATCTAGGAATCATTCCCTTTCCATTTCTGTGCCTATCTTTGAATAAGACCAATTTTACAACAAGTTATGGGCAAAAATCCATGTTCAAACTTTAAATGCGAATATCTCGCTTAATATGCGTCCCAGAGCCATGAAAGTCGGCATCTAGAGGGCAATTTTTGAAGTCCAATATTTCTCGATCTAGACCACCTAGAGGGCTGAAATTTCAGGATTGTGATCTAGAAATCATTCCCTTTCCATTTCTGTGCCTATCTTTGAATAAGACCAATTTTACAACAAGTTATGGGCAAAAATCCATGTTCAAACTTTAAATGCGAATATCTCGCTTAATATGCGTCCCAGAGCCATGAAAGTCGGCATCTAGAGGGCAATTTTTGAAGTCCAATATTTCTCGATCTAGACCACCTAGAGGGCTGAAATTTCAGGATTGTGATCTAGGAATCATTCCCTTTCCATTTCTGTGCCTATCTTTGAATAAGACCAATTTTACAACAAGTTATGGGCAAAAATCCATGTTCAAACTTTAAATGCGAATATCTCGCTTAATATGCGTCAAAGAGCCATGAAAGTCGGCATCTAGAGGGCAATTTTTGAAGTACAATATTTCTCGATCTAGACCACCTAGAGGGCTGAAATTTCAGGATTGTGATCTAGGAATCATTCCCTTTCCATTTCTGTGCCTATCTTTGAATAAGACCAATTTTACAACAAGTCATGGGCAAAAATCCATGTTCAAACTTTAAATGCGAATATCTCGCTTAATATGCGTCCCAGAGCCATGAAAGTCGGCATCTAGAGGGCAATTTTTGAAGTACAATATTTCTCAATCTAGACCACCTAGAGGGCTGAAATTTCAGGATTGTGATCTAGGAATCATTCCCTTTCCATTTCTGTGCCTATCTTTGAATAAGACCAATTTTACAACAAGTTATGGGCAAAAATCCATGTTCAAACTTTAAATGCGAATATCTCGCTTAATATGCGTCCCAGAGCCATGAAAGTCGGCATCTAGAGGGCAATTTTTGAAGTACAATATTTCTAGATCTAGACCACCTAGAGGGCTGAAATTTCAGGATTGTGATCTAGGAATCATTCCCTTTCCATTTGTGTGCCTATCTTTGAATAAGACCAATTTTACAACAAGTTATGGGCAAAAATCCATGTTCAAACTTTAAATGCGAATATCTCGCTTAATATGCGTCCCAGAGCCATGAAAGTCGGCATCTAGAGGGCAATTTTTGAAGTCCAATATTTCTCGATCTAGACGACCTAGAGGGCTGAAATTTCAGGATTGTGATCTAGGAATCATTCCCTTTCCATTTCTGTGCCTATCTTTGAATAAGACCAATTTTACAACAAGTTATGGGCAAAAATCCATGTTCAAACTTTAAATGCGAATATCTCGCTTAATATGCGTCCCAGAGCCATGAAAGTCGGCATCTAGAGGGCAATTTTTGAAGTACAATATTTCTCGATCTAGACCACCTAGAGGGCTGAAATTTCAGGATTGTGATCTAGGAATCATTCCCTTTCCATTTCTGTGCCTATCTTTGAATAAGACCAATTTTACAACAAGTTATGGGCAAAAATCCATGTTCAAACTTTAAATGCGAATATCTCGCTTAATATGCGTCCCAGAGCCATGAAAGTCGGCATCTAGAGGCCAATTTTTGAAGTCCAATATTTCTCGATCTAGACCACCTAGAGGGCTGAAATTTCAGGATTGTGATCTAGGAATCATTCCCTTTCCATTTCTGTGCCTATCTTTGAATAAGACCAATTTTACAACAAGTTATGGGCAAAAATCCATGTTCAAACTTTAAATGCGAATATCTCGCTTAATATGCGTCCCAGAGCCATGAAAGTCGGCATCTAGAGGGCAATTTTTGAAGTACAATATTTCTCGATCTAGACCACCTAGAGGGCTGAAATTTCAGTATTGTGATCTAGGAATCATTCCCTTTCCATTTCTGTGCCTATCTTTGAATAAGACCAATTTTACAACAAGTTATGGGCAAAAATCCATGTTCAAACTTTAAATGCGAATATCTCGCTTAATATGCGTCCCAGAGCCATGAAAGTCGGCATCTAGAGGGCAATTTTTGAAGTCCAATATTTCTCGATCTAGACCCCCTAGAGGGCTGAAATTTCAGGATTGTGATCTAGGAATCATTCCCTTTCCATTTCTGTGCCTATCTTTGAATAAGACCAATTTTACAACAAGTTATGGGCAAAAATCCATGTTCAAACTTTAAATGAGGGCTGAAATTTCAGGATTGTGATCTAGGAAACATTCCCTTTCCATTTCTGTGCCTATCTTTGAATAAGACCAATTTTACAACAAGTTATGGGCAAAAATCCATGTTCAAACTTTAAATGCGAATATCTCGCTTAATATGCGTCCAGAGCCATGAAAGTCGGCATCTAGAGGGCAATTTTTGAAGTACAATATTTCTCGATCTAGACCACCTAGAGGGCTGAAATTTCAGGATTGTGATCTAGGAATCATTCCCTTTCCATTTCTGTGCCTATCTTTGAATTAGACCAATTTTACAACAAGTTATGGGCAAAAATCCATGTTCAAACTTTAAATGCGAATATCTCGCTTAATATGCGTCCCAGAGCATGAAAGTCGGCATCTAGAGGGCAATTTTTGAAGTACAATATTTCTCGATCTAGACCACCTAGAGGGCTGAAATTTCAGGATTGTGATCTAGGAATCATTCCCTTTCCTTTCTGTGCCTATCTTTGAATAAGACCAATTTTACAACAAGTTATGGGCAAAAATCCATGTTCAAAACTTTAAATGCGAATATCTCGCTTAATATGCGTCCCAGAGCCATGAAAGTCGGCATCTAGAGGGCAATTTTTGAAGTACAATATTTCTCGATCTAGACCACCTAGAGGGCTGAAATTTCAGGATTGTGATCTAGGAATCATTCCCTTTCCATTTCTGTGCCTATCTTTGAATAAGACCAATTTTACAACAAGTTATGGGCAAAAATCCATGTTCAAACTTTAAATGCGAATATCTCGCTTAATATGCGTCCCAGAGCCATGAAAGTCGGCATCTAGAGGCCAATTTTTGAAGTCCAATATTTCTCGATCTAGACCACCTAGAGGGCTGAAATTTCAGGATTGTGATCTAGGAATCATTCCCTTTCCATTTCTGTGCCTATCTTTGAATAAGACCAATTTTACAACAAGTTATGGGCAAAAATCCATGTTCAAACTTTAAATGCGAATATCTCGCTTAATATGCGTCCCAGAGCCATGAAAGTCGGCATCTAGAGGGCAATTTTTGAAGTACAATATTTCTCGATCTAGACCACCTAGAGGGCTGAAATTTCAGGATTGTGATCTAGGAATCATTCCCTTTCCATTTCTGTGCCTATCTTTGAATAAGACCAATTTTACAACAAGTTATGGGCAAAAATCCATGTTCAAACTTTAAATGCGAATATCTCGCTTAATATGCGTCCCAGAGCCATGAAAGTCGGCATCTAGAGGGCAATTTTTGAAGTACAATATTTCTCGATCTAGACCACCTAGAGGGTTGAAATTTCAGGATTGTGATCTAGGAATCATTCCCTTTCCATTTCTGTGCCTATCTTTGAATAAGACCAATTTTACAACAAGTTATGGGCAAAAATCCATGTTCAAACTTTAAATGCGAATATCTCGCTTAATATGCGTCCCAGAGCCATGAAAGTCGTCATCTAGAGGGCAATTTTTGAAGTACAATATTTCTCGATCTAGACCACCTAGAGGGCTGAAATTTCAGGATTGTGATCTAGGAATCATTCCCTTTCCATTTCTGTGCCTATCTTTGAATAAGACCAATTTTACAACAAGTTATGGGCAAAAATCCATGTTCAAACTTTAAATGCGAATATCTCGCTTAATATGCGTCCCAGAGCCATGAAAGTCGGCATCTAGAGGGCAATTTTTGAAGTACAATATTTCTCGATCTAGACCACCTAGAGGGCTGAAATTTCAGGATTGTGATCTAGGAATCATTCCCTTTCCATTTCTGTGCCTATCTTTGAATAAGACCAATTTTACAACAAGCTATGGGCAAAAATCCATGTTCAAACTTTAAATGCGAATATCTCGCTTAATATGCGTCCCAGAGCCATGAAAGTCGGCATCTAGAGGGCAATTTTTGAAGTACAATATTTCTCGATCTAGACCACCTAGAGGGCTGAAATTTCAGGATTGTGATCTAGGAATCATTCCCTTTCCATTTCTGTGCCTATCTTTGAATAAGACCAATTTTACAACAAGCTATGGGCAAAAATCCATGTTCAAACTTTAAATGCGAATATCTCGCTTAATATGCGTCCCAGAGCCATGAAAGTCGGCATCTAGAGGGCAATTTTTGAAGTACAATATTTCTCGATCTAGACCACCTAGAGGGCTGAAATTTCAGGATTGTGATCTAGGAATCATTCCCTTTCCATTTCTGTGCCTATCTTTGAATAAGACCAATTTTACAACAAGTTATGGGCAAAAATCCATGTTCAAACTTTAAATGCGAATATCTCGCTTAATATGCGTCCCAGAGCCATGAAAGTCGGCATCTAGAGGGCAATTTTTGAAGTACAATATTTCTCGATCTAGACCACCTAGAGGGCTGAAATTTCAGGATTGTGATCTAGGAATCATTCCCTTTCCATTTCTGTGCCTATCTTTGAATAAGACCAATTTTACAACAAGTTATTGGCAAAAATCCATGTTCAAACTTTAAATGCGAATATCTCGCTTAATATGCGTCCCAGAGCCATGAAAGTCGGCATCTAGAGGGCAATTTTTGAAGTACAATATTTATCGATCTAGACCACCTAGAGGGCTGAAATTTCAGGATTGTGATCTAGGAATCATTCCCTTTCCATGTCTGTGCCTATCTTTGAATAAGACCAATTTTACAACAAGTCATGGGCAAAAATCCATGTTCAAACTTTAAATGCGAATATCTCGCTTAATATGCGTCCCAGAGCCATGAAAGTCGGCATCTAGAGGGCAATTTTTGAAGTACAATATTTCTCAATCTAGACCACCTAGAGGGCTGAAATTTCAGGATTGTGATCTAGGAATCATTCCCTTTCCATTTCTGTGCCTATCTTTGAATAAGACCAATTTTACAACAAGTTATGGGCAAAAATCCATGTTCAAACTTTAAATGCGAATATCTCGCTTAATATGCGTCCCAGAGCCATGAAAGTCGGCATCTAGAGGGCAATTTTTGAAGTACAATATTTCTCGATCTAGACCACCTAGAGGGCTGAAATTTCAGGATTGTGATCTAGGAATCATTCCCTTTCCATGTCTGTGCCTATCTTTGAATAAGACCAATTTTACAACAAGTTATGGGCAAAAATCCATGTTCAAACTTTAAATGCGAATATCTCGCTTAATATGCGTCCCAGAGCCATGAAAGTCGGCATCTAGAGGGCAATTTTTGAAGTACAATATTTCTCAATCTAGACCACCTAGAGGGCTGAAATTTCAGGATTGTGATCTAGGAATCATTCCCTTTCCATTTCTGTGCCTATCTTTGAATAAGACCAATTTTACAACAAGTTATGGGCAAAAATCCATGTTCAAACTTTAAATGCGAATATCTCGCTTAATATGCGTCCCAGAGCCATGAAAGTCGGCATCTAGAGGGCAATTTTTGAAGTCCAATATTTCTCGATCTAGACCACCTAGAGGGCTGAAATTTCAGGATTGCGATCTAGGAATCATTCCCTTTCCATTTCTGTGCCTATCTTTGAATAAGACCAATTTTACAACAAGTTATGGGCAAAAATCCATGTTCAAACTTTAAATGCGAATATCTCGCTTAATATGCGTCCCAGAGCCATGAAAGTCGGCATCTAGAGGGCAATTTTTGAAGTACAATATTTCTCAATCTAGACCACCTAGAGGGCTGAAATTTCAGGATTGTGATCTAGGAATCATTCCCTTTCCATTTCTGTGCCTATCTTTGAATAAGACCAATTTTACAACAAGTTATGGGCAAAAATCCATGTTCAAACTTTAAATGCGAATATCTCGCTTAATATGCGTCCCAGAGCCATGAAAGTCGGCATCTAGAGGGCAATTTTTGAAGTCCAATATTTCTCGATCTAGACCACCTAGAGGGCTGAAATTTCAGGATTGTGATCTAGGAAACATTCCCTTTCCATTTCTGTGCCTATCTTTGAATAAGACCAATTTTACAACAAGTTATGGGCAAAAATCCATGTTCAAACTTTAAATGCGAATATCTCGCTTAATATGCGTCCCAGAGCCATGAAAGTCGGCATCTAGAGGGCAATTTTTGAAGTACAATATTTCTCGATCTAGACCACCTAGAGGGCTGAAATTTCAGGATTGTGATCTAGGAATCATTCCCTTTCCATTTCTGTGCCTATCTTTGAATAAGACCAATTTTACAACAAGTTATGGGCAAAAATCCATGTTCAAACTTTAAATGCGAATATCTCGCTTAATATGCGTCCCAGAGCCATGAAAGTCGGCATCTAGAGGGCAATTTTTGAAGTACAATATTTCTCGATCTAGACCACCTAGAGGGCTGAAATTTCAGGATTGTGATCTAGGAATCATTCCCTTTCCATTTGTGTGCCTATCTTTGAATAAGACCAATTTTACAACAAGTTATGGGCAAAAATCCATGTTCAAACTTTAAATGCGAATATCTCGCTTAATATGCGTCCCAGAGCCATGAAAGTCGGCATCTAGAGGGCAATTTTTGAAGTACAATATTTCTCAATCTAGACCACCTAGAGGGCTGAAATTTCAGGATTGTGATCTAGGAATCATTCCCTTTCCATTTCTGTGCCTATCTTTGAATAAGACCAATTTTACAACAAGTTATGGGCAAAAATCCATGTTCAAACTTTAAATGCGAATATCTCGCTTAATATGCGTCCCAGAGCCATGAAAGTCGGCATCTAGAGGGCAATTTTTTAAGTCCAATATTTCTCGATCTAGACCACCTAGAGGGCTGAAATTTCAGGATTGTGATCTAGGAATCATTCCCTTTCCATTTCTGTGCCTATCTTTGAATAAGACCAATTTTACAACAAGTTATGGGCAAAAATCCATGTTCAAACTTTAAATGCGAATATCTCGCTTAATATGCGTCCCAGAGCCATGAAAGTCGGCATCTAGAGGGCAATTTTTGAAGTACAATATTTCTCGATCTAGACCACCTAGAGGGCTGAAATTTCAGGATTGTGATCTAGGAATCATTCCCTTTCCATTTCTGTGCCTATCTTTGAATAAGACCAATTTACAACAAGTTATGGGCAAAAATCCATGTTCAAAACTTTAAATGCGAATATCTCGCTTAATATGCGTCCCAGAGCCATGAAAGTCGGCATCTAGAGGGCAATTTTTGAAGTACAATATTTCTCGATCTAGACCACCTAGAGGGCTGAAATTTCAGGATTGTGATCTAGGAAGATCATTCCCTTTCCATTTCTGTGCCTATCTTTGAATAAGACCAATTTTACAACAAGTTATGGGCAAAAATCCATGTTCAAACTTTAAATGCGAATATCTCGCTTAATATGCGTCCCAGAGCCATGAAAGTCGGCATCTAGAGGGCAATTTTTGAAGTCCAATATTTCTCGATCTAGACCACCTAGAGGGCTGAAATTTCATGATTGTGATCTAGGAATCATTCCCTTTCCATTTCTGTGCCTATCTTTGAATAAGACCAATTTTACAACAAGTTATGGCAAAAATCCATGTTCAAACTTTAAATGCGAATATCTCGCTTAATATGCGTCCCAGAGCCATGAAAGTCGGCATCTAGAGGGCAATTTTTGAAGTCCAATATTTCTCGATCTAGACCACCTAGAGGGCTGAAATTTCAGGATTGTGATCTAGGAATCATTCCCTTTCCATTGCTTGGCCTATCTTTGAATAAGACCAATTTTACAACAAGTTATGGGCAAAAATCAATGTTCAAACTTTAAATGCGAATATCTCGCTTAATATGCGTCCCAGAGCCATGAAAGTCGGCATCTAGAGGGCAATTTTTGAAGTCCAATATTTCTCGATCTAGACCACCTAGAGGGCTGAAATTTAAAATGCGAATATCTCGCTTAATATGCGTCCCAGAGCCATGAAAGTCGGCATCTAGAGGGCAATTTTTGAAGTACAATATTTCTCAATCTAGACCACCTAGAGGGCTGAAATTTCAGGATTGTGATCTAGGAATCATTCCCTTTCCATTTCTGTGCCTATCTTTGAATAAGACCAATTTTACAACAAGTTATGGGCAAAAATCCATGTTCAAACTTTAAATGCGAATATCTCGCTTAATATGCGTCCCAGAGCCATGAAAGGCGGCATCTAGAGGGCAATTTTTGAAGTACAATATTTCTCGATCTAGACCACCTAGAGGGCTGAAATTTCAGGATTGTGATCTAGGAATCATTCCCTTTCCATTTCTGTGCCTATCTTTGAATAAGACCAATTTTACAACAAGTTATGGGCAAAAATCCATGTTCAAACTTTAAATGCGAATATCTCGCTTAATATGCGTCCCAGAGCCATGAAAGTCGGCATCTAGAGGGCAATTTTTGAAGTACAATATTTCTCGATCTAGACCACCTAGAGGGCTGAAATTTCAGGATTGTGATCTAGGAATCATTCCCTTTCCATTTCTGTGCCTATCTTTGAATAAGACCAATTTTACAACAAGTTATGGGCAAAAATCCATGTTCAAACTTTAAATGCGAATATCTCGCTTAATATGCGTCCCAGAGCCATGAAAGTCGGCATCTAGAGGGCAATTTTTGAAGTACAATATTTCTCGATCTAGACCACCTAGAGGGCTGAAATTTCAGGATTGTGATCTAGGAATCATTCCCTTTCCATTTCTGTGCCTATCTTTGAATAAGACCAATTTTACAACAAGTTATTGGCAAAAATCCATGTTCAAACTTTAAATGCGAATATCTCGCTTAATATGCGTCCCAGAGCCATGAAAGTCGGCATCTAGAGGGCAATTTTTGAAGTACAATATTTCTCGATCTAGACCACCTAGAGGGCTGAAATTTCAGGATTGTGATCTAGGAATCATTCCCTTTCCATTTCTGTGCCTATCTTTGAATAAGACCAATTTTACAACAAGTTATGGGCAAAAATCCATGTTCAAACTTTAAATGCGAATATCTCGCTTAATATGCGTCCCAGAGCCATGAAAGTCGGCATCTAGAGGGCAATTTTTGAAGTACAATATTTCTCGATCTAGACCACCTAGAGGGCTGAAATTTCAGGATTGTGATCTAGGAATCATTCCCTTTCCATTTCTGTGCCTATCTTTGAATAAGACCAATTTTACAACAAGTTATGGGCAAAAATCCATGTTCAAACTTTAAATGCGAATATCTCGCTTAATATGCGTCCCAGAGCCATGAAAGTCGGCATCTAGAGGGCAATTTTTGAAGTACAATATTTCTCGATCTAGACCACCTAGAGGGCTGAAATTTCAGGATTGTGATCTAGGAATCATTCCCTTTCCATTTCTGTGCCTATCTTTGAATAAGACCAATTTTACAACAAGTTATTGGCAAAAATCCATGTTCAAACTTTAAATGCGAATATCTCGCTTAATATGCGTCCCAGAGCCATGAAAGTCGGCATCTAGAGGGCAATTTTTGAAGTACAATATTTCTCGATCTAGACCACCTAGAGGGCTGAAATTTCAGGATTGTGATCTAGGAATCATTCCCTTTCCATTTCTGTGCCTATCTTTGAATAAGACCAATTTTACAACAAGTTATTGGCAAAAATCCATGTTCAAACTTTAAATGCGAATATCTCGCTTAATATGCGTCCCAGAGCCATGAAAGTCGGCATCTAGAGGGCAATTTTTGAAGTACAATATTTCTCGATCTAGACCACCTAGAGGGCTGAAATTTCAGGATTGTGATCTAGGAATCATTCCCTTTCCATTTCTGTGCCTATCTTTGAATAAGACCAATTTTACAACAAGTTATGGGCAAAAATCCATGTTCAAACTTTAAATGTGAATATCTCGCTTAATATGCGTCCCAGAGCCATGAAAGTCGGCATCTAGAGGGCAATTTTTGAAGTACAATATTTCTCAATCTAGACCACCTAGAGGGCTGAAATTTCAGGATTGTGATCTAGGAATCATTCCCTTTCCATTTCTGTGCCTATCTTTGAATAAGACCAATTTTACAACAAGTTATGGGCAAAAATCCATGTTCAAACTTTAAATGCGAATATCTCGCTTAATATGCGTCCCAGAGCCATGAAAGTCGGCATCTAGAGGGCAATTTTTGAAGTCCAATATTTCTCGATCTAGACCACCTAGAGGGCTGAAATTTCAGGATTGTGATCTAGGAATCATTCCCTTTCCATTTCTGTGCCTATCTTTGAATAAGACCAATTTTACAACAAGTTATGGGCAAAAATCCATGTTCAAACTTTAAATGCGAATATCTCGCTTAATATGCGTCCCAGAGCCATGAAAGTCGGCATCTAGAGGGCAATTTTTGAAGTCCAATATTTCTCGATCTAGACCACCTAGAGGGCTGAAATTTCAGGATTGTGATCTAGGAATCATTCCCTTTCCATTTCTGGGCCTATCTTTGAATAAGACCAATTTTACAACAAGTTATGGGCAAAAATCAATGTTCAAACTTTAAATGCGAATATCTCGCTTAATATGCGTCCCAGAGCCATGAAAGTCGGCATCTAGAGGGCAATTTTTGAAGTCCAATATTTCTCGATCTAGACCACCTAGAGGGCTGAAATTTAAAATGCGAATATCTCGCTTAATATGCGTTCCAGAGCCATGAAAGTCGGCATCTAGAGGGCAATTTTTGAAGTACAATATTTCTCAATCTAGACCACCTAGAGGGCTGAAATTTCAGGATTGTGATCTAGGAATCATTCCCTTTCCATTTCTGTGCCTATCTTTGAATAAGACCAATTTTACAACAAGTTATGGGCAAAAATCCATGTTCAAACTTTAAATGCGAATATCTCGCTTAATATGCGTCCCAGAGCCATGAAAGGCGGCATCTAGAGGGCAATTTTTGAAGTACAATATTTCTCGATCTAGACCACCTTGAGGGCTGAAATTTCAGGATTGTGATCTAGGAATCATTCCCTTTCCATTTCTGTGCCTATCTTTGAATAAGACCAATTTTACAACAAGTTATGGGCAAAAATCCATGTTCAAACTTTAAATGCGAATATCTCGCTTAATATGCGTCCCAGAGCCATGAAAGTCGGCATCTAGAGGGCAATTTTTGAAGTACAATATTTCTCGATCTAGACCACCTAGAGGGCTGAAATTTCAGGATTGTGATCTAAGAATCATTCCCTTTCCATTTCTGTGCCTATCTTTGAATAAGACCAATTTTACAACAAGTTATGGGCAAAAATCCATGTTCAAACTTTAAATGCGAATATCTCGCTTAATATGCGTCCCAGAGCCATGAAAGTCGGCATCTAGAGGGCAATTTTTGAAGTACAATATTTCTCGATCTAGACCACCTAGAGGGCTGAAATTTCAGGATTGTGATCTAGGAATCATTCCCTTTCCATTTCTGTGCCTATCTTTGAATAAGACCAATTTTACAACAAGTTATGGGCAAAAATCCATGTTCAAACTTTAAATGCGAATATCTCGCTTAATATGCGTCCCAGAGCCATGAAAGTCGGCATCTAGAGGGCAATTTTTGAAGTACAATATTTCTCGATCTAGACCACCTAGAGGGCTGAAATTTCAGGATTGTGATCTAGGAATCATTCCCTTTCCATTTCTGTGCCTATCTTTGAATAAGACCAATTTTACAACAAGTAATGGGCAAAAATCCATGTTCAAACTTTAAATGCGAATATCTCGCTTAATATGCGTCCCAGAGCCATGAAAGTCGGCATCTAGAGGGCAATTTTTGAAGTACAATATTTCTCGATCTAGACCACCTAGAGGGCTGAAATTTCAGGATTGTGATCTAGGAATCATTCCCTTTCCATTTGTGTGCCTATCTTTGAATAAGACCAATTTTACAACAAGTTATGGGCAAAAATCCATGTTCAAACTTTAAATGCGAATATCTCGCTTAATATGCGTCCCAGAGCCATGAAAGTCGGCATCTAGAGGGCAATTTTTGAAGTCCAATATTTCTCGATCTAGACCACCTAGAGGGCTGAAATTTCAGGATTGTGATCTAGGAATCATTCCCTTTCCATTTCTGTGCCTATCTTTGAATAAGACCAATTTTACAACAAGCTATGGGCAAAAATCCATGTTCAAACTTTAAATGCAAATATCTCGCTTAATATGTGTCCCAGAGCCATGAAAGTCGGCATCTAGAGGGCAATTTTTGAAGTACAATATTTCTCAATCTAGACCACCTAGAGGGCTGAAATTTCAGAATTGTGATCTAGGAATCATTCCCTTTCCATTTCTGTGCCTATCTTTGAATAAGACCAATTTTACAACAAGTTATGGGCAAAAATCCATGTTCAAACTTTAAATGCGAATATCTCGCTTAATATGCGTCCCAGAGCCATGAAAGTCGGCATCTAGAGGGCAATTTTTGAAGTACAATATTTCTCGATCTAGACCACCTAGAGGGCTGAAATTTCAGGATTGTGATCTAAGAATCATTCCCTTTCCATTTCTGTGCCTATCTTTGAATAAGACCAATTTTACAACAAGTTATGGGCAAAAATCCATGTTCAAACTTTAAATGCGAATATCTCGCTTAATATGCGTCCCAGAGCCATGAAAGTCGGCATCTAGAGGGCAATTTTTGAAGTACAATATTTCTCGATCTAGACCACCTAGAGGGCTGAAATTTCAGGATTGTGATCTAGGAATCATTCCCTTTCCATTTCTGTGCCTATCTTTGAATAAGACCAATTTTACAACAAGTTATGGGCAAAAATCCATGTTCAAACTTTAAATGCGAATATCTCGCTTAATATGCGTCCCAGAGCCATGAAAGTCGGCATCTAGAGGGCAATTTTTGAAGTACAATATTTCTCGATCTAGACCACCTAGAGGGCTGAAATTTCAGGATTGTGATCTAGGAATCATTCCCTTTCCATTTCTGTGCCTATCTTTGAATAAGACCAATTTTACAACAAGTTATGGGCAAAAATCCATGTTCAAACTTTAAATGCGAATATCTCGCTTAATATGCGTCCCAGAGCCATGAAAGTCGGCATCTAGAGGGCAATTTTTGAAGTACAATATTTCTCGATCTAGACCACCTAGAGGGCTGAAATTTCAGGATTGTGATCTAGGAATCATTCCCTTTCCATTTCTGTGCCTATCTTTGAATAAGACCAATTTTACAACAAGTTATGGGCAAAAATCCATGTTCAAACTTTAAATGCGAATATCTCGCTTAATATGCGTCCCAGAGCCATGAAAGTCAGCATCTAGAGGGCAATTTTTGAAGTCCAATATTTCTCGATCTAGACCACCTAGAGGGCTGAAATTTCAGGATTGTGATCTAGGAATCATTCCCTTTCCATTTCTGTGCCTATCTTTGAATAAGACCAATTTTACAACAAGTTATGGGCAAAAATCCATGTTCAAACTTTAAATGCGAATATCTCGCTTAATATGCGTCCCAGAGCCATGAAAGTCGGCATCTAGAGGGCAATTTTTGAAGTACAATATTTCTCGATCTAGACCACCTAGAGGGCTGAAATTTCAGGATTGTGATCTAGGAATCATTCCCTTTCCATTTCTGTGCCTATCTTTGAATAAGACCAATTTTACAACAAGTTATGGGCAAAAATCCATGTTCAAACTTTAAATGCGAATATCTCGCTTAATATGCGTCCCAGAGCCATGAAAGTCGGCATCTAGAGGGCAATTTTTGAAGTACAATATTTCTCGATCTAGACCACCTAGAGGGCTGAAATTTCAGGATTGTGATCTAGGAATCATTCCCTTTCCATTTCTGTGCCTATCTTTGAATAAGACCAATTTTACAACAAGTCATGGGCAAAAATCCATGTTCAAACTTTAAATGCGAATATCTCGCTTAATATGCGTCCCAGAGCCATGAAAGTCGGCATCTAGAGGGCAATTTTTGAAGTACAATATTTCTCGATCTAGACCACCTAGAGGGCTGAAATTTCAGGATTGTGATCTAGGAATCATTCCCTTTCCATTTCTGTGCCTATCTTTGAATAAGACCAATTTTACAACAAGTTATGGGCAAAAATCCATGTTCAAACTTTAAATGCGAATATCTCGCTTAATATGCGTCCCAGAGCCATGAAAGTCGGCATCTAGAGGGCAATTTTTGAAGTACAATATTTCTCGATCTAGACCACCTAGAGGGCTGAAATTTCAGGATTGTGATCTAGGAATCATTCCCTTTCCATTTGTGTGCCTATCTTTGAATAAGACCAATTTTACAACAAGTTATGGGCAAAAATCCATGTTCAAACATTAAATGCGAATATCTCGCTTAATAAGCGTCCCAGAGCCATGAAAGTCGGCATCTAGAGGGCAATTTTTGAAGTACAATATTTCTCAATCTAGACCACCTAGAGGGCTGAAATTTCAGGATTGTGATCTAGGAATCATTCCCTTTCCATTTCTGTGCCTATCTTTGAATAAGACCAATTTTACAACAAGTTATGGGAAAAAATCCATGTTCAAACTTTAAATGCGAATATCTCGCTTAATATGCGTCCCAGAGCCATGAAAGTCGGCATCTAGAGGGCAATTTTTGAAGTCCAATATTTCTCGATCTAGACCACCTAGAGGGCTGAAATTTCAGGATTGTGATCTAGGAATCATTCCCTTTCCATTTCTGTGCCTATCTTTGAATAAGACCAATTTTACAACAAGTTATGGGCAAAAATCCATGTTCAAACTTTAAATGCGAATATCTCGCTTAATATGCGTCCCAGAGCCATGAAAGTCGGCATCTAGAGGGCAATTTTTGAAGTCCAATATTTCTCGATCTAGACCACCTAGAGGGCTGAAATTTCAGGATTGTGATCTAGGAATCATTCCCTTTCCATTTCTGTGCCTATCTTTGAATAAGACCAATTTTACAACAAGTTATGGGCAAAAATCCATGTTCAAACTTTAAATGCGAATATCTCGCTTAATATGCGTCCCAGAGCCATGAAAGTCGGCATCTAGAGGGCAATTTTTGAAGTACAATATTTCTCGATCTAGACCACCTAGAGGGCTGAAATTTCAGGATTGTGATCTAGGAATCATTCCCTTTCCATTTCTGTGCCTATCTTTGAATAAGACCAATTTTACAACAAGCTATGGGCAAAAATCCATGTTCAAACTTTAAATGCGAATATCTCGCTTAATATGCGTCCCAGAGCCATGAAAGTCGGCATCTAGAGGGCAATTTTTGAAGTACAATATTTCTCGATCTAGACCACCTAGAGGGCTGAAATTTCAGGATTGTGATCTAGGAATCATTCCCTTTCCATTTCTGTGCCTATCTTTGAATAAGACCAATTTTACAACAAGTTATGGGCAAAAATCCATGTTCAAACTTTAAATGCGAATATCTCGCTTAATATGCGTCCCAGAGCCATGAAAGTCGGCATCTAGAGGGCAATTTTTGAAGTACAATATTTCTCGATCTAGACCACCTAGAGGGCTGAAATTTCAGGATTGTGATCTAGGAATCATTCCCTTTCCATTTCTGTGCCTATCTTTGAATAAGACCAATTTTACAACAAGTTATGGGCAAAAATCCATGTTCAAACTTTAAATGCGAATATCTCGCTTAATATGCGTCCCAGAGCCATGAAAGTCGGCATCTAGAGGCCAATTTTTGAAGTCCAATATTTCTCGATCTAGACCACCTAGAGGGCTGAAATTTCAGGATTGTGATCTAGGAATCATTCCCTTTCCATTTCTGTGCCTATCTTTGAATAAGACCAATTTTACAACAAGCTATGGGCAAAAATCCATGTTCAAACTTTAAATGCAAATATCTCGCTTAATATGCGTCCCAGAGCCATGAAAGTCGGCATCTAGAGGGCAATTTTTGAAGTACAATATTTCTCAATCTAGACCACCTAGAGGGCTGAAATTTCAGGATTGTGATCTAGGAATCATTCCCTTTCCATTTCTGTGCCTATCTTTGAATAAGACCAATTTTACAACAAGTTATGGGCAAAAATCCATGTTCAAACTTTAAATGCGAATATCTCGCTTAATATGCGTCCCAGAGCCATGAAAGTCGGCATCTAGAGGGCAATTTTTGAAGTACAATATTTCTCGATCTAGACCACCTAGAGGGCTGAAATTTCAGGATTGTGATCTAGGAATCATTCCCTTTCCATTTCTGTGCCTATCTTTGAACAAAACCAATTTTACAACAAGTTATGGGCAAAAATCCATGTTCAAACTTTAAATGCGAATATCTCGCTTAATATGCGTCCCAGAGCCATGAAAGTCGGCATCTAGAGGGCAATTTTTGAAGTACAATATTTCTCGATCTAGACCACCTAGAGGGCTGAAATTTCAGGATTGTGATCTAGGAATCATTCCCTTTCCATTTCTGTGCCTATCTTTGAATAAGACCAATTTTACAACAAGTTATGGGCAAAAATCCATGTTCAAACTTTAAATGCGAATATCTCGCTTAATATGCGTCCCAGAGCCATGAAAGTCGGCATCTAGAGGGCAATTTTTGAAGTACAATATTTCTCGATCTAGACCACCTAGAGGGCTGAAATTTCAGGATTGTGATCTAGGAATCATTCCCTTTCCATTTCTGTGCCTATATTTGAATAAGACCAATTTTACAACAAGTCATGGGCAAAAATCCATGTTCAAACTTTAAATGCGAATATCTCGCTTAATATGCGTCCCAGAGCCATGAAAGTCGGCATCTAGAGGGCAATTTTTGAAGTCCAATATTTCTCGATCTAGACCACCTAGAGGGCTGAAATTTCAGGATTGTGATCTAGGAATCATTCCCTTTCCATTTCTGTGCCTATCTTTGAATAAGACCAATTTTACAACAAGTTATGGGCAAAAATCCATGTTCAAACTTTAAATGCGAATATCTCGCTTAATATGCGTCCCAGAGCCATGAAAGTCGGCATCTAGAGGGCAATTTTTGAAGTACAATATTTCTCGATCTAGACCACCTAGAGGGCTGAAATTTCAGGATTGTGATCTAAGAATCATTCCCTTTCCATTTCTGTGCCTATCTTTGAATAAGACCAATTTTACAACAAGTTATGGGCAAAAATCCATGTTCAAACTTTAAATGCGAATATCTCGCTTAATATGCGTCCCAGAGCCATGAAAGTCGGCATCTAGAGGGCAATTTTTGAAGTACAATATTTCTCGATCTAGACCACCTAGAGGGCTGAAATTTCAGGATTGTGATCTAGGAATCATTCCTTTCCATTTCTGTGCCTATCTTTGAATAAGACCCATTTTACAACAAGTTATGGGCAAAAATCCATGTTCAAACTTTAAATGCGAATATCTCGCTTAATATGCGTCCCAGAGCCATGAAAGTCGGCATCTAGAGGGCAATTTTTGAAGTCCAATATTTCTCGACCTAGAGGGCTGAAATTTCAGGATTGTGATCTAGGAATCATTCCCTTTCCATTTCTGTGCCTATCTTTGAATAAGACCAATTTTACAACAAGTTATGGGCAAAAATCCATGTTCAAACTTTAAATGCGAATATCTCGCTTAATATGCGTCCCAGAGCCATGAAAGTCGGCATCTAGAGGGCAATTTTTGAAGTACAATATTTCTCGATCTAGACCACCTAGAGGGCTGAAATTTCAGGATTGTGATCTAGGAATCATTCCCTTTCCATTTCTGTGCCTATCTTTGAATAAGACCAATTTTACAACAAGTTATGGGCAAAAATCCATGTTCAAACTTTAAATGCGAATATCTCGCTTAATATGCGTCCCAGAGCCATGAAAGTCGGCATCTAGAGGCCAATTTTTGAAGTCCAATATTTCTCGATCTAGACCACCTAGAGGGCTGAAATTTCAGGATTGTGATCTAGGAATCATTCCCTTTCCATTTCTGTGCCTATCTTTGAATAAGACCAATTTTACAACAAGCTATGGGCAAAAATCCATGTTCAAACTTTAAATGCAAATATCTCGCTTAATATGCGTCCCAGAGCCATGAAAGTCGGCATCTAGAGGGCAATTTTTGAAGTACAATATTTCTCAATCTAGACCACCTAGAGGGCTGAAATTTCAGGATTGTGATCTAGGAATCATTCCCTTTCCATTTCTGTGCCTATCTTTGAATAAGACCAATTTTACAACAAGTTATGGGCAAAAATCCATGTTCAAACTTTAAATGCGAATATCTCGCTTAATATGCGTCCCAGAGCCATGAAAGTCGGCATCTAGAGGGCAATTTTTGAAGTACAATATTTCTCGATCTAGACCACCTAGAGGGCTGAAATTTCAGGATTGTGATCTAGGAATCATTCCCTTTCCATTTCTGTGCCTATCTTTGAATAAAACCAATTTTACAACAAGTTATGGGCAAAAATCCATGTTCAAACTTTAAATGCGAATATCTCGCTTAATATGCGTCCCAGAGCCATGAAAGTCGGCATCTAGAGGGCAATTTTTGAAGTACAATATTTCTCGATCTAGACCACCTAGAGGGCTGAAATTTCAGGATTGTGATCTAGGAATCATTCCCTTTCCATTTCTGTGCCTATCTTTGAATAAGACCAATTTTACAACAAGTTATGGGCAAAAATCCATGTTCAAACTTTAAATGCGAATATCTCGCTTAATATGCGTCCCAGAGCCATGAAAGTCGGCATCTAGAGGGCAATTTTTGAAGTACAATATTTCTCGATCTAGACCACCTAGAGGGCTGAAATTTCAGGATTGTGATCTAGGAATCATTCCCTTTCCATTTCTGTGCCTATATTTGAATAAGACCAATTTTACAACAAGTCATGGGCAAAAATCCATGTTCAAACTTTAAATGCGAATATCTCGCTTAATATGCGTCCCAGAGCCATGAAAGTCGGCATCTAGAGGGCAATTTTTGAAGTCCAATATTTCTCGATCTAGACCACCTAGAGGGCTGAAATTTCAGGATTGTGATCTAGGAATCATTCCCTTTCCATTTCTGTGCCTATCTTTGAATAAGACCAATTTTACAACAAGTTATGGGCAAAAATCCATGTTCAAACTTTAAATGCGAATATCTCGCTTAATATGCGTCCCAGAGCCATGAAAGTCGGCATCTAGAGGGCAATTTTTGAAGTACAATATTTCTCGATCTAGACCACCTAGAGGGCTGAAATTTCAGGATTGTGATCTAAGAATCATTCCCTTTCCATTTCTGTGCCTATCTTTGAATAAGACCAATTTTACAACAAGTTATGGGCAAAAATCCATGTTCAAACTTTAAATGCGAATATCTCGCTTAATATGCGTCCCAGAGCCATGAAAGTCGGCATCTAGAGGGCAATTTTTGAAGTACAATATTTCTCGATCTAGACCACCTAGAGGGCTGAAATTTCAGGATTGTGATCTAGGAATCATTCCCTTTCCATTTCTGTGCCTATCTTTGAATAAGACCCATTTTACAACAAGTTATGGGCAAAAATCCATGTTCAAACTTTAAATGCGAATATCTCGCTTAATATGCGTCCCAGAGCCATGAAAGTCGGCATCTAGAGGGCAATTTTTGAATATTTCTCGATCTAGACCACCTAGAGGGCTGAAATTTCAGGATTGTGATCTAGGAATCATTCCCTTTCCATTTCTGTGCCTATCTTTGAATAAGACCAATTTTACAACAAGTTATGGGCAAAAATCCATGTTCAAACTTTAAATGCGAATATCTCGCTTAATATGCGTCCCAGAGCCATGAAAGTCGGCATCTAGAGGGCAATTTTTGAAGTACAATATTTCTCGATCTAGACCACCTAGAGGGCTGAAATTTCAGGATTGTGATCTAGGAATCATTCCCTTTCCATTTATGTGCCTATCTTTGAATAAGACCAATTTTACAACAAGTTATGGGCAAAAATCCATGTTCAAACTTTAAATGCGAATATCTCGCTTAATATGCGTCCCAGAGCCATGAAAGTCGGCATCTAGAGGGCAATTTTTGAAGTACAATATTTCTCGATCTAGACCACCTAGAGGGCTGAAATTTCAGGATTGTGATCTAGGAATCATTCCCTTTCCATTTCTGTGCCTATCTTTGAATAAGACCAATTTTACAACAAGTCATGGGCAAAAATCCATGTTCAAACTTTAAATGCGAATATCTCGCTTAATATGCGTCCCAGAGCCATGAAAGTCGGCATCTAGAGGGCAATTTTTAAAGTACAATATTTCTCAATCTAGACCACCTAGAGGGCTGAAATTTCAGGATTGTGATCTAGGAATCATTCCCTTTCCATTTCTGTGCCTATCTTTGAATAAGACCAATTTTACAACAAGTTATGGGCAAAAATCCATGTTCAAACTTTAAATGCGAATATCTCGCTTAATATGCGTCCCAGAGCCATGAAAGTCGGCATCTAGAGGGCAATTTTTGAAGTACAATATTTCTCGATCTAGACCACCTAGAGGGCTGAAATTTCAGGATTGTGATCTAGGAATCATTCCCTTTCCATTTCTGTGCCTTTCTTTGAATAAGACCAATTTTACAACAAGTTATGGGCAAAAATCCATGTTCAAACTTTAAATGCGAATATCTCGCTTAATATGCGTCCCAGAGCCATGAAAGTCGGCATCTAGAGGGCAATTTTTGAAGTACAATATTTCTCGATCTAGACCACCTAGAGGGCTGAAATTTCAGGATTGTGATCTAGGAATCATTCCCTTTCCATTTCTGTGCCTATCTTTGAATAAGACCAATTTTACAACAAGTTATGGGCAAAAATCCATGTTCAAACTTTAAATGCGAATATCTCGCTTAATATGCGTCCCAGAGCCATGAAAGTCGGCATCTAGAGGGCAATTTTTGAAGTACAATATTTCTCGATCTAGACCACCTAGAGGGCTGAAATTTCAGGATTGTGATCTAGGAATCATTCCCTTTCCATTTCTGCGCCTATCTTTGAATAAGACCAATTTTACAACAAGTCATGGGCAAAAATCCATGTTCAAACTTTAAATGCGAATATCTCGCTTAATATGCGTCCCAGAGCCATGAAAGTCGGCATCTAGAGGGCAATTTTTGAAGTACAATATTTCTCGATCTAGACCACCTAGAGGGCTGAAATTTCAGGATTGTGATCTAAGAATCATTCCCTTTCCATTTCTGTGCCTATCTTTGAATAAGACCAATTTTACAACAAGTTATGGGCAAAAATCCATGTTCAAACTTTAAATGCGAATATCTCGCTTAATATGCGTCCCAGAGCCATGAAAGTCGGCATCTAGAGGGCAATTTTTGAAGTACAATATTTCTCGATCTAGACCACCTAGAGGGCTGAAATTTCAGGATTGTGATCTAGGAATCATTCCCTTTCCATTTCTGCGCCTATCTTTGAATAAGACCAATTTTACAACAAGTCATGGGCAAAAATCCATGTTCAAACTTTAAATGCGAATATCTCGCTTAATATGCGTCCCAGAGCCATGAAAGTCGGCATCTAGAGGGCAATTTTTGAAGTACAATATTTCTCGATCTAGACCACCTAGATGGCTGAAATTTCAGGATTGTGATCTAGGAATCATTCCCTTTCCATTTCTGTGCCTATCTTTGAATAAGACCAATTTTACAACAAGTTATGGGCAATTTTACAACAAGTTATGGGCAAAAATCCATGTTCAAACTTTAAATGCGAATATCTCGCTTAATATGCGTCCCAGAGCCATGAAAGTCGGCATCTAGAGGGCAATTTTTGAAGTACAATATTTCTCGATCTAGACCACCTAGAGGGCTGAAATTTCAGGATTGTGATCTAGGAATCATTCCCTTTCCATTTCTGTGCCTATCTTTGAATAAGACCAATTTTACAACAAGTTATGGGCAAAAATCCATGTTCAAACTTTAAATGCGAATATCTCGCTTAATATGCGTCCCAGAGCCATGAAAGTCGGCATCTAGAGGGCAATTTTTGAAGTACAATATTTCTCGATCTAGACCACCTAGAGGGCTGAAATTTCAGGATTGTGATCTAGGAATCATTCCCTTTCCATTTCTGCGCCTATCTTTGAATAAGACCAATTTTACAACAAGTCATGGGCAAAAATCCATGTTCAAACTTTAAATGCGAATATCTCGCTTAATATGCGTCCCAGAGCCATGAAAGTCGGCATCTAGAGGGCAATTTTTGAAGTACAATATTTCTCGATCTAGACCACCTAGAGGGCTGAAATTTCAGGATTGTGATCTAGGAATCATTCCCTTTCCATTTCTGTGCCTATCTTTGAATAAGACCAATTTTACAACAAGTTATGGGCAAAAATCCATGTTCAAACTTTAAATGCGAATATCTCGCTTAATATGCGTCCCAGAGCCATGAAAGTCGGCATCTAGAGGGCAATTTTTGAAGTACAATATTTCTCGATCTAGACCACCTAGAGGGCTGAAATTTCAGGATTGTGATCTAGGAATCATTCCCTTTCCATTTCTGCGCCTATCTTTGAATAAGACCAATTTAACAACAAGTCATGGGCAAAAATCCATGTTCAAACTTTAAATGCGAATATCTCGCTTAATATGCGTCCCAGAGCCATGAAAGTCGGCATCTAGAGGGCAATTTTTGAAGTACAATATTTCTCGATCTAGACCACCTAGAGGGCTGAAATTTCAGGATTGTGATCTAGGAATCATTCCCTTTCCATTTCTGTGCCTATCTTTGAATAAGACCAATTTTACAA
Organism: Eupeodes luniger; assembly: GCA_951509635.1. Classification (NCBI taxonomy): domain Eukaryota; kingdom Metazoa; phylum Arthropoda; class Insecta; order Diptera; family Syrphidae; genus Eupeodes; species Eupeodes luniger. The sequence continues at coordinate 27,172 of CATOCI010000005.1, forward strand.
CAAGTTATGGGCAAAAATCCATGTTCAAACTTTAAATGCGAATATCTCGCTTAATATGCGTCCCAGAGCCATGAAAGTCGGCATCTAGAGGGCAATTTTTGAAGTACAATATTTCTCGATCTAGACCACCTAGAGGGCTGAAATTTCAGGATTGTGATCTAGGAATCATTCCCTTTCCATTTCTGTGCCTATCTTTGAATAAGACCAATTTTACAACAAGTTATGGGCAAAAATCCATGTTCAAACTTTAAATGCGAATATATCGCTTAATATGCGTCCCAGAGCCATGAAAGTCGGCATCTAGAGTACAATTTTTGAAGTACAATATTTCTCGATCTAGACCACCTAGAGGGCTGAAATTTCAGAATTGTGATCTAGGAATCATTCCCTTTCCATTTCTGCGCCTATCTTTGAATAAGACCAATTTTACAACAAGTCATGGGCAAAAATCCATGTTCAAACTTTAAATGCGAATATCTCGCTTAATATGCGTCCCAGAGCCATGAAAGTCGGCATCTAGAGGGCAATTTTTGAAGTACAATATTTCTCGATCTAGACCACCTAGAAGGCTGAAATTTCAGGATTGTGATCTAGGAATCATTCCCTTTCCATTTCTGTGCCTATCTTTGAATAAGACCAATTTTACAACAAGTTATGGGCAAAAATCCATGTTCAAACTTTAAATGCGAATATCTCGCTTAATATGCGTCCCAGAGCCATGAAAGTCGGCATCTAGAGGGCAATTTTTGAAGTCCAATATTTCTCGATCTAGACCACCTAGAGGGCTGAAATTTCAGGATTGTGATCTAGGAATCATTCCCTTTCCATTTCTGTGCCTATCTTTGAATAAGACCAATTTTACAACAAGTTATGGGCAAAAATTCATGTTCAAACTTTAAATGCGAATATCTCGCTTAATATGCGTCCCAGAGCCATGAAAGTCGGCATCTAGAGGGCAATTTTTGAAGTACAATATTTCTCGATCTAGACCACCTAGAGGGCTGAAATTTCAGGGTTGTGATCTAGGAATCATTCCAATTTTTGAAGTACAATATTTCTCAATCTAGATCACCTAGAGGGCTGAAATTTCAGGATTGTGATCTAGGAATCATTCCCTTTCCATTTCTGTGCCTATCTTTGAATAAGACCAATTTTACAACAAGTTATGGGCAAAAATCCATGTTCAAACTTTAAATGCGAATATCTCGCTTAATATGCGTCCCAGAGCCATGAAAGTCGGCATCTAGAGGGCAATTTTTGAAGTCCAATATTTCTCGATCTAGACCACCTAGAGGGTTGAAATTTCAGGATTGTGATCTAGGAATCATTCCCTTTCCATTTCTGTGCCTATCTTTGAATAAGACCAATCTTACAACAAGTTATGGGCAAAAATCCATGTTCAAACTTTAAATGCGAATATCTCGCTTAATATGCGTCCCAGAGCCATGAAAGTCGGCATCTAGAAGGCAATTTTTGAAGTCCAATATTTCTCGATCCAGACCACATAGAGGGCTGAAATTTCAGGATTGTGATTTAGGAATCATTCCCTTTCCATTTCTGTGCCTATCTTTGAATAAGACCAATTTTACAACAAGTTATGGGCAAAAATCCATGTTCAAACTTTAAATGCGAATATATCGCTTAATATGCGTCCCAGAGCCATGAAAGTCGGCATCTAGAGGGCAATGCGAATATCTCGCTTAATATGCGTGCCAGAGCCATGAAAGTCGGCATCTAGAGGGCAATTTTGAAGTCCAATATTTCTCGATCTAGACCACCTAGAGGGCTGAAAGTTCAGGATTGTGATCTAGGAATCATTCCCTTTCCATTTCTGTGCCTATCTTTGAATAAGACCAATTTTACAACAAGTTATGGGCAAAAATCCATGTTCAAACTTTAAATGCGAATATCTCGCTTAATATGCGTCCCAGAGCCATGAAAGTCGGCATCTAGAGGGCAATTTTTGAAGTACAATATTTCTCAATCTAGACCACCTAGAGGGCTGAAATTTCAGGATTGTGATCTAGGAATCATTCCCTTTCCATTTCTGTGCCTATCTTTGAATAAGACCAATTTTACAACAAGTTATGGGCAAAAATCCATGTTCAAATTTTAAATGCGAATATCTCGCTTAATATGCGTCCCAGAGCCATGAAAGTCGGCATCTAGAGGGCAATTTTTGAAGTACAATATTTCTCGATCTAGACCACCTAGAGGGCTGAAATTTCAGGATTGTGATCTAGGAATCATTCCCTTTCCATTTCTGTGCCTATCTTTGAATAAGACCAATTTTACAACAAGTTATGGGCAAAAATCCATGTTCAAACTTTAAATGCGAATATCTCGCTTAATATGCGTCCCAGAGCCATGAAAGTCGGCATCTAGAGGGCAATTTTTGAAGTCCAATATTTCTCGATCTAGACCACCTAGAGGGCTTAAATTTCAGGATTGTGATCTAGGAATCATTCCCTTTCCATTTCTTTGCCTATCTTTGAATAAGACCAATCTTACAACAAGTTATGGGCAAAAATCCATGTTCAAACTTTAAATGCGAATATCTCGCTTAATATGCGTCCCAGAGCCTTGAAAGTCGGCATCTAGAGGGCAATTTTTGAAGTACAATATTTCTCGATCCAGACCACCTAGAGGGCTGAAATTTCAGGATTGTGATCTAGGAATCATTCCCTTTCCATTTCTGTGCCTATCTTTGAATAAGACCAATTTTACAACAAGTTATGGGCAAAAATCCATGTTCAAACTTTAAATGCGAATATCTCGCTTAATATGCGTCCCAGAGCCATGAAAGTCGGCATCTAGAGGGCAATTTTTGAAGTACAATATTTCTCGATCTACACCACCTAGAGGGCTGAAATTTCAGGACTGTGATCTAGGAATCATTCCCTTTCCATTTCTGTGCCTATCTTTGAATAAGACCAATTTTACAACAAGTTATGGGCAAAAATCCATGTTCAAACTTTAAATGCGAATATCTCGCTTAGTATGCGTCCCAGAGCCATGAAAGTCGGCATCTAGAGGGCAATTTTTGAAGTCCAATATTTCTCGATCTAGACCACCTAGAGGGCTGAAATTTCAGGATTGTGATCTAGGAATCATTCCCTTTCCATTTCTGTGCCTATCTTTGAATAAGACCAATTTTACAACAAGTTATGTTCAAACTTTAAATGCGAATATCTCGCTTAATATGCGTCCCAGAGCCATGAAAGTCGGCATCTAAAGGGCAATTTTTGAAGTACAATATTTCTCAATCTAGACCACCCAGAGGGCTGAAATTTCAGGATTGTGATCTAGGAATCATTCCCTTTCCATTTCTGTGCCTATCTTTGAATAAGACCAATTTAACAACAAGTTATGGGCAAAAATCCATGTTCAAACTTTAAATGCGAATATCTCGCTTAATATGCGTCCCAGAGCCATGAAAGTCGGCATCTAGAGGGCAATTTTTGAAGTCCAATATTTCTCGATCTAGACCACCTAGAGGGCTGAAATTTCAAGATTGTGATCTAGGAATCATTCCCTTTCCATTTCTGTGCCTATCTTTGAATAAGACCAATTTTACAACAAGTTATGGGCAAAAATCCATGTTCAAACTTTAAATGCGAATATCTCGCTTAATATGCGTCCCAGAGCCATGAAAGTCGGCATCTAGAGGGCAATTTTTGAAGTACAATATTTCTCGATCTAGACCACCTAGAGGGCTGAAATTTCAGGGTTGTGATCTAGGAATCATTCCAATTTTTGAAGTACAATATTTCTCAATCTAGATCACCTAGAGGGCTGAAATTTCAGGATTGTGATCTAGGAATCATTCCCTTTCCATTTCTGTGCCTATCTTTGAATAAGACCAATTTTACAACAAGTTATGGGCAAAAATCCATGTTCAAACTTTAAATGCGAATATCTCGCTTAATATGCGTCCCAGAGCCATGAAAGTCGGCATCTAGAGGGCAATTTTTGAAGTCCAATATTTCTCGATCTAGACCACCTAGAGGGTTGAAATTTCAGGATTGTGATCTAGGAATCATTCCCTTTCCATTTCTGTGCCTATCTTTGAATAAGACCAATCTTACAACAAGTTATGGGCAAAAATCCATGTTCAAACTTTAAATGCGAATATCTCGCTTAATATGCGTCCCAGAGCCATGAAAGTCGGCATCTAGAAGGCAATTTTTGAAGTCCAATATTTCTCGATCCAGACCACATAGAGGGCTGAAATTTCAGGATTGTGATTTAGGAATCATTCCCTTTCCATTTCTGTGCCTATCTTTGAATAAGACCAATTTTACAACAAGTTATGGGCAAAAATCCATGTTCAAACTTTAAATGCGAATATATCGCTTAATATGCGTCCCAGAGCCATGAAAGTCGGCATCTAGAGGGCAATGCGAATATCTCGCTTAATATGCGTGCCAGAGCCATGAAAGTCGGCATCTAGAGGGCAATTTTTGAAGTCCAATATTTCTCGATCTAGACCACCTAGAGGGCTGAAAGTTCAGGATTGTGATCTAGGAATCATTCCCTTTCCATTTCTGTGCCTATCTTTGAATAAGACCAATTTTACAACAAGTTATGGGCAAAAATCCATGTTCAAACTTTAAATGCGAATATCTCGCTTAATATGCGTCCCAGAGCCATGAAAGTCGGCATCTAGAGGGCAATTTTTGAAGTACAATATTTCTCAATCTAGACCACCTAGAGGGCTGAAATTTCAGGATTGTGATCTAGGAATCATTCCCTTTCCATTTCTGTGCCTATCTTTGAATAAGACCAATTTTACAACAAGTTATGGGCAAAAATCCATGTTCAAATTTTAAATGCGAATATCTCGCTTAATATGCGTCCCAGAGCCATGAAAGTCGGCATCTAGAGGGCAATTTTTGAAGTACAATATTTCTCGATCTAGACCACCTAGAGGGCTGAAATTTCAGGATTGTGATCTAGGAATCATTCCCTTTCCATTTCTGTGCCTATCTTTGAATAAGACCAATTTTACAACAAGTTATGGGCAAAAATCCATGTTCAAACTTTAAATGCGAATATCTCGCTTAATATGCGTCCCAGAGCCATGAAAGTCGGCATCTAGAGGGCAATTTTTGAAGTCCAATATTTCTCGATCTAGACCACCTAGAGGGCTTAAATTTCAGGATTGTGATCTAGGAATCATTCCCTTTCCATTTCTTTGCCTATCTTTGAATAAGACCAATCTTACAACAAGTTATGGGCAAAAATCCATGTTCAAACTTTAAATGCGAATATCTCGCTTAATATGCGTCCCAGAGCCTTGAAAGTCGGCATCTAGAGGGCAATTTTTGAAGTACAATATTTCTCGATCCAGACCACCTAGAGGGCTGAAATTTCAGGATTGTGATCTAGGAATCATTCCCTTTCCATTTCTGTGCCTATCTTTGAATAAGACCAATTTTACAACAAGTTATGGGCAAAAATCCATGTTCAAACTTTAAATGCGAATATCTCGCTTAATATGCGTCCCAGAGCCATGAAAGTCGGCATCTAGAGGGCAATTTTTGAAGTACAATATTTCTCGATCTACACCACCTAGAGGGCTGAAATTTCAGGACTGTGATCTAGGAATCATTCCCTTTCCATTTCTGTGCCTATCTTTGAATAAGACCAATTTTACAACAAGTTATGGGCAAAAATCCATGTTCAAACTTTAAATGCGAATATCTCGCTTAGTATGCGTCCCAGAGCCATGAAAGTCGGCATCTAGAGGGCAATTTTTGAAGTCCAATATTTCTCGATCTAGACCACCTAGAGGGCTGAAATTTCAGGATTGTGATCTAGGAATCATTCCCTTTCCATTTCTGTGCCTATCTTTGAATAAGACCAATTTTACAACAAGTTATGTTCAAACTTTAAATGCGAATATCTCGCTTAATATGCGTCCCAGAGCCATGAAAGTCGGCATCTAAAGGGCAATTTTTGAAGTACAATATTTCTCAATCTAGACCACCCAGAGGGCTGAAATTTCAGGATTGTGATCTAGGAATCATTCCCTTTCCATTTCTGTGCCTATCTTTGAATAAGACCAATTTAACAACAAGTTATGGGCAAAAATCCATGTTCAAACTTTAAATGCGAATATCTCGCTTAATATGCGTCCCAGAGCCATGAAAGTCGGCATCTAGAGGGCAATTTTTGAAGTCCAATATTTCTCGATCTAGACCACCTAGAGGGCTGAAATTTCAAGATTGTGATCTAGGAATCATTCCCTTTCCATTTCTGTGCCTATCTTTGAATAAGACCAATTTTACAACAAGTTATGGGCAAAAATCCATGTTCAAACTTTAAATGCGAATATCTCGCTTAATATGCATCCCAGAGCCATGAAAGTCGGCATCTAGAGGGCAATTTTTGAAGTACAATATTTCTCGATCTAGACCACCTAGAGGGCTGAAATTTCAGGATTGTGATCTAGGAATCATTTCCTTTCCATTTCTGTGCCTATCTTTGAATAAGACCAATTTTACAACAAGTTATGGGCAAAAATCCATGTTCAAACTTTAAATGCGAATATCTCGCTTAATATGCGTCCCAGAGCCATGAAAGTCGGCATCTAGAGGGCAATTTTTGAAGTACAATATTTCTCGATCTAGACCACCTAGAGGGCTGAAATTTCAAGATTGTGATCTAGGAATCATTCCCTTTCCATTTCTGTGTCTATCTTTGAATAAGACCAATTTTACAACAAGTTATGGGCAAAAATCCATGTTCAAACTTTAAATGCGAATATCTCGCTTAATATGCGTCCCAGAGCCATGAAAGTCGGCATCTAAAGGGCAATTTTTGAAGTACAATATTTCTCAATCTAGACCACCCAGAGGGCTGAAATTTCAGGATTGTGATCTAGGAATCATTCCCTTTCCATTTCTGTGCCTATCTTTGAATAAGACCAATTTAACAACAAGTTATGGGCAAAAATCCATGTTCAAACTTTAAATGCGAATATCTCGCTTAATATGCGTCCCAGAGCCATGAAAGTCGGCATCTAGAGGGCAATTTTTGAAGTCCAATATTTCTCGATCTAGACCACCTAGAGGGCTGAAATTTCAAGATTGTGATCTAGGAATCATTCCCTTTCCATTTCTGTGCCTATCTTTGAATAAGACCAATTTTACAACAAGTTATGGGCAAAAATCCATGTTCAAACTTTAAATGCGAATATCTCGCTTAATATGCATCCCAGAGCCATGAAAGTCGGCATCTAGAGGGCAATTTTTGAAGTACAATATTTCTCGATCTAGACCACCTAGAGGGCTGAAATTTCAGGATTGTGATCTAGGAATCATTCCCTTTCCATTTCTGTGCCTATCTTTGAATAAGACCAATTTTACAACAAGTTATGGGCAAAAATCCATGTTCAAACTTTAAATGCGAATATCTCGCTTAATATGCGTCCCAGAGCCATGAAAGTCGGCATCTAGAGGGCAATTTTTGAAGTACAATATTTCTCGATCTAGACCACCTAGAGGGCTGAAATTTCAGGATTGTGATCTAGGAATCATTCCCTTTCCATTTCTGTGCCTATCTTTGAATAAGACCAATTTAACAACAAGTTATGGGCAAAAATCCATGTTCAAACTTTAAATGCGAATATCTCGCTTAATATGCGTCCCAGAGCCATGAAAGTCAGCATCTAGAGGGCAATTTTTGAAGTCCAATATTTCTCGATCTAGACCACCTAGAGGGCTGAAATTTCAAGATTGTGATCTAGGAATCATTCCCTTTCCATTTCTGTGCCTATCTTTGAATAAGACCAATTTTACAACAAGTTATGGGCAAAAATCCATGTTCAAACTTTAAATGCGAATATCTCGCTTAATATGCGTCCCAGAGCCATGAAAGTCGGCATCTAGAGGGCAATTTTTGAAGTACAATATTTCTCGATCTAGACCACCTAGAGGGCTGAAATTTCAGGATTGTGATCTAGGAATCATTCCCTTTCCATTTCTGTGCCTATCTTTGAATAAGACCAATTTTACAACAAGTTATGGGCAAAAATCCATGTTCAAACTTTAAATGCGAATATCTCGCTTAATATGCGTCCCAGAGCCATGAAAGTCGGCATCTAGAGGGCAATTTTTGAAGTACAATATTTCTCAATCTAGACCACCTAGAGGGCTGAAATTTCAGGATTGTGATCTAGGAATCATTCCCTTTCCATTTCTGTGCCTATCTTTGAATAAGACCAATTTAACAACAAGTTATGGGCAAAAATCCATGTTCAAACTTTAAATGCGAATATCTCGCTTAATATGCGTCCCAGAGCCATGAAAGTCGGCATCTAGAGGGCAATTTTTGAAGTCCAATATTTCTCGATCTAGACCACCTAGAGGGCTGAAATTTCAAGATTGTGATCTAGGAATCATTCCCTTTCCATTTCTGTGCCTATCTTTGAATAAGACCAATTTTACAACAAGTTATGGGCAAAAATCCATGTTCAAACTTTAAATGCGAATATCTCGCTTAATATGCATCCCAGAGCCATGAAAGTCGGCATCTAGAGGGCAATTTTTGAAGTACAATATTTCTCGATCTAGACCACCTAGAGGGCTGAAATTTCAGGATTGTGATCTAGGAATCATTCCCTTTCCATTTCTGTGCCTATCTTTGAATAAGACCAATTTTACAACAAGTTATGGGCAAAAATCCATGTTCAAACTTTAAATGCGAATATCTCGCTTAATATACGTCCCAGAGCCATGAAAGTCGGCATCTAGAGAGCAATTTTTGAAGTACAATATTTCTCGATCTAGACCACCTAGAAGGCTGAAATTTCAGGATTGTGATCTAGGAATCATTCCCTTTCCATTTCTGTGCCTATCTTTGAATAAGACCAATTTAACAACAAGTTATGGGCAAAAATCCATGTTCAAACTTTAAATGCGAATATCTCGCTTAATATGCGTCCCAGAGCCATGAAAGTCAGCATCTAGAGGGCAATTTTTGAAGTCCAATATTTCTCGATCTAGACCACCTAGAGGGCTGAAATTTCAAGATTGTGATCTAGGAATCATTCCCTTTCCATTTCTGTGCCTATCTTTGAATAAGACCAATTTTACAACAAGTTATGGGCAAAAATCCATGTTCAAACTTTAAATGCGAATATCTCGCTTAATATGCGTCCCAGAGCCATGAAAGTCGGCATCTAGAGGGCAATTTTTGAAGTACAATATTTCTCGATCTAGACCACCTAGAGGGCTGAAATTTCAGGATTGTGATCTAGGAATCATTTCCTTTCCATTTCTGTGCCTATCTTTGAATAAGACCAATTTTACAACAAGTTATGGGCAAAAATCCATGTTCAAACTTTAAATGCGAATATCTCGCTTAATATGCGTCCCAGAGCCATGAAAGTCGGCATCTAGAGGGCAATTTTTGAAGTACAATATTTCTCGATCTAGACCACCTAGAGGGCTGAAATTTCAAGATTGTGATCTAGGAATCATTCCCTTTCCATTTCTGTGTCTATCTTTGAATAAGACCAATTTTACAACAAGTTATGGGCAAAAATCCATGTTCAAACTTTAAATGCGAATATCTCGCTTAATATGCGTCCCAGAGCCATGAAAGTCGGCATCTAAAGGGCAATTTTTGAAGTACAATATTTCTCAATCTAGACCACCCAGAGGGCTGAAATTTCAGGATTGTGATCTAGGAATCATTCCCTTTCCATTTCTGTGCCTATCTTTGAATAAGACCAATTTAACAACAAGTTATGGGCAAAAATCCATGTTCAAACTTTAAATGCGAATATCTCGCTTAATATGCGTCCCAGAGCCATGAAAGTCGGCATCTAGAGGGCAATTTTTGAAGTCCAATATTTCTCGATCTAGACCACCTAGAGGGCTGAAATTTCAAGATTGTGATCTAGGAATCATTCCCTTTCCATTTCTGTGCCTATCTTTGAATAAGACCAATTTTACAACAAGTTATGGGCAAAAATCCATGTTCAAACTTTAAATGCGAATATCTCGCTTAATATGCATCCCAGAGCCATGAAAGTCGGCATCTAGAGGGCAATTTTTGAAGTACAATATTTCTCGATCTAGACCACCTAGAGGGCTGAAATTTCAGGATTGTGATCTAGGAATCATTCCCTTTCCATTTCTGTGCCTATCTTTGAATAAGACCAATTTTACAACAAGTTATGGGCAAAAATCCATGTTCAAACTTTAAATGCGAATATCTCGCTTAATATGCGTCCCAGAGCCATGAAAGTCGGCATCTAGAGGGCAATTTTTGAAGTACAATATTTCTCGATCTAGACCACCTAGAGGGCTGAAATTTCAAGATTGTGATCTAGGAATCATTCCCTTTCCATTTCTGTGCCTATCTTTGAATAAGACCAATTTTACAACAAGTTATGGGCAAAAATCCATGTTCAAACTTTAAATGCGAATATCTCGCTTAATATGCGTCCCAGAGCCATGAAAGTCAGCATCTAGAGGGCAATTTTTGAAGTCCAATATTTCTCGATCTAGACCACCTAGAGGGCTGAAATTTCAAGATTGTGATCTAGGAATCATTCCCTTTCCATTTCTGTGCCTATCTTTGAATAAGACCAATTTTACAACAAGTTATGGGCAAAAATCCATGTTCAAACTTTAAATGCGAATATCTCGCTTAATATGCGTCCCAGAGCCATGAAAGTCGGCATCTAGAGGGCAATTTTTGAAGTCCAATATTTCTCGATCTAGACCACCTAGAGGGCTGAAATTTCAAGATTGTGATCTAGGAATCATTCCCTTTCCATTTCTGTGCCTATCTTTGAATAAGACCAATTTTACAACAAGTTATGGGCAAAAATCCATGTTCAAACTTTAAATGCGAATATCTCGCTTAATATGCATCCCAGAGCCATGAAAGTCGGCATCTAGAGGGCAATTTTTGAAGTACAATATTTCTCGATCTAGACCACCTAGAGGGCTGAAATTTCAGGATTGTGATCTAGGAATCATTCCCTTTCCATTTCTGTGCCTATCTTTGAATAAGACCAATTTTACAACAAGTTATGGGCAAAAATCCATGTTCAAACTTTAAATGCGAATATCTCGCTTAATATACGTCCCAGAGCCATGAAAGTCGGCATCTAGAGAGCAATTTTTGAAGTACAATATTTCTCGATCTAGACCACCTAGAGGGCTGAAATTTCAGGATTGTGATCTAGGAATCATTCCCTTTCCATTTCTGTGCCTATCTTTGAATAAGACCAATTTAACAACAAGTTATGGGCAAAAATCCATGTTCAAACTTTAAATGCGAATATCTCGCTTAATATGCGTCCCAGAGCCATGAAAGTCAGCATCTAGAGGGCAATTTTTGAAGTCCAATATTTCTCGATCTAGACCACCTAGAGGGCTGAAATTTCAAGATTGTGATCTAGGAATCATTCCCTTTCCATTTCTGTGCCTATCTTTGAATAAGACCAATTTTACAACAAGTTATGGGCAAAAATCCATGTTCAAACTTTAAATGCGAATATCTCGCTTAATATGCGTCCCAGAGCCATGAAAGTCGGCATCTAGAGGGCAATTTTTGAAGTACAATATTTCTCGATCTAGACCACCTAGAGGGCTGAAATTTCAGGATTGTGATCTAGGAATCATTCCCTTTCCATTTCTGTGCCTATCTTTGAATAAGACCAATTTTACAACAAGTTATGGGCAAAAATCCATGTTCAAACTTTAAATGCGAATATCTCGCTTAATATGCGTCCCAGAGCCATGAAAGTCGGCATCTAGAGGGCAATTTTTGAAGTCCAATATTTCTCAATCTAGACCACCTAGAGGGCTGAAATTTCAGGATTGTGATCTAGGAATCATTCCCTTTCCATTTCTGTGCCTATCTTTGAATAAGACCAATTTTACAACAAGTTATGGGCAAAAATCCATGTTCAAACTTTAAATGCGAATATCTCGCTTAATATGCGTCCCAGAGCCATGAAAGTCGGCATCTAGAGGGCAATTTTTGAAGTCCAATATTTCTCGATCTAGACCACCTAGAGGGCTGAAATTTCAGGATTGTGATCTTGGAATCATTCCCTTTCCATTTCTGTGCCTATCTTTGAAAAAGACCAATTTTACAACAAGTTATGGGCAAAAATCCATGTTCAAACTTTAAATGCGAATATCTCGCTTAATATGCGTCCCAGAGCCATGGAAGTCGGCATCTAGAGGGCAATTTTTGAAGTACAATATTTCTCAATCTAGACCACCTAGAGGGCTGAAATTTCAGGATTGTGATCTAGGAATCATTCCCTTTCCATTTCTGTGCCTATCTTAGTTAGGTTAAAGTGGCTGTTGGTTTGGGACGTCCAACACACTTAGACCAAAGTATGGTCCGTTGTGATACCACATGGATCAGTTAATCAGCTTAACTCGTTGAACCAATTGGAGCTTCGAATGAAGCGTAGGAGACAAGTAATGTCTGAATTTTTTAGATCACTGGTATCGTTAAAGTAGTAGTCTCCAAGGTGGATTCTACGTCTTTGTGATAAGGCAGGGCATGTGCACAGAAGATGAGAGATTGTCTCCTCTTCTTCTTCGTCCATGCAACTCCTACAAAAATCATTTGCAGGGGCTCCAAGTCGAATAGCATGTCTTCCTATTAAGCAGTGCCCAGTCAGGACACCTATAACGTAGCTAATGTGCAATCTACTCAGAGAGATTAATTGTTTTGAGCGCTTGGCGCTAAGATTAGGCCAAATTCGTTTAGTCGCTTTACAGGTGGTGGTGTTATTCCACCTGAAGTTTGTTTTCTCTATGGTGTCTTGCTTTAGCATGAGTTTACATGTAGCTAAGGGGATACCTATGCTAGCATTGTGAGCCAGCAGAGGTAAAGTTGTTCCGCTTTTTGCAAGTTCGTCAGCTTTGCAATTTCCTGGAATGTCTCTATGGCCCGGCACCCAGAAAAGGTGAATGTTGAACTGTGTAGCCATCTCCGTAAGAGATGATCGACAATTAAGGGCTGTTAGTGAATTTGTAGAGACAGAGTCTAAGGATTTTAACGCAGCTTGGCTATCCGAGAAGATGCGTATATCATTTGTTGATATTACGTTTTCTCTAAGCCAGGATAGGACTTCTTTTATAGCCAGGATTTCAGCTTGGAACACGCTACAATGATCGGGTAGACGAAAGGAGAGACTTAAGTTAAGTCTATCTGAGTATACGCCACCACCAACCCCATCCTCCGTTTTTGATCCGTCTGTGTAAAAGTTTATAGGACCATCGTCCAAAAATGATGTATTCTCCCAAGAAGACCTGGGAGGTATAGTCACTTTGAAGCTATAGTTGTTGAACTGAGGATGGGGTATGGTGTAGTCAATATTACTATTTATAGTTCTGAACGAGTTCAAAATAGTGGTGTGGCCAATTCCATTATTGATCCACAGAGAGGAGGCCTGAAGCCGTATGGCAGTATTAGCGGCCGTTTGCTTGCTGAAAAAGTCCAGCGGTATTAGATGGAACAGAACATCTAGTGAAGCGGAGGGGGTGGAGCGAAGTGCTCCTCCCATACACAGGCAGGCTGTTCGTTGGACTTTGCTGAGTTTATCGCGATTTGTCGCTGTATCTAGCGCCGTCCACCATACCACTATTCCATGAGTAAGGATCGGTCTTATGACCGAGATGTATAGCCAGTGCGTAATTCGGGGCTGTAGGCCCCATTTATTACCAATGGCCTTTTTACAGGAGAACAGGGCTACTGTGGCTTTGTTTATTCTCTCTTGAATATTAGGTTTCCAACTTAATTTCTTATCTAAAATGAGACCCAAGTATTTTGCTTGATCAGAGAATTTAAGTGGTACACCGTTTATGAGGGGAGGGTCAATATGTGGGACTTTGTATTTCCTTGTGAAGAGGACAAGGTCGGTTTTTTGAGGGTTAACACCTAGTCCACACCGATTAGTCCATCTGGTGAGCTTATTTAAAGCGTTTTGTAAGAGTTCTTTTAGTATATTGGGATGTTTACCCGTTATTGCAATAGCAACATCGTCCGCATAGGCAAACACTCTGTATCCCTCTCTTTCTAGAGTAGTTAGTAATTCATTTATTACTAAATTCCAGAGGAGAGGGGATAGGACACCACCTTGTGGCGTACCTCTGCTGACACCCCTTTGTGTAGTAAAATCGCCCAGTTTTGAATTGATAATCCTGCTTATCAGCATCTGATTGATCAATTCGCTGATCGACTTATCTACCTTCAGAGATGTCAATACACGTGCAATTGCAGATGTGTCGACATTGTTAAATGCACCTTCTATGTCTAAGAAGGCAACTAAGGTGTACTCTTTATGATGGAGGGAATATTCGATTGTACGTACTATACTGTGTAGAGCCGTTTCAACTGATTTCCCTTTGTTGTAGGCATGTTGAGCCTTTGAAAGGAGGGACTTATCAATACTTTCCCTTAAGTAAATATCGATCAAACGCTCAAAAGTTTTGAGAAGGAATGATGATAAGCTGATGGGTCTTAAGTCTTTAGGGTTAACGTGACTGGATTTTCCAGCTTTTGAAATAAAGACAACTTTAACTTGTCTCCAAGACATCGGGATGTATGCCAAATTAAGGCAACCCTTGAAGATGTTTTCTAGGATGGGTATTAGAAAACTTGCATTTTCTTGCAGTTCGGCTGGAATTACACCATCCGGACCAGCAGATTTGTATGGTTTAAAGCTGTTAATAGCCCATTTGAGTTTTTCCCTAGTGACTAGACCTTGTGGGGGTTGTAGAGTATTGTCACCATTGTTAAATGCAATATTATTAATAATATTAGAGCTACCAGGAAAGTGGACGTCTAGTAGCAAGTTGAGCGATTCTTCGCTTGAATTGGTCCAGAGGCCAGAGGCGTTTTTCAAGCAGCTTGGCATGATTGGATTTTTGGAGAGGATTTTGCGCAGCCTGGATGCTTCGGAGCAATCTTCCACGTTGTTACAGAAGTTTCTCCAAGACGATCGTTTGGTTTTCCTCAGTTCTTTTTTATAAATCTTCAGTGATTCTTTATATGAGTCCCAGTCAGACATGTCTCTAGAAGCTTTGGCTCTGTTAAAGAGTTTTCTGCATTCTTTTCGAAGTGGATCCAGCCCTGAGTTCCACCAGTGTGGCTTCTTTTTACCTCTTACTTGTATAAGAGGGCATGCAGTATCTAGAGCTTTGTTTAGGGCTAATGTTAGATTATTGACTTTGTCGTCAAGATCTTCGATGTTGGAGGGAGTATTAAAAAGTTCAGGTTTTATTAAACTATTTAACGTTCTCTTATATTTTGGCCAATTTGTTCTTTTCAGATTTCGAAAGATCGGTTGGCAAGGTGGTTCATTTATAAAGTCAAACTGGATGTATCTATGATCAGAAAAGGAATGATCTTTAGATACCTTCCAGTTTAAAATATTATTATTAATGAATTCGGAGACAAGAGTTATATCTAAAACTTCTTGTCGATTTTTAGTAATAAAGGTTGGCTCATTACCAACGTTACTTACGAGTAGGTTAGTGTTAAGAATATAGTCGAAAAGAGACTCACCTCTGTCGTTTATATCCGTGCTACCCCATACTGTATGGTGGGCGTTAGCGTCACTACCGATGATGAGGCCGATGTTGAGCCTTTGTGATTCAGCTATCAGTCTCTCCAGAGTATCTCCCGGGAGAGGGCCAAGATGGTCGTGGCCAAGATACGCCGACGCCAGCCAGAATGTTCCTCTGGCTGTTTCCAGACTTGCGGCGGTGGTATCTCGATCGCTGAAATTAGGGAGTAAATATACATTTAGGCTGCGTTTTACTAATATGCAAGATCTGGGTTCATCCTCACCTGATGCATACAGCACGCAGTATTTGGGAGTCCTGATTCCTCGAACAATGGATTTAACAATCCAGGGTTCTTGAATCAGGACGATATCTTCATCGCTGCTGGATAAGCGAAGAAGAAGGGAGGCCGAAGCCTTTATGGAGTGTTGGAGGTTAATCTGGAGTAACTGTTCTCCCGATCAGCCTCCAACACAGTTATGTCGGAGTCATCCATATCAGAGGACGATTCTAACAGAATGTCCTCATCTCCGCTTTCGTAGACCTCGGCCTCCATTGCGGAAAAACCTTGGTCGGTGTTTGGTGCTTCCACTGCTACTGGGGGTACCTGAGATGCATCGTCTTCCAATGAAGGAAGTGTGACCGATGCGCCAGGCACCTCAGTAACCGTTTCCGCTTGTGTGGGTGGGGGAGGGGGAAGGGTTTGTGCCTCGGCCCCATCTTTTTTGTAGACCCTTAGCGTAATTTCATCAAACCCAAACCTAATCACACCTTTTGATTGCGCCAGAGGAGAAAGGGACTCTGCATTGATGATCACAATTGCACCTTTATAGGGTCCCTTTGCGTCCTCTAGTTTCGCAACCTTCCAGTTGTGAGTAGGAAGGGTTGGATTGGAGAGCCGGATTACCTTGAGAACGTGGTCAGCTTCCTTGAATATGGCCGGAACCGTGATGCGAGCTCTTGGTCTGCAAGGAATGTCTTCCTTTGCTACAACCTCGAGCTTAGCACCAGGCCAGACCTCTCCAAGTCGGCTGACCGCCAGCGTCAGTAGGTCGCACGACCTCTGATCATCACAGACCATCAACTTGATGTGTCCCTGATGCCAGCCGCCATCTTTTGTGATGGGCGGTGGTCCCGGATTGTCAGACATAATGTCTATAAAACTGAAGGCCAGCTGACCTTTGGCCAATGTCCAGTTTTCGGCAGAGATCGTGCCATCTACATCATTTCTGTCGATGATCGCGACTACCATTTTATCCTTCAGAACGTCACTGAAGGACATTTTTGCCTTGCGAGGGTCGATTGAAGTGCTGATGTTTAGCACCTTGGGGCGTTTAGGTAGTGGAACACTACCTTCCATGGACCTTTGTCGCTTCGACGTTGAGTCTTGGCTGGTCTTTATATTATTTTTGGCCAGGAAATTCTGGGCCCAAGCTATCTTAGCGTCATGCTGAGAGTTTCCTCCAGCGCCTAGTTTTTCACCAAACGTCTGGAGAATCCTCTTAGCATTACGCAAGTCCCTGTAGTAGGCCTTGGAGGGCCTAAGCTTACGCCCATCTCCCCCAGGACATTCTTTAGGAGCCTTTGCTTTGGAGGTAGAAGGACCTGGCATCACAGCCCTGCTACCTCCGACTCGAGGTGTTGACGATTTGAGAGGTTTACTCTCAGTGGTAGTAGAGGAGCCGTTCTTCACAACTGCCTCACTACAGGAAGAAGGTAATTTTACCGGATTATCCGATGTTCCACTGGCGACAACAGGGCTATGAGTGTCCACAGCCATGTCAGCACCAGTGGAAGAGGGATGAACAGCAGACAACTTTGCCGTCGTACTGCTGGCCGGTACAGCAGACAACTTTGCCGTCGTACTGCTGGCCGATATTGTTTTTTGGTTTTGTTTTGTTTGTTTTGTTTGTTTTGTTTTATTCATTTGAAATCCCACGAGTAGCGGATAAGGGGTGGTCCATCTGTACAGAGATCCGTGTATACAGATAAGGCTGGTTAATCCGGAGGTCGCCAGGTATCCGGATACTCCGTTCACGACTGAGCTAGTTTTTTAATTGGGCCCTCAGCCTGGCTGATCATCGGCACGGGTCGTATAACACCTTAGATCCAGCCCAATTGGGAAGTTTAAGGGAAGGATATGTTTTGAGAAAGGAGAGACGAACAGCAATTAAGCCATAAGCGTCCCAGGAAGGAAACTAGGCATGACAGACAGTTATACACCATACAGTCAGGGGGTGAGGAGACATCAGCCAGAATAATAGCACAGATCTGACGGAGGAGGGGGTAAAGGATTGGGAAGGGGAGGGGCGAGCGACCTTTGGTTTCAGGACTCTTCTGGAGAAATAATTCCCGAGAATCATTGACCTTACTCAGCTTCTACAACTCGACAAGTTCGACGCTCAGGTAGAAGTGTGCCTATCTTTGAATAAGACCAATTTTACAACAAGTTATGGGCAAAAATCCATGTTCAAACTTTAAATGCGAATATCTCGCTTAATATACGTCCCAGAGCCATGAAAGTCGGCATCTAGAGAGCAATTTTTGAAGTACAATATTTCTCGATCTAGACCACCTAGAGGGCTGAAATTTCAGGATTGTGATCTAGGAATCATTCCCTTTCCATTTCTGTGCCTATCTTTGAATAAGACCAATTTTACAACAAGTTATGGGCAAAAATCCATGTTCAAACTTTAAATGCGAATATCTCGCTTAATATGCGTCCCAGAGCCATGAAAGTCGGCATCTAGAGGGCAATTTTTGAAGTACAAAATTTCTCGATCTAGACCACCTAGAGGGCTGAAATTTCAGGATTGTGATCTAGGAATCATTCCCTTTCCATTTCTGTGCCTATCTTTGAATAAGACCAATTTTACAACAAGTTATGGGCAAAAATCCATGTTCAAACTTTAAATGCGAATATCTCGCTTAATATACGTCCCAGAGCCATGAAAGTCGGCATCTAGAGGGCAATTTTTGAAGTACAATATTTCTCGATCTAGACCACCTAGAGGGCTGAAATTTCAGGATTGTGATCTAGGAATCATTCCCTTTCCACTTCTGTGCCTATCTTTGAATAAGACCAATTTTACAACAAGTTATGGGCAAAAATCCATGTTCAAACTTTAAATGCGAATATCTCGCTTAATATGCGTCCCAGAGCCATGAAAGTCGGCATCTAGAGGGCAATTTTTGAAGTACAAAATTTCTCGATCTAGACCACTAAGAGGGCTGAAATTTCAGGATTGTGATCTAGGAATCATTCCCTTTCCATTTCTGTGCCTATCTTTGAATAAGACCAATTTTACAACAAGTTATGGGCAAAAATCCATGTTCCAACTTTAAATGCGAATATCTCGCTTAATATACGTCCCAGAGCCATGAAAGTCGGCATCTAGAGGGCAATTTTTGAAGTACAATATTTCTCGATCTAGACCACCTAGAGGGCTGAAATTTCAGGATTGTGATCTAGGAATCATTCCCTTTCCATTTCTGTGCCTATCTTTGAATAAGACCAATTTTACAACAAGTTATGGGCAAAAATCCATGTTCAAACTTTAAATGCGAATATCTCGCTTAATATACGTCCCAGAGCCATGAAAGTCGGCATCTAGAGAGCAATTTTTGAAGTACAATATTTCTCGATCTAGACCACCTAGAGGGCTGAAATTTCAGGATTGTGATCTAAGAATCATTCCCTTTCCATTTCTGTGCCTATCTTTGAATAAGACCAATTTTACAACAAGTTATGGGCAAAAATCCATGTTCAAACTTTAAATGCGAATATCTCGCTTAATATGCGTCCCAGAGCCATGAAAATCGGCATCTAGAGGGCAATTTTTGAAGTACAATATTTCTCGATCTAGACCACCTAGAGGGCTGAAATTTCAGGATTGTGATCTAGGAATCATTCCCTTTCCATTTCTGTGCCTATCTTTGAATAAGACCAATTTTACAACAAGTTATGGGCAAAAATCCATGTTCAAATTTTAAATGCGAATATCTCGCTTAATATGCGTCCCAGAGCCATGAAAGTCGGCATCTAGAGGGCAATTTTTGAAGTACAATATTTCTCGATCTAGACCACCTAGAGAGCTGAAATTTCAGGATTGTGATCTAGGAATCATTCCCTTTCCATTTCTGTGCCTATCTTTGAATAAGACCAATTTTACAACAAGTTATGGGCAAAAATCCATGTTCAAACTTTAAATGCGAATATCTCGCTTAATATGCATCCCAGATCCATGAAAGTCGGCATCTAGAGGGCAATTTTTGAAGTACAATATTTCTCGATCTAGACCACCTAGAGGGCTGAAATTTCAGGATTGTGATCTAGGAATCATTCCCTTTCCATTTCTGTGCCTATCTTTGAATAAGACCAATCTTACAACAAGTTATGGGCAAAAATCCATGTTCAAACTTTAAATGCGAATATCTCGCTTAATATGCGTCCCAGAGCCATGAAAGTCGGCATCTAGAGGGCAATTTTTGAAGTCCAATATTTCTCGATTTAGACCACCTAGAGGGCTGAAATTTCAGGATTGTGATCTAGGAATCATTCCCTTTCCATTTCTGTGCCCATCTTTGAATAAGACCAATTTTACAACAAGTTATGGGCAAAAATCCATGTTCAAACTTTAAATGCGAATATCTCGCTTAATATGCGTCCCAGAGCCATGAAAGTCGGCATCTAGAGGGCAATGCGAATATCTCGCTTAATATGCGTCCCAGAGCCATGAAAGTCGGCATCTAGAGGGCAATTTTTGAAGTACAAAATTTCTCGATCTAGACCACCAAGAGGGCTGAAATTTCAGGATTGTGATCTAGGAATCATTCCCTTTCCATTTCTGTGCCTATCTTTGAATAAGACCAATTTTACAACAAGTTATGGGCAAAAATCCATGTTCAAACTTTAAATGCGAATATCTCGCTTAATATACGTCCCAGAGCCATGAAAGTCGGCATCTAGAGAGCAATTTTTGAAGTACAATATTTCTCGATCTAGACCACCTAGAGGGCTGAAATTTCAGGATTGTGATCTAGGAATCATTCCCTTTCCATTTCTGTGCCTATCTTTGAATAAGACCAATTTTACAACAAGTTATGGGCAAAAATCCATGTTCAAACTTTAAATGCGAATATCTCGCTTAATATGCGTCCCAGAGCCATGAAAGTCGGCATCTAGAGGGCAATTTTTGAAGTACAAAATTTCTCGATCTAGACCACCTAGAGGGCTGAAATTTCAGGATTGTGATCTAGGAATCATTCCCTTTCCATTTCTGTGCCTATCTTTGAATAAGACCAATTTTACAACAAGTTATGGGCAAAAATCCATGTTCCAACTTTAAATGCGAATATCTCGCTTAATATACGTCCCAGAGCCATGAAAGTCGGCATCTAGAGGGCAATTTTTGAAGTACAATATTTCTCGATCTAGACCACCTAGAGGGCTGAAATTTCAGGATTGTGATCTAGGAATCATTCCCTTTCCATTTCTGTGCCTATCTTTGAATAAAACCAATTTTACAACAAGTTATGGGCAAAAATCCATGTTCAAACTTTAAATGCGAATATCTCGCTTAATATACGTCCCAGAGCCATGAAAGTCGGCATCTAGAGAGCAATTTTTGAAGTACAATATTTCTCGATCTAGACCACCTAGAGGGCTGAAATTTCAGGATTGTGATCTAGGAATCATTCCCTTTCCATTTCTGTGCCTATCTTTGAATAAGACCAATTTTACAACAAGTTATGGGCAAAAATCCATGTTCAAACTTTAAATGCGAATATCTCGCTTAATATGCGTCCCAGAGCCATGAAAATCGGCATCTAGAGGGCAATTTTTGAAGTACAATATTTCTCGATCTAGACCACCTAGAGGGCTGAAATTTCAGGATTGTGATCTAGGAATCATTCCCTTTCCATTTCTGTGCCTATCTTTGAATAAGACCAATTTTACAACAAGTTATGGGCAAAAATCCATGTTCAAACTTTAAATGCGAATATCTCGCTTAATATGCATCCCAGATCCATGAAAGTCGGCATCTAGAGGGCAATTTTTGAAGTACAATATTTCTCGATCTAGACCACCTAGAGGGCTGAAATTTCAGGATTGTGATCTAGGAATCATTCCCTTTCCATTTCTGTGCCTATCTTTGAATAAGACCAATTTTACAACAAGTTATGGGCAAAAATCCATGTTCAAACTTTAAATGCGAATATCTCGCTTAATATGCGTCCCAGAGCCATGAAAGTCGGCATCTAGAGGGCAATGCGAATATCTCGCTTAATATGCGTCCCAGAGCCATGAAAGTCGGCATCTAGAGGGCAATTTT
Source organism: Eupeodes luniger (assembly GCA_951509635.1). Lineage (NCBI taxonomy): Eukaryota > Metazoa > Arthropoda > Insecta > Diptera > Syrphidae > Eupeodes > Eupeodes luniger. The sequence goes on from CATOCI010000005.1 coordinate 49,064, forward strand.
TGAAGTACAATATTTCTCGATCTAGACCACCTAGAGGGCTGAAATTTCAGGATTGTGATCTAGGAATCATTCCCTTTCCATTTCTGTGCCTATCTTTGAATAAGACCAATTTTACAACAAGTTATGGGCAAAAATCCATGTTCAAACTTTAAATGCGAATATCTCGCTTAATATGCATCCCAGAGCCATGAAAGTCGGCATCTAGAGGGCAATTTTTGAAGTACAATATTTCTCGATCTAGACCACCTAGAGGGCTGAAATTTCAGGATTGTGATCTAGGAATCATTCCCTTTCCATTTCTGTGCCTATCTTTGAATAAGACCAATTTTACAACAAGTTATGGGCAAAAATCCATGTTCAAACTTTAAATGCGAATATCTCGCTTAATATGCGTCCCAGAGCCATGAAAGTCGGCATCTAGAGGGCAATGCGAATATCTCGCTTAATATGCGTCCCAGAGCCATGAAAGTCGGCATCTAGAGGGCAATTTTTGAAGTACAAAATTTCTCGATCTAGACCACCAAGAGGGCTGAAATTTCAGGATTGTGATCTAGGAATCATTCCCTTTCCATTTCTGTGCCTATCTTTGAATAAGACCAATTTTACAACAAGTTATGGGCAAAAATCCATGTTCAAACTTTAAATGCGAATATCTCGCTTAATATACGTCCCAGAGCCATGAAAGTCGGCATCTAGAGGGCAATTTTTGAAGTACAATATTTCTCGATCTAGACCACCTAGAGGGCTGAAATTTCAGGATTGTGATCTAGGAATCATTCCCTTTCCATTTCTGTGCCTATCTTTGAATAAGACCAATTTTACAACAAGTTATGGGCAAAAATCCATGTTCCAACTTTAAATGCGAATATCTCGCTTAATATACGTCCCAGAGCCATGAAAGTCGGCATCTAGAGGGCAATTTTTGAAGTACAATATTTTTCGATCTAGACCACCTAGAGGGCTGAAATTTCAGGATTGTGATCTAGGAATCATTCCCTTTCCATTTCTGTGCCTATCTTTGAATAAAACCAATTTTACAACAAGTTATGGGCAAAAATCCATGTTCAAACTTTAAATGCGAATATCTCGCTTAATATACGTCCCAGAGCCATGAAAGTCGGCATCTAGAGAGCAATTTTTGAAGTACAATATTTCTCGATCTAGACCACCTAGAGGGCTGAAATTTCAGGATTGTGATCTAGGAATCATTCCCTTTCCATTTCTGTGCCTATCTTTGAATAAGACCAATTTTACAACAAGTTATGGGCAAAAATCCATGTTCAAACTTTAAATGCGAATATCTCGCTTAATATGCGTCCCAGAGCCATGAAAATCGGCATCTAGAGGGCAATTTTTGAAGTACAATATTTCTCGATCTAGACCACCTAGAGGGCTGAAATTTCAGGATTGTGATCTAGGAATCATTCCCTTTCCATTTCTGTGCCTATCTTTGAATAAGACCAATTTTACAACAAGTTATGGGCAAAAATCCATGTTCAAACTTTAAATGCGAATATCTCGCTTAATATGCGTCCCAGAGCCATGAAAGTCGGCATCTAGAGGGCAATGCGAATATCTCGCTTAATATGCGTCCCAGAGCCATGAAAGTCGGCATCTAGAGGGCAATTTTTGAAGTACAAAATTTCTCGATCTAGACCACCAAGAGGGCTGAAATTTCAGGATTGTGATCTAGGAATCATTCCCTTTCCATTTCTGTGCCTATCTTTGAATAAGACCAATTTTACAACAAGTTATGGGCAAAAATCCATGTTCAAACTTTAAATGCGAATATCTCGCTTAATATACGTCCCAGAGCCATGAAAGTCGGCATCTAGAGGGCAATTTTTGAAGTACAATATTTCTCGATCTAGACCACCTAGAGGGCTGAAATTTCAGGATTGTGATCTAGGAATCATTCCCTTTCCATTTCTGTGCCTATCTTTGAATAAGACCAATTTTACAACAAGTTATGGGCAAAAATCCATGTTCCAACTTTAAATGCGAATATCTCGCTTAATATACGTCCCAGAGCCATGAAAGTCGGCATCTAGAGGGCAATTTTTGAAGTACAATATTTTTCGATCTAGACCACCTAGAGGGCTGAAATTTCAGGATTGTGATCTAGGAATCATTCCCTTTCCATTTCTGTGCCTATCTTTGAATAAAACCAATTTTACAACAAGTTATGGGCAAAAATCCATGTTCAAACTTTAAATGCGAATATCTCGCTTAATATACGTCCCAGAGCCATGAAAGTCGGCATCTAGAGAGCAATTTTTGAAGTACAATATTTCTCGATCTAGACCACCTAGAGGGCTGAAATTTCAGGATTGTGATCTAGGAATCATTCCCTTTCCATTTCTGTGCCTATCTTTGAATAAGACCAATTTTACAACAAGTTATGGGCAAAAATCCATGTTCAAACTTTAAATGCGAATATCTCGCTTAATATGCGTCCCAGAGCCATGAAAATCGGCATCTAGAGGGCAATTTTTGAAGTACAATATTTCTCGATCTAGACCACCTAGAGGGCTGAAATTTCAGGATTGTGATCTAGGAATCATTCCCTTTCCATTTCTGTGCCTATCTTTGAATAAGACCAATTTTACAACAAGTTATGGGCAAAAATCCATGTTCAAATTTTAAATGCGAATATCTCGCTTAATATGCGTCCCAGAGCCATGAAAGTCGGCATCTAGAGGGCAATTTTTGAAGTACAATATTTCTCGATCTAGACCACCTAGAGGGCTGAAATTTCAGGATTGTGATCTAGGAATCATTCCCTTTCCATTTCTGTGCCTATCTTTGAATAAGACCAATTTTACAACAAGTTATGGGCAAAAATCCATGTTCAAACTTTAAATGCGAATATCTCGCTTAATATGCATCCCAGATCCATGAAAGTCGGCATCTAGAGGGCAATTTTTGAAGTACAATATTTCTCGATCTAGACCACCTAGAGGGCTGAAATTTCAGGATTGTGATCTAGGAATCATTCCCTTTCCATTTCTGTGCCTATCTTTGAATAAGACCAATTTTACAACAAGTTATGGGCAAAAATCCATGTTCAAACTTTAAATGCGAATATCTCGCTTAATATGCGTCCCAGAGCCATGAAAGTCGGCATCTAGAGGGCAATTTTTGAAGTCCAATATTTCTCGATCCAGACCACCTAGAGGGCTGAAATTTCAGGATTGTGATCTAGGAATCATTCCCTTTCCATTTCTGTGCCCATCTTTGAATAAGACCAATTTTACAACAAGTTATGGGCAAAAATCCATGTTCAAACTTTAAATGCGAATATCTCGCTTAATATGCGTCCCAGAGCCATGAAAGTCGGCATCTAGAGGGCAATGCGAATATCTCGCTTAATATGCGTCCCAGAGCCATGAAAGTCGGCATCTAGAGGGCAATTTTTGAAGTACAATATTTCTCGATCTAGACCACCTAGAGGGCTGAAATTTCAGGATTGTGATCTAGGAATCATTCCCTTTCCATTTCTGTGCCTATCTTTGAATAAGACCAATTTTACAACAAGTTATGGGCAAAAATCCATGTTCAAACTTTAAATGCGAATATCTCGCTTAATATGCATCCCAGAGCCATGAAAGTCGGCATCTAGAGGGCAATTTTTGAAGTACAATATTTCTCGATCTAGACCACCTAGAGGGCTGAAATTTCAGGATTGTGATCTAGGAATCATTCCCTTTCCATTTCTGTGCCTATCTTTGAATAAGACCAATTTTACAACAAGTTATGGGCAAAAATCCATGTTCAAACTTTAAATGCGAATATCTCGCTTAATATGCATCCCAGATCCATGAAAGTCGGCATCTAGAGGGCAATTTTTGAAGTACAATATTTCTCGATCTAGACCACCTAGAGGGCTGAAATTTCAGGATTGTGATCTAGGAATCATTCCCTTTCCATTTCTGTGCCTATCTTTGAATAAGACCAATTTTACAACAAGTTATGGGCAAAAATCCATGTTCAAACTTTAAATGCGAATATCTCGCTTAATATGCATCCCAGATCCATGAAAGTCGGCATCTAGAGGGCAATTTTTGAAGTACAATATTTCTCGATCTAGACCACCTAGAGGGCTGAAATTTCAGGATTGTGATCTAGGAATCATTCCCTTTCCATTTCTGTGCCTATCTTTGAATAAGACCAATTTTACAACAAGTTATGGGCAAAAATCCATGTTCAAACTTTAAATGCGAATATCTCGCTTAATATGCGTCCCAGAGCCATGAAAGTCGGCATCTAGAGGGCAATTTTTGAAGTCCAATATTTCTCGATCCAGACCACCTAGAGGGCTGAAATTTCAGGATTGTGATCTAGGAATCATTCCCTTTCCATTTCTGTGCCCATCTTTGAATAAGACCAATTTTACAACAAGTTATGGGCAAAAATCCATGTTCAAACTTTAAATGCGAATATCTCGCTTAATATGCGTCCCAGAGCCATGAAAGTCGGCATCTAGAGGGCAATGCGAATATCTCGCTTAATATGCGTCCCAGAGCCATGAAAGTCGGCATCTAGAGGGCAATTTTTGAAGTACAATATTTCTCGATCTAGACCACCTAGAGGGCTGAAATTTCAGGATTGTGATCTAGGAATCATTCCCTTTCCATTTCTGTGCCTATCTTTGAATAAGACCAATTTTACAACAAGTTATGGGCAAAAATCCATGTTCAAACTTTAAATGCGAATATCTCGCTTAATATGCATCCCAGATCCATGAAAGTCGGCATCTAGAGGGCAATTTTTGAAGTACAATATTTCTCGATCTAGACCACCTAGAGGGCTGAAATTTCAGGATTGTGATCTAGGAATCATTCCCTTTCCATTTCTGTGCCTATCTTTGAATAAGACCAATCTTAAAACAAGTTATGGGCAAAAATCCATGTTCAAACTTTAAATGCGAATATCTCGCTTAATATGTGTCCCAGAGCCATGAAAGTCGGCATCTAGAGGGCAATTTTTGAAGTCCAATATTTCTCGATCCAGACCACCTAGAGGGCTGAAATTTCAGGATTGTGATTTAGGAATCATTCCCTTTCCATTTCTGTGCCCATCTTTGAATAAGACCAATTTTACAACAAGTTATGGGCAAAAATCCATGTTCAAACTTTAAATGCGAATATCTCGCTTAATATGCGTCCCAGAGCCATGAAAGTCGGCATCTAGAGGGCAATGCGAATATCTCGCTTAATATGCGTCCCAGAGCCATGAAAGTCGGCATCTAGAGGGCAATTTTTGAAGTACAAAATTTCTCGATCTAGACCACCAAGAGGGCTGAAATTTCAGGATTGTGATCTAGGAATCATTCCCTTTCCATTTCTGTGCCTATCTTTGAATAAGACCAATTTTACAACAAGTTATGGGCAAAAATCCATGTTCAAACTTTAAATGCGAATATCTCGCTTAATATGCGTCCCAGAGCCATGAAAGTCGGCATCTAGAGAGCAATTTTTGAAGTACAATATTTCTCGATCTAGACCACCTAGAGGGCTGAAATTTCAGGATTGTGATCTAGGAATCATTCCCTTTCCATTTCTGTGCCTATCTTTGAATAAGACCAATTTTACAACAAGTTATGGGCAAAAATCCATGTTCAAACTTTAAATGCGAATATCTCGCTTAATATGCGTCCCAGAGCCATGAAAGTCGGCATCTAGAGGGCAATTTTTGAAGTAAAAAATTTCTCGATATAGACCACCTAGAGGGCTGAAATTTCAGGATTGCGATCTAGGAATCATTCCCTTTCCATTTCTGTGCCTATCTTTGAATAAGACCAATTTTACAACAAGTTATGGGCAAAAATCCATGTTCAAACTTTAAATGCGAATATCTCGCTTAATATGCGTCCCAGAGCCATGAAAATCGGCATCTAGAGGGCAATTTTTGAAGTACAATATTTCTCGATCTAGACCACCTAGAGGGCTGAAATTTCAGGATTGTGATCTAGGAATCATTCCCTTTCCATTTCTGTGCCCATCTTTGAATAAGACCAATTTTACAACAAGTTATGGGCAAAAATCCATGTTCAAACTTTAAATGCGAATATCTCGCTTAATATGCGTCCCAGAGCCATGAAAGTCGGCATCTAGAGGGCAATGCGAATATCTCGCTTAATATGCGTCCCAGAGCCATGAAAGTCGGCATCTAGAGGGCAATTTTTGAAGTACAATATTTCTCGATCTAGACCACCTAGAGGGCTGAAATTTCAGGATTGTGATCTAGGAATCATTCCCTTTCCATTTCTGTGCCTATCTTTGAATAAGACCAATTTAACAACAAGTTATGGGCAAAAATCCATGTTCAAACTTTAAATGCGAATATCTCGCTTAATATGCGTCCCAGAGCCATGAAAGTCGGCATCTAGAGGGCAATTTTTGAAGTCCAATATTTCTCGATCCAGACCACCTAGAGGGCTGAAATTTCAGGATTGTGATTTAGGAATCATTCCCTTTCCATTTCTGTGCCCATCTTTGAATAAGACCAATTTTACAACAAGTTATGGGCAAAAATCCATGTTCAAACTTTAAATGCGAATATCTCGCTTAATATGCGTCCCAGAGCCATGAAAGTCGGCATCTAGAGGGCAATGCGAATATCTCGCTTAATATGCGTCCCAGAGCCATGAAAGTCGGCATCTAGAGGGCAATTTTTGAAGTACAAAATTTCTCGATCTAGACCACCAAGAGGGCTGAAATTTCAGGATTGTGATCTAGGAATCATTCCCTTTCCATTTCTGTGCCTATCTTTGAATAAGACCAATTTTACAACAAGTTATGGGCAAAAATCCATGTTCAAACTTTAAATGCGAATATCTCGCTTAATATGCGTCCCAGAGCCATGAAAGTCGGCATCTAGAGGGCAATTTTTGAAGTCCAATATTTCTCGATCCAGACCACCTAGAGGGCTGAAATTTCAGGATTGTGATCTAGGAATCATTCCCTTTCCATTTCTGTGCCCATCTTTGAATAAGACCAATTTTACAACAAGTTATGGGCAAAAATCCATGTTCAAACTTTAAATGCGAATATCTCGCTTAATATGCGTCCCAGAGCCATGAAAGTCGGCATCTAGAGGGCAATGCGAATATCTCGCTTAATATGCGTCCCAGAGCCATGAAAGTCGGCATCTAGAGGGCAATTTTTGAAGTACAATATTTCTCGATCTAGACCACCTAGAGGGCTGAAATTTCAGGATTGTGATCTAGGAATCATTCCCTTTCCATTTCTGTGCCTATCTTTGAATAAGACCAATTTTACAACAAGTTATGGGCAAAAATCCATGTTCAAACTTTAAATGCGAATATCTCGCTTAATATGCATCCCAGATCCATGAAAGTCGGCATCTAGAGGGCAATTTTTGAAGTACAATATTTCTCGATCTAGACCACCTAGAGGGCTGAAATTTCAGGATTGTGATCTAGGAATCATTCCCTTTCCATTTCTGTGCCTATCTTTGAATAAGACCAATCTTAAAACAAGTTATGGGCAAAAATCCATGTTCAAACTTTAAATGCGAATATCTCGCTTAATATGTGTCCCAGAGCCATGAAAGTCGGCATCTAGAGGGCAATTTTTGAAGTCCAATATTTCTCGATCCAGACCACCTAGAGGGCTGAAATTTCAGGATTGTGATTTAGGAATCATTCCCTTTCCATTTCTGTGCCCATCTTTGAATAAGACCAATTTTACAACAAGTTATGGGCAAAAATCCATGTTCAAACTTTAAATGCGAATATCTCGCTTAATATGCGTCCCAGAGCCATGAAAGTCGGCATCTAGAGGGCAATGCGAATATCTCGCTTTATATGCGTCCCAGAGCCATGAAAGTCGGCATCTAGAGGGCAATTTTTGAAGTACAAAATTTCTCGATCTAGACCACCAAGAGGGCTGAAATTTCAGGATTGTGATCTAGGAATCATTCCCTTTCCATTTCTGTGCCTATCTTTGAATAAGACCAATTTTACAACAAGTTATGGGCAAAAATCCATGTTCAAACTTTAAATGCGAATATCTCGCTTAATATACGTCCCAGAGCCATGAAAGTCGGCATCTAGAGAGCAATTTTTGAAGTACAATATTTCTCGATCTAGACCACCTAGAGGGCTGAAATTTCAGGATTGTGATCTAGGAATCATTCCCTTTCCATTTCTGTGCCTATCTTTGAATAAGACCAATTTTACAACAAGTTATGGGCAAAAATCCATGTTCAAACTTTAAATGCGAATATCTCGCTTAATATGTGTCCCAGAGCCATGAAAGTCGGCATCTAGAGGGCAATTTTTGAAGTAAAAAATTTCTCGATATAGACCACCTAGAGGGCTGAAATTTCAGGATTGCGATCTAGGAATCATTCCCTTTCCATTTCTGTGCCTATCTTTGAATAAGACCAATTTTACAACAAGTTATGGGCAAAAATCCATGTTCAAACTTTAAATGCGAATATCTCGCTTAATATGCGTCCCAGAGCCATGAAAATCGGCATCTAGAGGGCAATTTTTGAAGTACAATATTTCTCGATCTAGACCACCTAGAGGGCTGAAATTTCAGGATTGTGATCTAGGAATCATTCCCTTTCCATTTCTGTGCCCATCTTTGAATAAGACCAATTTTACAACAAGTTATGGGCAAAAATCCATGTTCAAACTTTAAATGCGAATATCTCGCTTAATATGCGTCCCAGAGCCATGAAAGTCGGCATCTAGAGGGCAATGCGAATATCTCGCTTAATATGCGTCCCAGAGCCATGAAAGTCGGCATCTAGAGGGCAATTTTTGAAGTACAATATTTCTCGATCTAGACCACCTAGAGGGCTGAAATTTCAGGATTGTGATCTAGGAATCATTCCCTTTCCATTTCTGTGCCTATCTTTGAATAAGACGAATTTAACAACAAGTTATGGGCAAAAATCCATGTTCAAACTTTAAATGCGAATATCTCGCTTAATATGCGTCCCAGAGCCATGAAAGTCGGCATCTAGAGGGCAATTTTTGAAGTCCAATATTTCTCGATCCAGACCACCTAGAGGGCTGAAATTTCAGGATTGTGATTTAGGAATCATTCCCTTTCCATTTCTGTGCCCATCTTTGAATAAGACCAATTTTACAACAAGTTATGGGCAAAAATCCATGTTCAAACTTTAAATGCGAATATCTCGCTTAATATGCGTCCCAGAGCCATGAAAGTCGGCATCTAGAGGGCAATTTTTGAAGTACAATATTTCTCGATCTAGACCACCTAGAGGGCTGAAATTTCAGGATTGTGATCTAGGAATCATTCCCTTTCCATTTCTGTGCCTATCTTTGAATAAGACCAATTTTACAACAAGTTATGGGCAAAAATCCATGTTCAAACTTTAAATGCGAATATCTCGCTTAATATGCATCCCAGATCCATGAAAGTCGGCATCTAGAGGGCAATTTTTGAAGTACAATATTTCTCGATCTAGACCACCTAGAGGGCTGAAATTTCAGGATTGTGATCTAGGAATCATTCCCTTTCCATTTCTGTGCCTATCTTTGAATAAGACCAATTTTACAACAAGTTATGGGCAAAAATCCATGTTCAAACTTTAAATGCGAATATCTCGCTTAATATGCGTCCCAGAGCCATGAAAGTCGGCATCTAGAGGGCAATTTTTGAAGTCCAATATTTCTCGATCTAGACCACCTAGAGGGCTGAAATTTCAGGATTGTGATCTAGGAATCATTCCCTTTCCATTTCTGTGCCTATCTTTGAATAAGACCAATTTTACAACAAGTTATGGGCAAAAATCCATGTTCAAACTTTAAATGCGATCTAGACCACCTAGAGGGCTGAAATTTCAGGATTGTGATCTAGGAATCATTCCCTTTCCATTTCTGTGCCTATCTTTGAATAAGACCAATTTTACAACAAGTTATGGGCAAAAATCCATGTTCAAACTTTAAATGCGAATATCTCGCTTAATATGCGTCCCAGAGCCATGAAAATCGGCATCTAGAGGGCAATTTTTGAAGTACAATATTTCTCGATCTAGACCACCTAGAGGGCTGAAATTTCAGGATTGTGATCTAGGAATCATTCCCTTTCCATTTCTGTGCCTATCTTTGAATAAGACCAATTTTACAACAAGTTATGGGCAAAAATCCATGTTCAAACTTTAAATGCGAATATCTCGCTTAATATGCGTCCCAGAGCCATGAAAGTCGGCATCTAGAGGGCAATTTTTGAAGTACAATATTTCTCGATCTAGACCACATAGAGGGCTGAAATTTCAGGATTGTGATCTAGGAATCATTCCCTTTCCATTTCTGTGCCTATCTTTGAATAAGACCAATTTTACAACAAGTTATGGGCAAAAATCCATGTTCAAACTTTAAATGCGAATATCTCGCTTAATATGCATCCCAGATCCATGAAAGTCGGCATCTAGAGGGCAATTTTTGAAGTACAATATTTCTCGATCCAGACCACCTAGAGGGCTGAAATTTCAGGATTGTGATCTAGGAATCATTCCCTTTCCATTTCTGTGCCCATCTTTGAATAAGACCAATTTTACAACAAGTTATGGGCAAAAATCCATGTTCAAACTTTAAATGCGAATATCTCGCTTAATATGCGTCCCAGAGCCATGAAAGTCGGCATCTAGAGGGCAATGCGAATATCTCGCTTAATATGCGTCCCAGAGCCATGAAAGTCGGCATCTAGAGGGCAATTTTTGAAGTACAATATTTCTCGATCTAGACCACCTAGAGGGCTGAAATTTCAGGATTGTGATCTAGGAATCATTCCCTTTCCATTTCTGTGCCTATCTTTGAATAAGACCAATTTTACAACAAGTTATGGGCAAAAATCCATGTTCAAACTTTAAATGCGAATATCTCGCTTAATATGCATCCCAGAGCCATGAAAGTCGGCATCTAGAGGGCAATTTTTGAAGTACAATATTTCTCGATCTAGACCACCTAGAGGGCTGAAATTTCAGGATTGTGATCTAGGAATCATTCCCTTTCCATTTCTGTGCCTATCTTTGAATAAGATCAATTTTACAACAAGTTATGGGCAAAAATCCATGTTCAAACTTTAAATGCGAATATCTCGCTTAATATGCATCCCAGATCCATGAAAGTCGGCATCTAGAGGGCAATTTTTGAAGTACAATATTTCTCGATCTAGACCACCTAGAGGGCTGAAATTTCAGGATTGTGATCTAGGAATCATTCCCTTTCCATTTCTGTGCCTATCTTTGAATAAGACCAATCTTAAAACAAGTTATGGGCAAAAATCCATGTTCAAACTTTAAATGCGAATATCTCGCTTAATATGCGTCCCAGAGCCATGAAAGTCGGCATCTAGAGGGCAATTTTTGAAGTCCAATATTTCTCGATCCAGACCACCTAGAGGGCTGAAATTTCAGGATTGTGATCTAGGAATCATTCCCTTGCCATTTCTGTGCCCATCTTTGAATAAGACCAATTTTACAACAAGTTATGGGCAAAAATCCATGTTCAAACTTTAAATGCGAATATCTCGCTTAATATGCGTCCCAGAGCCATGAAAGTCGGCATCTAGAGGGCAATGCGAATATCTCGCTTAATATGCGTCCCAGAGCCATGAAAGTCGGCATCTAGAGGGCAATTTTTGAAGTCCAATGTTTCTCGATCTAGACCACCTAGAGGGCTGAAATTTCAGGATTGTGATCTAGGAATCATTCCCTTTCCATTTCTGTGCCTATCTTTGAATAAGACCAATTTTACAACAAGTTATGGGCAAAAATCCATGTTCAAACTTTAAATGCGAATATCTCGCTTAATATGCATCCCAGAGCCATGAAAGTCGGCATCTAGAGGGCAATTTTTGAAGTACAATATTTCTCGATCTAGACCACCTAGAGGGCTGAAATTTCAGGATTGTGATCTAGGAATCATTCCCTTTCCATTTCTGTGTCTATCTTTGAATAAGACCAATTTTACAACAAGTTATGGGCAAAAATCCATGTTCAAACTTTAAATGCGAATATCTCGCTTAATATGCGTCCCAGAGCCATGAAAGTCGGCATCTAGAGGGCAATTTTTGAAGTCCAATATTTCTCAATCTAGACCACCTAGAGGGCTGAAATTTCAGGATTGTGATCTAGGAATCATTCCCTTTCCATTTCTGTGCCTATCTTTGAATAAGACCAATTTTACAACAAGTTATGGGCAAAAATCCATGTTCAAACTTTAAATGCGAATATCTCGCTTAATATGCGTCCCAGAGCCATGAAAGTCGGCATCTAGAGGGCAATGCGAATATCTCGCTTAATATGCGTCCCAGAGCCATGAAAGTCGGCATCTAGAGGGCAATTTTTGAAGTCCAATATTTCTCGATCTAGACCACCTAGAGGGCTGAAATTTCAGGATTGTGATCTAGGAATCATTCCCTTTCCATTTCTGTGCCTATCTTTGAATAAGACCAATTTTACAACAAGTTATGGGCAAAAATCCATGTTCAAACTTTAAATGCGAATATCTCGCTTAATATGCATCCCAGAGCCATGAAAGTCGGCATCTAGAGGGCAATTTTTGAAGTACAATATTTCTCGATCTAGACCACCTAGAGGGCTGAAATTTCAGGATTGTGATCAAGGAATCATTCCCTTTCCATTTCTGTGCCTATCTTTGAATAAGACCAATTTTACAACAAGTTATGGGCAAAAATCCATGTTCAAACTTTAAATGCGAATATCTCGCTTAATATGCGTCCCAGAGCCATGAAAGTCGGCATCTAGAGGGCAATTTTTGAAGTACAATATTTCTCGATCTAGACCACCTAGAGGGCTGAAATTTCAGGATTGTGATCTAGGAATCATTCCCTTTCCATTTCTGTGCCTATCTTTGAATAAGACCAATTTTACAACAAGTTATGGGCAAAAATCCATGTTCAAACTTTAAATGCGAATATCTCGCTTAATATGCGTCCCAGAGCCATGAAAGTCGGCATCTAGAGGGCAATTTTTGAAGTACAATATTTCTCGATAAAGACCACCTAGAGGGCTGAAATTGTGATCTAGGAATCATTCCCTTTCCATTTCTGTGCCTATCTTTGAATAAGACCAATTTTACAACAAGTTATGGGCAAAAATCCATGTTCAAACTTTAAATGCGAATATCTCGCTTAATATGCATCCCAGATCCATGAAAGTCGGCATCTAGAGGGCAATTTTTGAAGTACAATATTTCTCGATCTAGACCACCTAGAGGGCTGAAATTGTGATCTAGGAATCATTCCCTTTCCATTTCTGTGCCTATCTTTGAATAAGACCAATTTTACAACAAGTTATGGGCAAAAATCCATGTTCAAACTTTAAATGCGAATATCTCGCTTAATATGCGTCCCAGAGCCATGAAAGTCGGCATCTAGAGGGCAATGCGAATATCTCGCTTAATATGCGTCCCAGAGCCATGAAAGTCGGCATCTAGAGGGCAATTTTTGAAGTCCAATATTTCTCGATCTAGACCACCTAGAGGGCTGAAATTTCAGGATTGTGATCTAGGAATCATTCCCTTTCCATTTCTGTGCCTATCTTTGAATAAGACCAATTTTACAACAAGTTATGGGCAAAAATCCATGTTCAAACTTTAAATGCGAATATCTCGCTTAATATGCATCCCAGAGCCATGAAAGTCGGCATCTAGAGGGCAATTTTTGAAGTACAATATTTCTCGATCTAGACCACCTAGAGGGCTGAAATTTCAGGATTGTGATCTAGGAATCATTCCCTTTCCATTTCTGTGCCTATCTTTGAATAAGACCAATTTTACAACAAGTTATGGGCAAAAATCCATGTTCAAACTTTAAATGCGAATATCTCGCTTAATATGCGTCCCAGAGCCATGAAAGTCGGCATCTAGAGGGCAATTTTTGAAGTACAATATTTCTCGATCTAGACCACCTAGAGGGCTGAAATTTCAGGATTGTGATCTAGGAATCATTCCCTTTCCATTTCTGTGCCTATCTTTGAATAAGACCAATTTTACAACAAGTTATGGGCAAAAATCCATGTTCAAACTTTAAATGCGAATATCTCGCTTAATATGCGTCCCAGAGCCATGAAAGTCGGCATCTAGAGGGCAATTTTTGAAGTCCAATATTTCTCGATCTAGACCACCTAGAGGGCTGAAATTTCAGGATTGTGATCTAGGAATCATTCCCTTTCCATTTCTGTGCCTATCTTTGAATAAGACCAATTTTACAACAAGTTATGGGCAAAAATCCATGTTCAAACTTTAAATGCGAATATCTCGCTTAATATGCGTCCCAGAGCCATGAAAGTCGGCATCTAGAGGGCAATTTTTGAAGTACAATATTTCTCGATCTAGAGGGCTGAAGTTTCAGGATTGTGATCTAGGAATCATTCCCTTTCCATTTCTGTGCCTATCTTTGAATAAGACCAATTTTACAACAAGTTATGGGCAAAAATCCATGTTCAAACTTTAAATGCGAATATCTCGCTTAATATGCGTCCCAGAGCCATGAAAGTCGGCATCTAGAGGGCAATTTTTGAAGTCCAATATTTCTCGATCTAGACCACCTAGAGGGCTGAAATTTCAGGATTGTGATCTAGGAATCATTCCCTTTCCATTTCTGTGCCTATTTTTGAATAAGACCAATTTTACAACAAGTTATGGGCAAAAATCCATGTTCAAACTTTAAATGCGAATATCTCGCTTAATATGCGTCCCAGAGCCATGAAAGTCGGCATCTAGAGGGCAATGCGAATATCTCGCTTAATATGCGTCCCAGAGCCATGAAAGTCGGCATCTAGAGGGCAATTTTTGAAGTCCAATATTTCTCGATCTAGACCACCTAGAGGGCTGAAATTTCAGGATTGTGATCTAGGAATCATTCCCTTTCCATTTCTGTGCCTATCTTTGAATAAGACCAATTTTACAACAAGTTATGGGCAAAAATCCATGTTCAAACTTTAAATGCGAATATCTCGCTTAATATGCATCCCAGAGCCATGAAAGTCGGCATCTAGAGGGCAATTTTTGAAGTACAATATTTCTCGATCTAGACCACCTAGAGGGCTGAAATTTCAGGATTGTGATCAAGGAATCATTCCCTTTCCATTTCTGTGCCTATCTTTGAATAAGACCAATTTTACAACAAGTTATGGGCAAAAATCCATGTTCAAACTTTAAATGCGAATATCTCGCTTAATATGCGTCCCAGAGCCATGAAAGTCGGCATCTAGAGGGCAATTTTTGAAGTACAATATTTCTCGATCTAGACCACCTAGAGGGCTGAAATTTCAGGATTGTGATCTAGGAATCATTCCCTTTCCATTTCTGTGCCTATCTTTGAATAAGACCAATTTTACAACAAGTTATGGGCAAAAATCCATGTTCAAACTTTAAATGCGAATATCTCGCTTAATATGCGTCCCAGAGCCATGAAAGTCGGCATCTAGAGGGCAATTTTTGAAGTCCAATATTTCTCAATCTAGACCACCTAGAGGGCTGAAATTTCAGGATTGTGATCTAGGAATCATTCCCTTTCCATTTCTGTGCCTATCTTTGAATAAGACCAATTTTACAACAAGTTATGGGCAAAAATCCATGTTCAAACTTTAAATGCGAATATCTCGCTTAATATGCGTCCCAGAGCCATGAAAGTCGGCATCTAGAGGGCAATTTTTGAAGTCCAATATTTCTCGATCTAGACCACCTAGAGGGCTGAAATTTCAGGATTGTGATCTAGGAATCATTCCCTTTCCATTTCTGTGCCTATCTTTGAATAAGACCAATTTTACAACAAGTTATGGGCAAAAATCCATGTTCAAACTTTAAATGCGAATATCTCGCTTAATATGCGTGCCAGAGCCATGAAAGTCGGCATCTAGAGGGCAATTTTTGAAGTACAATATTTCTCGATCTAGACCACCTAGAGGGCTGAAATTTCAGGATTGTGATCTAGGAATCATTCCCTTTCCATTTCTGTGCCTATCTTTGAATAAGACCAATTTTACAACAAGTTATGGGCAAAAATCCATGTTCAAACTTTAAATGCGAATATCTCGCTTAATATGCGTCCCAGAGCCATGAAAGTCGGCATCTAGAGGGCAATTTTTGAAGTACAATATTTCTCGATAAAGACCACCTAGAGGGCTGAAATTGTGATCTAGGAATCATTCCCTTTCCATTTCTGTGCCTATCTTTGAATAAGACCAATTTTACAACAAGTTATGGGCAAAAATCCATGTTCAAACTTTAAATGCGAATATCTCGCTTAATATGCATCCCAGATCCATGAAAGTCGGCATCTAGAGGGCAATTTTTGAAGTACAATATTTCTCGATCTAGACCACCTAGAGGGCTGAAATTGTGATCTAGGAATCATTCCCTTTCCATTTCTGTGCCTATCTTTGAATAAGACCAATTTTACAACAAGTTATGGGCAAAAATCCATGTTCAAACTTTAAATGCGAATATCTCGCTTAATATGCGTCCCAGAGCCATGAAAGTCGGCATCTAGAGGGCAATGCGAATATCTCGCTTAATATGCGTCCCAGAGCCATGAAAGTCGGCATCTAGAGGGCAATTTTTGAAGTCCAATATTTCTCGATCTAGACCACCTAGAGGGCTGAAATTTCAGGATTGTGATCTAGGAATCATTCCCTTTCCATTTCTGTGCCTATCTTTGAATAAGACCAATTTTACAACAAGTTATGGGCAAAAATCCATGTTCAAACTTTAAATGCGAATATCTCGCTTAATATGCATCCCAGAGCCATGAAAGTCGGCATCTAGAGGGCAATTTTTGAAGTACAATATTTCTCGATCTAGACCACCTAGAGGGCTGAAATTTCAGGATTGTGATCTAGGAATCATTCCCTTTCCATTTCTGTGCTTATCTT
The DNA here is from genome assembly GCA_951509635.1 of Eupeodes luniger. Classification (NCBI taxonomy): domain Eukaryota; kingdom Metazoa; phylum Arthropoda; class Insecta; order Diptera; family Syrphidae; genus Eupeodes; species Eupeodes luniger. Next base: position 65,969 of record CATOCI010000005.1, read on the forward strand.
TGAATAAGACCAATTTTACAACAAGTTATGGGCAAAAATCCATGTTCAAACTTTAAATGCGAATATCTCGCTTAATATGCGTCCCAGAGCCATGAAAGTCGGCATCTAGAGGGCAATTTTTGAAGTACAATATTTCTCGATCTAGACCACCTAGAGGGCTGAAATTTCAGGATTGTGATCTAGGAATCATTCCCTTTCCATTTCTGTGCCTATCTTTGAATAAGACCAATTTTACAACAAGTTATGGGCAAAAATCCATGTTCAAACTTTAAATGCGAATATCTCGCTTAATATGCGTCCCAGAGCCATGAAAGTCGGCATCTAGAGGGCAATTTTTGAAGTCCAATATTTCTCGATCTAGACCACCTAGAGGGCTGAAATTTCAGGATTGTGATCTAGGAATCATTCCCTTTCCATTTCTGTGCCTATCTTTGAATAAGACCAATTTTACAACAAGTTATGGGCAAAAATCCATGTTCAAACTTTAAATGCGAATATCTCGCTTAATATGCGTCCCAGAGCCATGAAAGTCGGCATCTAGAGGGCAATTTTTGAAGTACAATATTTCTCGATCTAGACCACCTAGAGGGCTGAAATTTCAGGATTGTGATCTAGGAATCATTCCCTTTCCATTTCTGTGCCTATCTTTGAAAAAGACCAATTTTACAACAAGTTATGGGCAAAAATCCATGTTCAAACTTTAAATGCGAATATCTCGCTTAATATGCATCCCAGAGCCATGAAAGTCGGCATCTAGAGGGCAATTTTTGAAGTACAATATTTCTCGATCTAGACCACCTAGAGGGCTGAAATTTCAGGATTGTGATCTAGGAATCATTCCCTTTCCATTTCTGTGCCTATCTTTGAATAAGACCAATTTTACAACAAGTTATGGGCAAAAATCCATGTTCAAACTTTAAATGCGAATATCTCGCTTAATATGCGTCCCAGAGCCATGAAAGTCGGCATCTAGAGGGCAATTTTTGAAGTACAATATTTCTCGATCTAGAGGGCTGAAGTTTCAGGATTGTGATCTAGGAATCATTCCCTTTCCATTTCTGTGCCTATCTTTGAATAAGACCAATTTTACAACAAGTTATGGGCAAAAATCCATGTTCAAACTTTAAATGCGAATATCTCGCTTAATATGCGTCCCAGAGCCATGAAAGTCGGCATCTAGAGGGCAATTTTTGAAGTCCAATATTTCTCGATCTAGACCACCTAGAGGGCTGAAATTTCAGGATTGTGATCTAGGAATCATTCCCTTTCCATTTCTGTGCCTATTTTTGAATAAGACCAATTTTACAACAAGTTATGGGCAAAAATCCATGTTCAAACTTTAAATGCGAATATCTCGCTTAATATGCGTCCCAGAGCCATGAAAGTCGGCATCTAGAGGGCAATTTTTGAAGTCCAATATTTCTCGATCTAGACCACCTAGAGGGCTGAAATTTCAGGATTGTGATCTTGGAATCATTCCCTTTCCATTTCTGTGCCTATCTTTGAATAAGACCAATCTTACAACAAGTTATGGGCAAAAATCCATGTTCAAACTTTAAATGCGAATATCTCGCTTAATATGCGTCCCAGAGCCTTGAAAGTCGGCATCTAGAGGGCAATTTTTGAAGTACAATATTTCTCAATCTTACCTAGAGGGCTGAAATTTCAGGATTGTGATCTAGGAATCATTCCCTTTCCATTTCTGTGCCTATCTTTGAATAAGACCAATTTTACAACAAGTTATGGGCAAAAATCCATGTTCAAACTTTAAATGCGAATATCTCGCTTAATATGCGTCCCAGAGCCATGAAAGTCGGCATCTAGAGGGCAATTTTTGAAGTACAATATTTCTCGATCTAGACCACCTAGAGGGCTGAAATTTCAGGATTGTGATCTAGGAATCATTCCCTTTCCATTTCTGGGCCTATCTTTGAATAAGACCAATTTTACAACAAGTTATGGGCAAAAATCCATGTTCAAACTTTAAATGCGAATATCTCGCTTAATATGCGTCCCAGAGCCATGAAAGTCGGCATCTAGAGGGCAATTTTTGAAGTACAATATTTTTCAATCTAGACCACCTAGAGGGCTGAAATTTCAGGATTGTGATCTAGGAATCATTCCCTTTCCATTTCTGTGCCTATCTTTGAATAAGACCAATTGTACAACAAGTTATGGGCAAAAATCAATGTTCAAACTTTAAATGCGAATATCTCGCTTAATATGCGTCCCAGAGCCATGAAAGTCGGCATCTAGAGGGCAATTTTTGAAGTACAATATTTCTCGATCTAGACCACCTAGAGGGCTGAAATTTCAGGATTGTGATCTAGGAATCATTCCCTTTCCATTTCTGTGCCTATCTTTGAATAAGACCAATTTTACAACAAGTTATGGGCAAAAATCCATGTTCAAACTTTAAATGCGAATATCTCGCTTAATATGCGTCTCAGAGCCATGAAAGTCGGCATCTAGAGGGCAATTTTTGAAGTCCAATATTTCTCGATCTAGACCACCTAGAGGGCTGAAATTTCAGGATTGTGATCTAGGAATCATTCCCTTTCCATTTCTGCGCCTATCTTTGAATAAGACCAATTTTACAACAAGTTATGGGCAAAAATCCATGTTCAAACTTTAAATGCGAATATCTTGCTTAATATGCGTTGCGTCCCAGAGCCATGGAAGTCGGCATCTAGAGGGCAATTTTTGAAGTACAATATTTCTCGATCTAGAGGGCTGAAGTTTCAGGATTGTGATCTAGGAATCATTCCCTTTCCATTTCTGTGCCTATCTTTGAATAAGACCAATTTTACAACAAGTTATGGGCAAAAATCCATGTTCAAACTTTAAATGCGAATATCTTGCTTAATATGCGTCCCAGAGCCATAGAAGTCGGCATCTAGAGGGCAATTTTTGAAGTACAATATTTCTCGATCTAGACCACCTAGAGGGCTGAAATTTCAGGATTGTGATCTAGGAATCATTCCCTTTCCATTTCTGTGCCTATTTTTGAATAAGACCAATTTTACAACAAGTTATGGGCAAAAATCCATGTTCAAACTTTAAATGCGAATATCTTGCTTAATATGCGTCCCAGAGCCATGAAAGTCGGCATCTAGAGGGCAATTTTTGAAGTACAATATTTCTCGATCTAGACCACCTAGAGGGCTGAAATTTCAGGATTGTGATCTAGGAATCATTCCCTTTCCATTTCTGTGCCTATCTTTGAATAAGACCAATTTTACAACAAGTAATGGGCAAAAATCTATGTTCAAACTTTAAATGCGAATATCTCGCTTCATATGCGTCCCAGAGCCATGAAAGTCGGCATCTAGAGGGCAATTTTTGAAGTACAATATTTCTCGATCTAGACCACCTAGAGGGCTGAAATTTCAGGATTGTGATCTAGGAATCATTCCCTTTCCATTTCTGTGCCTATCTTTGAATAAGACCAATTTTACAACAAGTTATGGGCAAAAATCCATGTTCAAACTTTAAATGCGAATATCTCGCTTAATATGCGTCCCAGAGCCTTGAAAGTCGGCATCTAGAGGGCAATTTTTGAAGTACAATATTTCTCAATCTTACCTAGAGGGCTGAAATTTCAGGATTGTGATCTAGGAATCATTCCCTTTCCATTTCTGTGCCTATCTTTGAATAAGACCAATTTTACAACAAGTTATGGGCAAAAATCCATGTTCAAACTTTAAATGCGAATATCTCGCTTAATATGCGTCCCAGAGCCATGAAAGTCGGCATCTAGAGGGCAATTTTTGAAGTACAATATTTCTCGATCTAGACCACCTAGAGGGCTGAAATTTCAGGATTGTGATCTAGGAATCATTCCCTTTCCATTTCTGGGCCTATCTTTGAATAAGACCAATTTTACAACAAGTTATGGGCAAAAATCCATGTTCAAACTTTAAATGCGAATATCTCGCTTAATATGCGTCCCAGAGCCATGAAAGTCGGCATCTAGAGGGCAATTTTTGAAGTACAATATTTTTCAATCTAGACCACCTAGAGGGCTGAAATTTCAGGATTGTGATCTAGGAATCATTCCCTTTCCATTTCTGTGCCTATCTTTGAATAAGACCAATTGTACAACAAGTTATGGGCAAAAATCAATGTTCAAACTTTAAATGCGAATATCTCGCTTAATATGCGTCCCAGAGCCATGAAAGTCGGCATCTAGAGGGCAATTTTTGAAGTACAATATTTCTCGATCTAGACCACCTAGAGGGCTGAAATTTCAGGATTGTGATCTAGGAATCATTCCCTTTCCATTTCTGTGCCTATCTTTGAATAAGACCAATTTTACAACAAGTTATGGGCAAAAATCCATGTTCAAACTTTAAATGCGAATATCTCGCTTAATATGCGTCTCAGAGCCATGAAAGTCGGCATCTAGAGGGCAATTTTTGAAGTCCAATATTTCTCGATCTAGACCACCTAGAGGGCTGAAATTTCAGGATTGTGATCTAGGAATCATTCCCTTTCCATTTCTGCGCCTATCTTTGAATAAGACCAATTTTACAACAAGTTATGGGCAAAAATCCATGTTCAAACTTTAAATGCGAATATCTTGCTTAATATGCGTTGCGTCCCAGAGCCATGGAAGTCGGCATCTAGAGGGCAATTTTTGAAGTACAATATTTCTCGATCTAGAGGGCTGAAGTTTCAGGATTGTGATCTAGGAATCATTCCCTTTCCATTTCTGTGCCTATCTTTGAATAAGACCAATTTTACAACAAGTTATGGGCAAAAATCCATGTTCAAACTTTAAATGCGAATATCTCGCTTAATATGCGTCCCAGAGCCATGAAAGTCGGCATCTAGAGGGCAATTTTTGAAGTACAATATTTCTCGATCTAGACCACCTAGAGGGCTGAAATTTCAGGATTGTGATCTAGGAATCATTCCCTTTCCATTTCTGTGCCTATTTTTGAATAAGACCAATTTTACAACAAGTTATGGGCAAAAATCCATGTTCAAACTTTAAATGCGAATATCTTGCTTAATATGCGTCCCAGAGCCATGAAAGTCGGCATCTAGAGGGCAATTTTTGAAGTACAATATTTCTCGATCTAGACCACCTAGAGGGCTGAAATTTCAGGATTGTGATCTAGGAATCATTCCCTTTCCATTTCTGTGCCTATCTTTGAATAAGACCAATTTTACAACAAGTAATGGGCAAAAATCTATGTTCAAACTTTAAATGCGAATATCTCGCTTCATATGCGTCCCAGAGCCATGAAAGTCGGCATCTAGAGGGCAATTTTTGAAGTACAATATTTCTCGATCTAGACCACCTAGAGGGCTGAAATTTCAGGATTGTGATCTAGGAATCATTCCCTTTCCATTTCTGTGCCTATCTTTGAATAAGACCAATTTTACAACAAGTTATGGGCAAAAATCCATGTTCAAACTTTAAATGCGAATATCTCGCTTAATATGCGTCCCAGAGCCATGAAAGTCGGCATCTAGAGGGCAATTTTTGAAGTACAATATTTCTCGATCTAGACCACCTAGAAGGCTGAAATTTTAGGATTGTGATCTAGGAATCATTCCCTTTCCATTTCTGTGCCTATCTTTGAATAAGACCAATTTTACAACAAGTTATGGGCAAAAATCCATGTTCAAACTTTTAGTGCGAATATCTTGCTTAATATGCGTCCCAGAGGCATGAAAGTCGGCATCTAGAGGGCAATTTTTGAAGTCCAATATTTCTCGATCTAGACCACCTAGAGGGCTGAAATTTCAGGATTGTGATCTAGGAATCATTCCCTTTCCATTTCTGTGCCTATCTTTGAATAAGACCAATTTTACAACAAGTTATGGGCAAAAATCCATGTTCCAACTTTTAATGCGAATATCTCGCTTAATATGCGTCCCAGAGCCATGAAAGTCGGCATCTAGAGGGCAATTTTTGAAGTCCAATATTTCTCGATCTAGACCACCTAGAGGGCTGAAATTTCAGGATTGTGATCTAGGAATCATTCCCTTTCCATTTCTGTGCCTATCTTTGAATAAGACCAATTTTACAACAAGTTATGGGCAAAAATCCATGTTCAAACTTTAAATGCGAATATGTCACTTAATAAGCGTCCCAGAGGCATGAAAGTCGGCATCTAGAGGGCAATTTTTGAAGTCAAATATTTCTCGATCTAGACCACCTAGAGGGCTGAAATTTCAGGATTGTGATCTAGGAATCATTCCCTTTCCATTTCTGTGCCTATCTTTGAATAAGACCAATTTTACAACAAGTTATGGGCAAAAATCCATGTTCAAACTTTAAATGCGAATATCTCGCTTAATATGCGTCCCAGAGGCATGAAAGTCGGCATCTAGAGGGCAATTTTTGAAGTACAATATTTCTCGATCTAGACCAGCTAGAGGGCTGAAATTTCAGGATTGTGATCTAGGAATCATTCCCTTTCCATTTCTGTGCCTATCTTTGAATAAGACCAATTTTACAACAAGTAATGGGCAAAAATCTATGTTCAAACTTTAAATGCGAATATCTCGCTTCATATGCGTCCCAGAGCCATGAAAGTCGGCATCTAGAGGGCAATTTTTGAAGTACAATATTTCTCGATCTAGACAACCTAGAGGGCTGAAATTTCAGGATTGTGATCTAGGAATCATTCCCTTTCCATTTCTGTGCCTATCTTTGAATAAGACCAATTTTACAACAAGTTATGGGCAAAAATCCATGTTCAAACTTTAAATGCGAATATCTCGCTTAATATGCGTCCCAGAGCCATGAAAGTCGGCATCTAGAGGGCAATTTTTGAAGTACAATATTTCTCGATCTAGACCACCTAGAAGGCTGAAATTTTAGGATTGTGATCTAGGAATCATTCCCTTTCCATTTCTGTGCCTATCTTTGAATAAGACCAATTTTACAACAAGTTATGGGCAAAAATCCATGTTCAAACTTTTAATGCGAATATCTTGCTTAATATGCGTCCCAGAGGCATGAAAGTCGGCATCTAGAGGGCAATTTTTGAAGTCCAATATTTCTCGATCTAGACCACCTAGAAGGCTGAAATTTCAGGATTGTGATCTGGGAATCATTCCCTTTCCATTTCTGTGCCTATCTTTGAATAAGACCAATTTTACAACAAGTTATGGGCAAAAATCCATGTTCCAACTTTAAATGCGAATATCTCGCTTAATATGCGTCCCAGAGCCATGAAAGTCGGCATCTAGAGGGCAATTTTTGAAGTCCAATATTTCTCGATCTAGACCACCTAGAGGGCTGAAATTTCAGGATTGTGATCTAGGAATCATTCCCTTTCCATTTCTGTGCCTATCTTTGAATAAGACCAATTTTACAACAAGTAATGGGCAAAAATCTATGTTCAAACTTTAAATGCGAATATCTCGCTTCATATGCGTCCCAGAGCCATGAAAGTCGGCATCTAGAGGGCAATTTTTAAAGTCCAATATTTCTCGATCTAGACCACTTAAGGGGCTGAAATTTCAGGATTGTGATCTAGGAATCATTCCCTTTCCATTTCTGTGCCTATCTTTGAATAAGACCAATTTTACAACAAGTTATGGGCAAAAATCCATGTTCAAACTTTAAATGCGAATATCTCGCTTAATATGCGTCCCAGAGCCATGAAAGTCGGCATCTAGAGGGCAATTTTTGAAGTACAATATTTCTCGATCTAGACCACATAGACGGCTGAAATTTTAGGATTGTGATCTAGGAATCATTCCCTTTCCATTTCTGTGCCTATCTTTGAATAAGACTAATTTTACAACAAGTTATGGGCAAAAATCCATGTTCAAACTTTAAATGCGAATATCTTGCTTAATATGCGTCCCAGAGGCATGAAAGTCGGCATCTAGAGGGCAATTTTTGAAGTCCAATATTTCTCGATCTAGACCACCTAGAGGGCTGAAATTTCAGGATTGTGATCTGGGAATCATTCCCTTTCCATTTCTGTGCCTATCTTTGAATAAGACCAATTTTACAACAAGTTATGGGCAAAAATCCATGTTCCAACTTTAAATGCGAATATCTCGCTTATATGCGACCCAGAGCCATGAAAGTCGGCATCTAGAGGGCAATTTTTGAAGTCCAATATTTCTCGATCTAGACCACCTAGAGGGCTGAAATTTCAGGATTGTGATATAGAAATCATTCCCTTTCCATTTCTGTGCCTATCTTTGAATAAGACCAATTTTACAACAAGTTATGGGCAAAAATCCATGTTCAAACTTTAAATGCGAATATCTCGCTTAATATGCGTCCCAGAGCCATGAAAGTCGGCATCTAGAGGGCAATTTTTGAAGTACAATATTTCTCGATCTAGACCACCTAGAGGGCTGAAATTTCAGGATTGTGATCTAGGAATCATTCCCTTTCCATTTCTGTGCCTATCTTTGAATAAGACCAATTTTACAACAAGTTATGGGCAAAAATCCATGTTCAAACTTTAAATGCGAATATCTCGCTTAATATGCGTCCCAGAGCCATGAAAGTCGGCATCTAGAGGGCAATTTTTGAAGTCCAATATTTCTCGATCTAGACCACCTAGAGGGCTGAAATTTCAGGATTGTGATCTAGGAATCATTCCCTTTCCATTTCTGTGCCTATCTTTGAATAAGACCAATTTTACAACAAGTAATGGGCAAAAATCTATGTTCAAACTTTAAATGCGAATATCTCGCTTCATATGCGTCCCAGAGCCATGAAAGTCGGCATCTAGAGGGCAATTTTTAAAGTCCAATATTTCTCAATCTAGACCACTTAAGGGGCTGAAATTTCAGGATTGTGATCTAGGAATCATTCCCTTTCCATTTCTGTGCCTATCTTTGAATAAGACCAATTTTACAACAAGTTATGGGCAAAAATCCATGTTCAAACTTTAAATGCGAATATCTCGCTTAATATGCGTCCCAGAGCCATGAAAGTCGGCATCTAGAGGGCAATTTTTGAAGTACAATATTTCTCGATCTAGACCACCTAGAGGGCTGAAATTTCAGGATTGTGATCTAGGAATCATTCCCTTTCCATTTCTGTGCCTATCTTTGAATAAGACCAATTTTACAACAAGTAATGGGCAAAAATCTATGTTCAAACTTTAAATGCGAATATCTCGCTTCATATGCGTCCCAGAGCCATGAAAGTCGGCATCTAGAGGGCAATTTTTAAAGTCCAATATTTCTCGATCTAGACCACTTAAGGGGCTGAAATTTCAGGATTGTGATCTAGGAATCATTCCCTTTCCATTTCTGTGCCTATCTTTGAATAAGACCAATTTTACAACAAGTTATGGGCAAAAATCCATGTTCAAACTTTAAATGCGAATATCTCGCTTAATATGCGTCCCAGAGCCATGAAAGTCGGCATCTAGAGGGCAATTTTTGAAGTACAATATTTCTCGATCTAGACCACCTAGACGGCTGAAATTTCAGGATTGTGATCTAGGAATCATTCCCTTTCCATTTCTGGGCCTATCTTTGAATAAGACCAATTTTACAACAAGTTATGGGCAAAAATCCATGTTCAAACTTTAAATGCGAATATCTCGCTTAATATGCGTCCCAGAGCCATGAAAGTCGGCATCTAGAGGGCAATTTTTGAAGTACAATATTTCTCGATCTAGACCACCTAGAGGGCTGAAATTTCAGCCTAACAACAAGTTATGGGCAAAAATCCATGTTCAAACTTTAAATGCGAATATCCCGCTTAATATGCGTCCCAGAGCCATGAAAGTCGGCAACTAGAGGGCAATTTTTGAAGTCCAATATTGCCCTCTAGATGCCGACTTTCATGGCTCTGGGACGCATATTAAGCGAGATATTCGCATTTAAAGTTTGAACATGGATTTTTGCCCATAACTTGTTGTAAAATTGGTCTTATTCAAAGATAGGCACAGAAATGGATCACAATCCTGAAATTTCAGCCCTCTAGGTGGTCTAGATCGAGAAATATTGGACTTCAAAAATTGCCCTCTAGATGCCGACTTTCATGGCTCTGGGACGCATATTAAGCGAGATATTCGCATTTAAAGTTTGAACATGGATTTTTGCCCATAACTTGTTGTAAAATTGGTCTTATTCAAAGATAGGCACAGAAATGGAAAGGGAATGATTCCTAGATCACAATCCTGAAATTTCAGCCCTCTAGGTGGTCTTGATTGAGAAATATTGGACTTCAAAAATTGCCCTCTAGATGCCGACTTTCATGGCTCTGGGACGCATATTAAGCGAGATATTCGCATTTAAAGTTTGAACATGGATTTTTGCCCATAACTTGTTGTAAAATTGGTCTTATTCAAAGATAGGCACAGAAATGGAAAGGGAATGATTCCTAGATCACAATCCTGAAATTTCAGCCCCTTAAGTGGTCTAGATCGAGAAATATTGGACTTCAAAAATTGCCCTCTAGATGCCGACTTTCATGGCTCTGGGACGCATATTAAGCGAGATATTCGCATTTAAAGTTTGAACATGGATTTTTGCCCATAACTTGTTGTAAAATTGGTCTTATTCAAAGATAGGCACAGAAATGGATCACAATCCTGAAATTTCAGCCCTCTAGGTGGTCTAGATCGAGAAATATTGTACTTCAAAAATTGCCCTCTAGATGCCGACTTTCATGGCTCTGGGACGCATATTAAGCGAGATATTCGCATTTAAAGTTTGAACATGGATTTTTGCCCATAACTTGTTATAAAATTGGTCTTATTCAAAGATAGGCACAGAAATGGAAAGGGAATGATTCCTAGATCACAATCCTGAAATTTCAGCCCTCTAGGTGGTCTTGATTGAGAAATATTGGACTTCAAAAATTGCCCTCTAGATGCCGACTTTCATGGCTCTGGGACGCATATTAAGCGAGATATTCGCATTTAAAGTTTGAACATGGATTTTTGCCCATAACTTGTTGTAAAATTGGTCTTATTCAAAGATAGGCACAGAAATGGAAAGGGAATGATTCCTAGATCACAATCCTGAAATTTCAGCCCCTTAAGTGGTCTAGATCGAGAAATATTGGACTTCAAAAATTGCCCTCTAGATGCCGACTTTCATGGCTCTGGGACGCATATTAAGCGAGATATTCGCATTTAAAGTTTGAACATGGATTTTTGCCCATAACTTGTTGTAAAATTGGTCTTATTCAAAGATAGGCACAGAAATGGATCACAATCCTGAAATTTCAGCCCTCTAGGTGGTCTAGATCGAGAAATATTGTACTTCAAAAATTGCCCTCTAGATGCCGACTTTCATGGCTCTGGGACGCATATTAAGCGAGATATTCGCATTTAAAGTTTGAACATGGATTTTTGCCCATAACTTGTTATAAAATTGGTCTTATTCAAAGATAGGCACAGAAATGGAAAGGGAATGATTCCTAAATCACAATCCTGAAATTTCAGCCCTCTAGGTGGTCTTGATTGAGAAATATTGGACTTCAAAAATTGCCCTCTAGATGCCGACTTTCATGGCTCTGGGACGCATATTAAGCGAGATATTCGCATTTAAAGTTTGAACATGGATTTTTGCCCATAACTTGTTGTAAAATTGGTCTTATTCAAAGATAGGCACAGAAATGGATCACAATCCTGAAATTTCAGCCCTCTAGGTGGTCTAGATCGAGAAATATTGTACTTCAAAAATTTCCCTCTAGATGCCGACTTTCATGGCTCTGGGACGCATATTAAGCGAGATATTCGCATTTAAAGTTTGAACATGGATTTTTGCCCATAACTTGTTATAAAATTGGTCTTATTCAAAGATAGGCACAGAAATGGAAAGGGAATGATTCCTAAATCACAATCCTGAAATTTCAGCCCTCTAGGTGGTCTTGATTGAGAAATATTGGACTTCAAAAATTGCCCTCTAGATGCCGACTTTCATGGCTCTGGGACGCATATTAAGCGAGATATTCGCATTTAAAGTTTGAACATGGATTTTTGCCCATAACTTGTTGTAACATTGGTCTTATTCAAAGATAGGCACAGAAATGGAAAGGGAATGATTCCTAGATCACAATCCTGAAATTTCAGCCCTCTAGGTGGTCTAGATCGAGAAATATTGGACTTCAAAAATTGCCCTCTAGATGCCGACTTTCATGGCTCTGGGACGCATATTAAGCGAGATATTCGCATTTAAAGTTTGAACATGGATTTTTGCCCATAACTTGTTGTAAAATTGGTCTTATTCAAAGATAGGCACAGAAATGGAAAGGGAATGATTCCTAGATCACAATCCTGAAATTTCAGCCCTCTAGGTGGTCTAGATCGAGAAATATTGGACTTCAAAAATTGCCCTCTAGATGCCGACTTTCATGGCTCTGGGACGCATATTAAGCGGGATATTCGCATTTAAAGTTTGAACATGGATTTTTGCCCATAACTTGTTGTTAGGCTGAAATTTCAGCCCTCTAGGTGGTCTAGATCGAGAAATATTGTACTTCAAAAATTGCCCTCTAGATGCCGACTTTCATGGCTCTGGGACGCATATTAAGCGAGATATTCGCATTTAAAGTTTGAACATGGATTTTTGCCCATAACTTGTTGTAAAATTGGTCTTATTCAAAGATAGGCACAGAAATGGAAAGGGAATGATTCCTAGATCACAATCCTGAAATTTCAGCCCCTTAAGTGGTCTAGATCGAGAAATATTGGACTTTAAAAATTGCCCTCTAGATGCCGACTTTCATGGCTCTGGGACGCATATGAAGCGAGATATTCGCATTTAAAGTTTGAACATAGATTTTTGCCCATTACTTGTTGTAAAATTGGTCTTATTCAAAGATAGGCACAGAAATGGAAAGGGAATGATTCCTAGATCACAATCCTGAAATTTCAGCCCCTTAAGTGGTCTAGATCGAGAAATATTGGACTTCAAAAATTGCCCTCTAGATGCCGACTTTCATGGCTCTGGGACGCATATTAAGCGAGATATTCGCATTTAAAGTTTGAACATGGATTTTTGCCCATAACTTGTTATAAAATTGGTCTTATTCAAAGATAGGCACAGAAATGGAAAGGGAATGATTCCTAGATCACAATCCTGAAATTTCAGCCCTCTAGGTGGTCTTGATTGAGAAATATTGGACTTCAAAAATTGCCCTCTAGATGCCGACTTTCATGGCTCTGGGACGCATATTAAGCGAGATATTCGCATTTAAAGTTTGAACATGGATTTTTGCCCATAACTTGTTGTAAAATTGGTCTTATTCAAAGATAGGCACAGAAATGGATCACAATCCTGAAATTTCAGCCCTCTAGGTGGTCTAGATCGAGAAATATTGTACTTCAAAAATTGCCCTCTAGATGCCGACTTTCATGGCTCTGGGACGCATATTAAGCGAGATATTCGCATTTAAAGTTTGAACATGGATTTTTGCCCATAACTTGTTATAAAATTGGTCTTATTCAAAGATAGGCACAGAAATGGAAAGGGAATGATTCCTAGATCACAATCCTGAAATTTCAGCCCTCTAGGTGGTCTTGATTGAGAAATATTGGACTTCAAAAATTGCCCTCTAGATGCCGACTTTCATGGCTCTGGGACGCATATTAAGCGAGATATTCGCATTTAAAGTTTGAACATGGATTTTTGCCCATAACTTGTTGTAAAATTGGTCTTATTTAAAGATAGGCACAGAAATGGAAAGGGAATGATTCCTAGATCACAATCCTGAAATTTCAGCCCTCTAGGTGGTCTAGATCGAGAAATATTGGACTTCAAAAATTGCCCTCTAGATGCCGACTTTCATGGCTCTGGGACGCATATTAAGCGAGATATTCGCATTTAAAGTTTGACCATGGATTTTTGCCCATAACTTGTTGTAAAATTGGTCTTATTCAAAGATAGGCACAGAAATGGAAAGGGAATGATTCCTAGATCACAATCCTGAAATTTCAGCCCCTTAAGTGGTCTAGATCGAGAAATATTGGACTTCAAAAATTGCCCTCTAGATGCCGACTTTCATGGCTCTGGGACGCATATTAAGCGAGATATTCGCATTTAAAGTTTGAACATGGATTTTTGCCCATAACTTGTTGTAAAATTGGTCTTATTCAAAGATAGGCACAGAAATGGAAAGGGAATGATTCCTAGATCACAATCCTAAAATTTCAGCCGTCTAGGTGGTCTAGATCGAGAAATATTGTACTTCAAAAATTGCCCTCTAGATGCCGACTTTCATGGCTCTGGGACGCATATTAAGCGAGATATTCGCATTTAAAGTTTGAACATGGATTTTTGCCCATAACTTGTTGTAAAATTGGTCTTATTCAAAGATAGGCACAGAAATGGAAAGGGAATGATTCCTAGATCACAATCCTGAAATTTCAGCCCCTTAAGTGGTCTAGATCGAGAAATATTGGACTTTAAAAATTGCCCTCTAGATGCCGACTTTCATGGCTCTGGGACGCATATGAAGCGAGATATTCGCATTTAAAGTTTGAACATAGATTTTTGCCCATTACTTGTTGTAAAATTGGTCTTATTCAAAGATAGGCACAGAAATGGAAAGGGAATGATTCCTAGATCACAATCCTGAAATTTCAGCCCTCTAGGTGGTCTAGATCGAGAAATATTGTACTTCAAAAATTGCCCTCTAGATGCCGACTTTCATGGCTCTGGGACGCATATGAAGCGAGATATTCGCATTTAAAGTTTGAACATAGATTTTTGCCCATTACTTGTTGTAAAATTGGTCTTATTCAAAGATAGGCACAGAAATGGAAAGGGAATGATTCCTAGATCACAATCCTGAAATTTCAGCCCCTTAAGTGGTCTAGATCGAGAAATATTGGACTTCAAAAATTGCCCTCTAGATGCCGACTTTCATGGCTCTGGGACGCATATTAAGCGAGATATTCGCATTTAAAGTTTGAACATGGACTTTTGCCCATAACTTGTTATAAAATTGGTCTTATTCAAAGATAGGCACAGAAATGGAAAGGGAATGATTCCTAGATCACAATCCTGAAATTTCAGCCCTCTAGGTGGTCTTGATTGAGAAATATTGGACTTCAAAAATTGCCCTCTAGATGCCGACTTTCATGGCTCTGGGACGCATATTAAGCGAGATATTCGCATTTAAAGTTTGAACATGGATTTTTGCCCATAACTTGTTGTAAAATTGGTCTTATTCAAAGATAGGCACAGAAATGGATCACAATCCTGAAATTTCAGCCCTCTAGGTGGTCTAGATCGAGAAATATTGTACTTCAAAAATTGCCCTCTAGATGCCGACTTTCATGGCTCTGGGACGCATATTAAGCGAGATATTCGCATTTAAAGTTTGAACATGGATTTTTGCCCATAACTTGTTATAAAATTGGTCTTATTCAAAGATAGGCACAGAAATGGAAAGGGAATGATTCCTAGATCACAATCCTGAAATTTCAGCCCTCTAGGTGGTCTTGATTGAGAAATATTGGACTTCAAAAATTGCCCTCTAGATGCCGACTTTCATGGCTCTGGGACGCATATTAAGCGAGATATTCGCATTTAAAGTTTGAACATGGATTTTTGCCCATAACTTGTTGTAAAATTGGTCTTATTTAAAGATAGGCACAGAAATGGAAAGGGAATGATTCCTAGATCACAATCCTGAAATTTCAGCCCTCTAGGTGGTCTAGATCGAGAAATATTGGACTTCAAAAATTGCCCTCTAGATGCCGACTTTCAT
Source organism: Eupeodes luniger (assembly GCA_951509635.1). Taxonomy (NCBI): domain Eukaryota; kingdom Metazoa; phylum Arthropoda; class Insecta; order Diptera; family Syrphidae; genus Eupeodes; species Eupeodes luniger. The sequence continues at coordinate 81,642 of CATOCI010000005.1, forward strand.
GGCTCTGGGACGCATATTAAGCGAGATATTCGCATTTAAAGTTTGAACATGGATTTTTGCCCATAACTTGTTGTAAAATTGGTCTTATTCAAAGATAGGCACAGAAATGGAAAGGGAATGATTCCTAGATCACAATCCTGAAATTTCAGCCCCTTAAGTGGTCTAGATCGAGAAATATTGGACTTTAAAAATTGCCCTCTAGATGCCGACTTTCATGGCTCTGGGACGCATATGAAGCGAGATATTCGCATTTAAAGTTTGAACATAGATTTTTGCCCATTACTTGTTGTAAAATTGGTCTTATTCAAAGATAGGCACAGAAATGGAAAGGGAATGATTCCTAGATCACAATCCTGAAATTTCAGCCCCTTAAGTGGTCTAGATCGAGAAATATTGGACTTCAAAAATTGCCCTCTAGATGCCGACTTTCATGGCTCTGGGACGCATATTAAGCGAGATATTCGCATTTAAAGTTTGAACATGGACTTTTGCCCATAACTTGTTATAAAATTGGTCTTATTCAAAGATAGGCACAGAAATGGAAAGGGAATGATTCCTAGATCACAATCCTGAAATTTCAGCCCTCTAGGTGGTCTTGATTGAGAAATATTGGACTTCAAAAATTGCCCTCTAGATGCCGACTTTCATGGCTCTGGGACGCATATTAAGCGAGATATTCGCATTTAAAGTTTGAACATGGATTTTTGCCCATAACTTGTTGTAAAATTGGTCTTATTCAAAGATAGGCACAGAAATGGATCACAATCCTGAAATTTCAGCCCTCTAGGTGGTCTAGATCGAGAAATATTGTACTTCAAAAATTGCCCTCTAGATGCCGACTTTCATGGCTCTGGGACGCATATTAAGCGAGATATTCGCATTTAAAGTTTGAACATGGATTTTTGCCCATAACTTGTTATAAAATTGGTCTTATTCAAAGATAGGCACAGAAATGGAAAGGGAATGATTCCTAGATCACAATCCTGAAATTTCAGCCCTCTAGGTGGTCTTGATTGAGAAATATTGGACTTCAAAAATTGCCCTCTAGATGCCGACTTTCATGGCTCTGGGACGCATATTAAGCGAGATATTCGCATTTAAAGTTTGAACATGGATTTTTGCCCATAACTTGTTGTAAAATTGGTCTTATTTAAAGATAGGCACAGAAATGGAAAGGGAATGATTCCTAGATCACAATCCTGAAATTTCAGCCCTCTAGGTGGTCTAGATCGAGAAATATTGGACTTCAAAAATTGCCCTCTAGATGCCGACTTTCATGGCTCTGGGACGCATATTAAGCGAGATATTCGCATTTAAAGTTTGACCATGGATTTTTGCCCATAACTTGTTGTAAAATTGGTCTTATTCAAAGATAGGCACAGAAATGGAAAGGGAATGATTCCTAGATCACAATCCTGAAATTTCAGCCCCTTAAGTGGTCTAGATCGAGAAATATTGGACTTCAAAAATTGCCCTCTAGATGCCGACTTTCATGGCTCTGGGACGCATATTAAGCGAGATATTCGCATTTAAAGTTTGAACATGGATTTTTGCCCATAACTTGTTGTAAAATTGGTCTTATTCAAAGATAGGCACAGAAATGGATCACAATCCTGAAATTTCAGCCCTCTAGGTGGTCTAGATCGAGAAATATTGGACTTCAAAAATTGCCCTCTAGATGCCGACTTTCATGGCTCTGGGACGCATATTAAGCGAGATATTCGCATTTAAAGTTTGACCATGGATTTTTGCCCATAACTTGTTGTAAAATTGGTCTTATTCAAAGATAGGCACAGAAATGGAAAGGGAATGATTCCTAGATCACAATCCTGAAATTTCAGCCCCTTAAGTGGTCTAGATCGAGAAATATTGGACTTCAAAAATTGCCCTCTAGATGCCGACTTTCATGGCTCTGGGACGCATATTAAGCGAGATATTCGCATTTAAAGTTTGAACATGGATTTTTGCCCATAACTTGTTGTAAAATTGGTCTTATTCAAAGATAGGCACAGAAATGGATCACAATCCTGAAATTTCAGCCCTCTAGGTGGTCTAGATCGAGAAATATTGGACTTCAAAAATTGCCCTCTAGATGCCGACTTTCATGGCTCTGGGACGCATATTAAGCGAGATATTCGCATTTAAAGTTTGAACATGGATTTTTGCCCATAACTTGTTGTAAAATTGGTCTTATTCAAAGATAGGCACAGAAATGGAAAGGGAATGATTCCTAGATCACAATCCTGAAATTTCAGCCCTCTAGGTGGTCTAGATCGAGAAATATTGTACTTCAAAAATTGGCCCTCTAGATGCCGACTTTCATGGCTCTGGGACGCATATTAAGCGAGATATTCGCATTTAAAGTTTGAACATGGATTTTTGCCCATAACTTGTTATAAAATTGGTCTTATTCAAAGATAGGCACAGAAATGGAAAGGGAATGATTCCTAGATCACAATCCTGAAATTTCAGCCCTCTAGGTGGTCTTGATTGAGAAATATTGGACTTCAAAAATTGCCCTCTAGATGCCGACTTTCATGGCTCTGGGACGCATATTAAGCGAGATATTCGCATTTAAAGTTTGAACATGGATTTTTGCCCATAACTTGTTGTAAAATTGGTCTTATTCAAAGATAGGCACAGAAATGGATCACAATCCTGAAATTTCAGCCCTCTAGGTGGTCTAGATCGAGAAATATTGTACTTCAAAAATTGCCCTCTAGATGCCGACTTTCATGGCTCTGGGACGCATATTAAGCGAGATATTCGCATTTAAAGTTTGAACATGGATTTTTGCCCATAACTTGTTATAAAATTGGTCTTATTCAAAGATAGGCACAGAAATGGAAAGGGAATGATTCCTAGATCACAATCCTGAAATTTCAGCCCTCTAGGTGGTCTAGATCGAGAAATATTGCACTTCAAAAATTGCCCTCTAGATGCCGACTTTCATGGCTCTGGGACGCATATTAAGCGAGATATTCGCATTTAAAGTTTGACCATGGATTTTTGCCCATAACTTGTTGTAAAATTGGTCTTATTCAAAGATAGGCACAGAAATGGAAAGGGAATGATTCCTAGATCACAATCCTGAAATTTCAGCCCCTTAAGTGGTCTAGATCGAGAAATATTGGTCTTCAAAAATTGCCCTCTAGATGCCGACTTTCATGGCTCTGGGACGCATATTAAGCGAGATATTCGCATTTAAAGTTTGAACATGGATTTTTGCCCATAACTTGTTGTAAAATTGGTCTTATTCAAAGATAGGCACAGAAATGGATCACAATCCTGAAATTTCAGCCCTCTAGGTGGTCTAGATCGAGAAATATTGTACTTCAAAAATTGCCCTCTAGATGCCGACTTTCATGGCTCTGGGACGCATATTAAGCGAGATATTCGCATTTAAAGTTTGAACATGGATTTTTGCCCATAACTTGTTATAAAATTGGTCTTATTCAAAGATAGGCACAGAAATGGAAAGGGAATGATTCCTAGATCACAATCCTGAAATTTCAGCCCTCTAGGTGGTCTTGATTGAGAAATATTGTACTTCAAAAATTGCCCTCTAGATGCCGACTTCCATGGCTCTGGGACGCATATTAAGCGAGATATTCGCATTTAAAGTTTGAACATGGATTTTTGCCCATAACTTGTTGTAAAATTGGTCTTATTCAAAGATAGGCACAGAAATGGAAAGGGAATGATTCCAAGATCACAATCCTGAAATTTCAGCCCTCTAGGTGGTCTAGATCGAGAAATATTGGACTTCAAAAATTGCCCTCTAGATGCCGACTTTCATGGCTCTGGGACGCATATTAAGCGAGATATTCGCATTTAAAGTTTGAACATGGATTTTTGCCCATAACTTGTTGTAAAATTGGTCTTATTCAAAGATAGGCACAGAAATGGAAAGGGAATGATTCCTAGATCACAATCCTGAAATTTCAGCCCTCTAGGTGGTCTAGATTGAGAAATATTGTACTTCAAAAATTGCCCTCTAGATGCCGACTTTCATGGCTCTGGGACGCATATTAAGCGAGATATTCGCATTTAAAGTTTGAACATGGATTTTTGCCCATAACTTGTTGTAAAATTGGTCTTATTCAAAGATAGGCACAGAAATGGAAAGGGAATGATTCCTAGATCACAATCCTGAAATTTCAGCCCTCTAGGTGGTCTAGATCGAGAAATATTGTACTTCAAAAATTGCCCTCTAGATGCCGACTTTCATGGCTCTGGGACGCATATTAAGCGAGATATTCGCATTTAAAGTTTGAACATGGATTTTTGCCCATAACTTGTTGTAAAATTGGTCTTATTCAAAGATAGGCACAGAAATGGAAAGGGAATGATTCCTAGATCACAATCTTGAAATTTCAGCCCTCTAGGTGGTCTAGATCGAGAAATATTGGACTTCAAAAATTGCCCTCTAGATGCTGACTTTCATGGCTCTGGGACGCATATTAAGCGAGATATTCGCATTTAAAGTTTGAACATGGATTTTTGCCCATAACTTGTTGTTAAATTGGTCTTATTCAAAGATAGGCACAGAAATGGAAAGGGAATGATTCCTAGATCACAATCCTGAAATTTCAGCCCTCTAGGTGGTCTAGATCGAGAAATATTGTACTTCAAAAATTGCTCTCTAGATGCCGACTTTCATGGCTCTGGGACGTATATTAAGCGAGATATTCGCATTTAAAGTTTGAACATGGATTTTTGCCCATAACTTGTTGTAAAATTGGTCTTATTCAAAGATAGGCACAGAAATGGAAAGGGAATGATTCCTAGATCACAATCTTCAAAATTTCAGCCCTCTAGGTGGTCTAGATCGAGAAATATTGTACTTCAAAAATTGCCCTCTAGATGACGACTTTCATGGCTCTGGGACGCATATTAAGCGAGATATTCGCATTTAAAGTTTGAACATGGATTTTTGCCCATAACTTGTTGTAAAATTGGTCTTATTCAAAGATAGGCACAGAAATGGAAAGGGAATGATTCCTAGATCACAATCCTGAAATTTCAGCCCTCTAGGTGGTCTAGATCGAGAAATATTGTACTTCAAAAATTGCCCTCTAGATGCCGACTTTCATGGCTCTGGGACGCTTATTAAGCGACATATTCGCATTTAAAGTTTGAACATGGATTTTTGCCCATAACTTGTTGTAAAATTGGTCTTATTCAAAGATAGGCACAGAAATGGAAAGGGAATGATTCCTAGATCACAATCCTGAAATTTCAGCCCTCTAGGTGATCTAGATCGAAAAATATTGTACTTCAAAAATTGCCCTCTAGATGCCGACTTTCATGGCTCTGGGACGCATATTAAGCGAGATATTCGCATTTAAAGTTTGAACATGGATTTTTGCCCATAACTTGTTGTAAAATTGGTCTTTTTCAAAGATAGGCACAGAAATGGAAAGGGAATGATTCCTAGATCACAATCCTGAAATTTCAGCCCTCTAGGTGGTCTAGATCGAGAAATATTGGACTTCAAAAATTGCCCTCTAGATGCCGACTTTCATGCCTCTGGGACGCATATTAAGCGAGATATTCGCATTTAAAGTTTGAACATGGATTTTTGCCCATAACTTGTTGTAAAATTGGTCCTTTTCAAAGATAGGCACAGAAATGGAAAGGGAATGATTCCTAGATCACAATCCTGAAATTTCAGCCCTCTAGGTGGTCTAGATCGAGAAATATTGTACTTCAAAAATTGCCCTCTAGATGCCGACTTTCATGGCTCTGGGACGCATATTAAGCGAGATATTCGCATTTAAAGTTTGAACATGGATTTTTGCCCATAACTTGTTGTAAAATTGGTCTTATTCAAGCACAGAAATGGAAAGGGAATGATTTCTAGATCACAATCCTGAAATTTCAGCCGTCTAGGTGGTCTAGATCGAGAAATATTGTACTTCAAAAATTGCCCTCTAGATGCCGACTTTCATGGCTCTGGGACGCATATTAAGCGAGATATTCGCATTTAAAGTTTGAACATGGATTTTTGCCCATAACTTGTTGTAAAATTGGTCTTATTCAAAGATAGGCACAGAAATGGAAAGGGAATGATTCCTAGATCACAATCCTGAAATTTCAGCCCTCTAGGTGGTCTAAATCGAGAAATATTGGACTTCAAAAATTGCCCTCTAGATGCCGACTTTCATGGCTCTGGGACGCATATTAAGCGAGATATTCGCATTTAAAGTTTTAACATGGATTTTTGCCCATAACTTGTTGTAAAATTGGTCTTATTCAAAGATAGGCACAGAAATGGAAAGGGAATGATTCCTAGATCACAATCCTGAAATTTCAGCCCTCTAGGTGGTCTAGATCGAGAAATATTGTACTTCAAAAATTGCCCTCTAGATGCCGACTTTCATGGCTCTGGGACGCTTATTAAGCGACATATTCGCATTTAAAGTTTGAACATGGATTTTTGCCCATAACTTGTTGTAAAATTGGTCTTATTCAAAGATAGGCACAGAAATGGAAAGGGAATGATTCCTAGATCACAATCCTGAAATTTCAGCCCTCTAGGTGGTCTAGATCGAGAAATATTGGACTTCAAAAATTGCCCTCTAGATGCCGACTTTCATGGCTCTGGGACGCATATTAAGCGAGATATTCGCATTTAAAGTTTGAACATGGATTTTTGCCCATAACTTGTTGTAAAATTGGTCTTATTCAAAGATAGGCACAGAAATGGAAAGGGAATGATTCCTAGATCACAATCCTGAAATTTCAGCCCTCTAGGTGGTCTAGATCGAGAAATATTGTACTTCAAAAATTGCCCTCTAGATGCCGACTTTCATGGCTCTGGGACGCTTATTAAGCGACATATTCGCATTTAAAGTTTGAACATGGATTTTTGCCCATAACTTGTTGTAAAATTGGTCTTATTCAAAGATAGGCACAGAAATGGAAAGGGAATGATTCCTAGATCACAATCCTGAAATTTCAGCCCTCTAGGTGGTCTAGATCGAGAAATATTGTACTTCAAAAATTGCCCTCTAGATGCCGACTTTCATGGCTCTGGGACGCATATTAAGCGAGATATTCGCATTTAAAGTTTGAACATGGATTTTTGCCCATAACTTGTTGTAAAATTGGTCTTATTCAAAGATAGGTACAGAAATGGAAAGGGAATGATTCTTAGATCACAATCCTGAAATTTCAGCCCTCTAGGTGGTCTAGATCGAGAAATATTGGACTTCAAAAATTGCCCTCTAGATGCCGACTTTCATGGCTCTGGGACGCATATTAAGCGAGATATTCGCATTTAAAGTTTGAACATGGATTTTTGCCCATAACTTATTGTAAAATTGGTCTTATTCAAAGATAGGCACAGAAATGGAAAGGGAATGATTCCTAGATCACAATCCTGAAATTTCAGCCCTCTAGGTGGTCTAGATTGAGAAATATTGGACTTCAAAAATTTCCCTCTAGATGCCGACTTTCATGGCTCTGGGACGCATATTAAGCGAGATATTCGCATTTAAAGTTTGAACATGGATTTTTGCCCATAACTTGTTGTAAAATTGGTCTTATTCAAAGATAGGCACGGAAATGGAAAGGGAATGATTCCTAGATCACAATCCTGAAATTTCAGCCCTCTAGGTGGTCTAGATTGAGAAATATTGTACTTCAAAAATTGCCCTCTAGATGCCGACTTTCATGGCTCTGGGACGCATATTAAGCGAGATATTCGCATTTAAAGTTTGAACATGGATTTTTGCCCATAACTTGTTGTAAAATTGGTCTTATTCAAAGATAGGTACAGAAATGGAAAGGGAATGATTCTTAGATCACAATCCTGAAATTTCAGCCCTCTAGGTGGTCTAGATCGAGAAATATTGGACTTCAAAAATTGCCCTCTAGATGCGGACTTTCATGGCTCTGGGACGCATATTAAGCGAGATATTCGCATTTAAAGTTTGAACATGGATTTTTGCCCATAACTTGTTGTAAAATTGGTCTTATTCAAAGATAGGCACAGAAATGGAAAGGGAATGATTCCTAAATCACAATCCTGAAATTTCAGCCCTCTAGGTGGTCTAGATCGAGAAATATTGTACTTCAAAAATTGCCCTCTAGATGCCGACTTTCATGGCTCTGGGACGCATATTAAGCGAGATATTCGCATTTAAAGTTTGAACATGGATTTTTACCCATAACTTGTTGTAAAATTGGTCTTATTCAAAGATAGGTACAGAAATGGAAAGGGAATGATTCTTAGATCACAATCCTGAAATTTCAGCCCTCTAGGTGGTTTAGATCGAGAAATATTGGACTTCAAAAATTGCCCTCTAGATGCCGACTTTCATGGCTCTGGGACGCATATTAAGCGAGATATTCGCATTTAAAGTTTGAACATGGATTTTTGCCCATAACTTGTTGTAAAATTGGTCTTATTCAAAGATAGGCACAGAAATGGAAATGGAATGATTCCTAGATCACAATCCTGAAATTTCAGCCCTCTAGGTGGTCTAGATCGAGAAATATTGGACTTCAAAAATTGCGCTCTAGATGCCGACTTTCATGGCTCTGGGACGCATATTAAGCGAGATATTCGCATTTAAAGTTTGAACATGGATTTTTGCCCATAACTTGTTGTAAAATTGGTCTTATTCAAAGATAGGCACAAAAATGGAAAGGGAATGATTCCTAGATCACAATCCTGAAATTTCAGCCCCCTAGGTGGTCTAGATCGAGAAATATTGTACTTCAAAAATTGCCCTCTAGATGCCGACTTTCATGGCTCTGGGACGCTTATTAAGCGACATATTCGCATTTAAAGTTTGAACATGGATTTTTTCCCATAACTTGTTGTAAAATTGGTCTTATTCAAAGATAGGCACAGAAATGGAAAGGGAATGATTCCTAGATCACAATCCTGAAATTTCAGCCCTCTAGGTGGTCTAGATCGAGAAATATTGGACTTCAAAAATTGCCCTCTAGATGCCGACTTTCATGGCTCAGGGACGCACACTAAGCGAGATATTCGCATTTAAAGTTTGAACATGGATTCTTGCAGATAACTTGTTGTAAAATTGGTCTTATTCAAAGATAGGCACAGAAATGGAAAGGGAATGATTCCTAGATCACAATCCTGAAATTTCAGCCCTCTAGGTGGTCTAGATCGAGAAATGTTGTACTTCAAAAATTGCCCTCTAGATGCCGACTTTCATGGCTCTGGGACGCATATTAAGCGAGATATTCGCATTTAAAGTTTGAACATGGATTTTTGCCCATAACTTGTTGTAAAATTGGTCTTATTCAAAGATAGGCACAGAAATGGAAAGGGAATGATTCCTAGATCACAATCCTGAAATTTCAGCCCTCTAGGTGGTCTAGATCGAGAAATATTGTACTTCAAAAATTGCCCTCTAGATGCCGACTTTCATGGCTCTGGGACGCATATTAAGCGAGACATTCGCATTTAAATTTTGAACATGGATTTTTGCCCATAACTTGTTGTAAAATTGGTCTTATTCAAAGATAGGCACAGAAATGGAAAGGGAATGATTCCTAGATCACAATCCTGAAATTTCAGTCGTCTAGGTGGTCTAGATCGAGAAATATTGTACTTCAAAAATTGCCCTCTAGATGCCGACTTTCATGGCTCTGGGACGCATATTAAGCGAGATATTCGCATTTAAAGTTTGAACATGGATTTTTGCCCATAACTTGTTGTAAAATTGGTCTTATTCAAAGATAGGCACAGAAATGGAAAGGGAATGATTCCTAGATCACAATCCTGAAATTTCAGCCCCCTAGGTGGTCTAGATCGAGAAATATTGGACTTCAAAAATTGCCCTCTAGATGCCGACTTTCATGGCTCTGGGACGCATATTAAGCGAGATATTCGCATTTAAAGTTTGAACATGGATTTTTGCCCATAACTTGTTGTAAAATTGGTCTTATTCAAAAATAGGCACAGAAATGGAAAGGGAATGATTCCTAGATCACAATCCTGAAATTTCAGCCCTCTAGGTGGTCTAGATCGAGAAATATTGTACTTCAAAAATTGCCCTCTAGATGCCGACTTTCATGGCTCTGGGACGCTTATTAAGCGACATATTCGCATTTAAAGTTTGAACATTGATTTTTGCCCATAACTTGTTGTAAAATTGGTCTTATTCAAAGATAGGCACAGAAATGGAAGGGAATGATTCCTAGATCACAATCCTGAAATTTCAGCCCTCTAGGTGGTCTAGATCGAGAAATATTGTACTTCAAAAATTGCCCAGTAGATGCCGACTTTCATGGCTCTGGGACGCATATTAAGCGAGATATTCGCATTTAAAGTTTGAACATGGATTTTTGCCCATAACTTGTTGTAAAATTGGTCTTATTCAAAGATAGGCACAGAAATTTAAAGGGAATGATTCCTAGATCACAATCCTGAAATTTCAGCCCTCTAGGTGGTCTAGATCGAGAAATATTGTACTTCAAAACTTGCCCTCTAGATGCCGACTTTCATGGCTCTGGGACGCATATTAAGCGAGATATTCGCATTTAAAGTTTGAACATGGATTTTTGCCCATAACTTGTTGTAAAATTGGTCTTATTCAAAGATAGGCACAGAAATGGAAAGGGAATGATTCCTAGATCACAATCCTGAAATTTCAGCCCCCTAGGTGGTCTAGATCGAGAAATATTGGACTTCAAAAATTGCCCTCTAGATGCCGACTTTCATGGCTCTGGGACGCATATTAAGCGAGATATTCGCATTTAAAGTTTGAACATGGATTTTTGCCCATAACTTGTTGTAAAATTGATCTTATTCAAAAATAGGCACAGAAATGGAAAGGGAATGATTCCTAGATCACAATCCTGAAATTTCAGCCCTCTAGGTGGTCTAGATCGAGAAATATTGTACTTCAAAAATTGCCCTCTAGATGCCGACTTTCATGGCTCTGGGACGCTTATTAAGCGACATATTCGCATTTAAAGTTTGAACATGGATTTTTGCCCATAACTTGTTGTAAAATTGGTCTTATTCAAAGATAGGCACAGAAATGGAAAGGGAATGATTCCTAGATCACAATCCTGAAATTTCAGCCCTCTAGGTGGTCTAGATCGAGAAATATTGTACTTCAAAAATTGCCCTCTAGATGCCGACTTTCATGGCTCTGGGACGCATATTAAGCGAGATATTCGCATTTAAAGTTTGAACATGGATTTTTGCCCATAACTTGTTGTAAAATTGGTCTTATTCAAAGATAGGCACAGAAATGGAAAGGGAATGATTCCTAGATCACAATCCTGAAATTTCAGCCCTCTAGGTGGTCTAGATCGAGAAATATTGTACTTCAAAAATTGCCCTCTAGATGCCGACTTTCATGGCTCTGGGACGCATATTAAGCGAGATATTCGCATTTAAAGTTTGAACATGGATTTTTGCCCATAACTTGTTGTAAAATTGGTCTTATTCAAAGATAGGCACAGAAATGGAAAGGGAATGATTCCTAGATCACAATCCTGAAATTTCAGCCCTCTAGGTGGTCTAGATCGAGAAATATTGTACTTCAAAAATTGCCCTCTAGATGCCGACTTTCATGGCTCTGGGACGCATATTAAGCGAGATATTCGCATTTAAATTTTGAACATGGATTTTTGCCCATAACTTGTTGTAAAATTGGTCTTATTCAAAGATAGGCACAGAAATGGAAAGGGAATGATTCCTAGATCACAATCCTGAAATTTCAGCCCTCTAGGTGGTCTAGATCGAGAAATATTGGACTTCAAAAATTGCCCTCTAGATGCCGACTTTCATGGCTCTGGGACGCATATTAAGCGAGATATTCGCATTTAAAGTTTGAACATGGATTTTTGCCCATAACTTGTTGTAAAATTGGTCTTATTCAAAGATAGGCACAGAAATGGAAAGGGAATGATTCCTAGATCACAGTCCTGAAATTTCAGCCCTCTAGGTGGTCTAGATCGAGAAATATTGTGCTTCAAAAATTGCCCTCTAGATGCCGACTTTCATGGCTCTGGGACGCATATTAAGCGAGATATTCGCATTTAAAGTTTGAACATGGATTTTTGCCCATAACTTGTTGTAAAATTGGTCTTATTCAAAGATAGGCACAGAAATGGAAAGGGAATGATTCCTAGATCACAATCCTGAAATTTCAGCCCTCTAGGTGGTCTAGATCGAGAAATATTGTACTTCAAAAATTGCCCTCTAGATGCCGACTTTCATGGCTCTGGGATGCATATTAAGCGAGATATTCGCATTTAAAGTTTGAACATGGATTTTTGCCCATAACTTGTTGTAAAATTGGTCTTATTCAAAGATAGGCACAGAAATGGAAAGGGAATGATTCTTAGATCACAATCCTGAAATTTCAGCCCTCTAGGTGGTCTAGATCGAGAAATATTGTACTTCAAAAATTGCCCTCTAGATGCCGACTTTCATGGCTCTGGGACGCATATTAAGCGAGATATTCGCATTTAAAGTTTGAACATGGATTTTTGCCCATAACTTGTTGTAAAATTGGTCTTATTCAAAGATAGGCACAGAAATGGAAAGGGAATGATTCCTAGATCACAATCCTGAAATTTCAGCCCTCTAGGTGGTCTAGATCGAGAAATATTGTACTTCAAAAATTGCCCTCTAGATGCCGACTTTCATGGCTGTGGGACGCATATTAAGCGAGATATTCGCATTTAAAGTTTGAACATGGATTTTTGCCCATAACTTGTTGTAAAATTGGTCTTATTCAAAGATAGGCACAGAAATGGAAAGGGAATGATTCCTAGATCACAATCCTGAAATTTCAGCCCTCTAGGTGGTCTAGATCGAGAAATATTGTACTTCAAAAATTGCCCTCTAGATGCCGACTTTCATGGCTCTGGGACGCATATTAAGCGAGATATTCGCATTTAAAGTTTGAACATGGATTTTTGCCCATAACTTGTTGTAAAATTGGTCTTATTCAAAGATAGGCACAGAAATGGAAAGGGAATGATTCCTAGATCACAATCCTGAAATTTCAGCCCTCTAGGTGGTCTAGATCGAGAAATATTGTACTTCAAAAATTGCCCTCTAGATGCCGACTTTCATGGCTCTGGGACGCATATTAAGCGAGATATTCGCATTTAAAGTTTGAACATGGATTTTTGCCCATAACTTGTTGTAAAATTGGTCTTATTCAAAGATAGGCACAGAAATTGAAAGGGAATGATTCCTAGATCACAATCCTGAAACTTCAGCCCTCTAGGTGGTCTAGATCGAGAAATATTGTACTTCAAAAATTGCCCTCTAGATGCCGACTTTCATGGCTCTGGGACGCATATTAAGCGAGATATTCGCATTTAAAGTTTGAACATGGATTTTTGCCCATAACTTGTTGTAAAATTGGTCTTATTCAAAGATAGGCACAGAAATGGAAAGGGAATGATTGCTAGATCACAGTCCTGAAATTTCAGCCCTCTAGGTGGTCTAGATCGAGAAATATTGGACTTCAAAAATTGCCCTCTAGATGCCGACTTTCATGGCTCTGGGACGCATATTAAGCGAGATATTCGCATTTAAAGTTTGAACATGGATTTTTGCCCATAACTTGTTGTAAAATTGGTCTTATTCAAAGATAGGCACAGAAATGGAAAGGGAATGATGCCTAGATCACAATCCTGAAATTTCAACCCTCTAGGTGGTCTAGATCGAGAAATATTGGACTTCAAAAATTGCCCTCTAGATGCCGACTTTCATGGCTCTGGGACGCATATTAAGCGAGATATTCGCATTTAAAGTTTGAACATGGATTTTTGCCCATAACTTGTTGTAAAATTGGTCTTATTCAAAGATAGGCACAGAAATGGAAAGGGAATGATTCCTTGATCACAATCCTGAAATTTCAGCCCTCTAGGTGGTCTAGATCGAGAAATATTGTACTTCAAAAATTGCCCTCTAGATGACGACTTTCATGGCTCTGGGACGCATATTAAGCGAGATATTCGCATTTAAAGTTTGAACATGGATTTTTGCCCATAACTTGTTGTAAAATTGGTCTTATTCAAAGATAGGCACAGAAATGGAAAGGGAATGATTCCTAGATCACAATCCTGAAATTTCAGCCCTCTAGGTGGTCTAGATCGAGAAATATTGTACTTCAAAAATTGCCCTCTAGATGCCGACTTTCATGGCTGTGGGACGCATATTAAGCGAGATATTCGCATTTAAAGTTTGAACATGGATTTTTGCCCATAACTTGTTGTAAAATTGGTCTTATTCAAAGATAGGCACAGAAATGGAAAGGGAATGATTCCTAGATCACAATCCTGAAATTTCAGCCCTCTAGGTGGTCTAGATCGAGAAATATTGTACTTCAAAAATTGCCCTCTAGATGCCGACTTTCATGGCTCTGGGACGCATATTAAGCGAGATATTCGCATTTAAAGTTTGAACATGGATTTTTGCCCATAACTTGTTGTAAAATTGGTCTTATTCAAAGATAGGCACAGAAATGGAAAGGGAACGATTCCTAGATCACAATCCTGAAATTTCAGCCCTCTAGGTAGTCTAGATCGAGAAATATTGGACTTCAAAAATTGCCCTCTAGATGCCGACTTTCATGGCTCTGGGACGCATATTAAGCGAGATATTCGCATTTAAAGTTTGAACATGGATTTTTGCCCATAACTTGTTGTAAAATTGGTCTTATTCAAAGATAGGCACAGAAATGGAAAGGGAATGATTCCTAGATCACAGTCCTGAAATTTCAGCCCTCTAGGTGGTCTAGATCGAGAAATATTGGACTTCAAAAATTGCCCTCTAGATGCCGACTTTCATGGCTCTGGGACGCATATTAAGCGAGATATTCGCATTTAAAGTTTGAACATGGATTTTTGCCCATAACTTGTTGTAAAATTGGTCTTATTCAAAGATAGGCACAGAAATGGAAAGGGAATGATGCCTAGATCACAATCCTGAAATTTCAACCCTCTAGGTGGTCTAGATCGAGAAATATTGGACTTCAAAAATTGCCCTCTAGATGCCGACTTTCATGGCTCTGGGACGCATATTAAGCGAGATATTCGCATTTAAAGTTTGAACATGGATTTTTGCCCATAACTTGTTGTAAAATTGGTCTTATTCAAAGATAGGCACAGAAATGGAAAGGGAATGATTCCTTGATCACAATCCTGAAATTTCAGCCCTCTAGGTGGTCTAGATCGAGAAATATTGTACTTCAAAAATTGCCCTCTAGATGCCGACTTTCATGGCTCTGGGACGCATATTAAGCGAGATATTCGCATTTAAAGTTTGAACATGGATTTTTGCCCATAACTTGTTGTAAAATTGGTCTTATTCAAAGATAGGCACAGAAATGGAAAGGGAATGATTCCTAGATCACAATCCTGAAATTTCAGCCCTCTAGGTGGTCTAGATCGAGAAATATTGTACTTCAAAAATTGCCCTCTAGATGCCGACTTTCATGGCTC
>CATOCI010000006.1:0-81983 GCA_951509635.1 Eupeodes luniger
TCAAAAATTGCCCTCTAGATGCCGACTTTCATGGCTCTGGGACGCATATTAAGCGAGATATTCGCATTTAAAGTTTGAACATGGATTTTTGCCCATAACTTGTTGTAAAATTGGTCTTATTCAAAGATAGGCACAGAAATGGAAAGGGAATGATTCCTAGATCACAATCCTGAAATTTCAGCCCTCTAGGTGGTCTAGATCGAGAAATATTGGACTTCAAAAATTGCCCTCTAGATGCCGACTTTCATGGCTCTGGGACGCATATTAAGCGAGATATTCGCATTTAAAGTTTGAACATGGATTTTTGCCCATAACTTGTTGTAAAATTGGTCTAATTCAAAGATAGGCACAGAAATGGAAAGGGAATGATTCCTAGATCACAATCCTGAAATTTCAGCCCTCTAGGTGGTCTAGATCGAGAAATATTGTACTTCAAAAATTGCCCTCTAGATGCCGACTTTCATGGCTCTGGGACGCATATTAAGCGAGATATTCGCATTTAAAGTTTGAACATGGATTTTTGCCCATAACTTGTTGTAAAATTGGTCTTATTCAAAGATAGGCACAGAAATGGAAAGGGAATGATTCCTAGATCACAATCCTGAAATTTCAGCCCTCTAGGTGGTCTAGATCGAGAAATATTGTACTTCAAAAATTGCCCTCTAGATGCCGACTTTCATGGCTCTGGACGCATATTAAGCGAGATATTCGCATTTAAAGTTTGAACATGGATTTTTGCCCATAACTTGTTGTAAAATTGGTCTTATTCAAAGATAGGCACAGAAATGGAAAGGGAATGATTCCTAGATCACAATCCTGAAATTTCAGCCCTCTAGGTGGTCTAGATCGAGAAATATTGGACTTCAAAAATTGCCCTCTAGATGCCGACTTTCATGGCTCTGGGACGCATATTAAGCGAGATATTCGCATTTAAAGTTTGAACATGGATTTTTGCCCATAACTTGTTGTAAAATTGGTCTTATTCAAAGATAGGCACAGAAATGGAAAGGGAATGATTCCTAGATCACAATCCTGAAATTTCAGCCCTCTAGGTGGTCTAGATCGAGAAATATTGGACTTCAAAAATTGCCCTCTAGATGCCGACTTTCATGGCTCTGGGACGCATATTAAGCGAGATATTCGCATTTAAAGTTTGAACATGGATTTTTGCCCATAACTTGTTGTAAAATTGGTCTTATTCAAAGATAGGCACAGAAATGGAAAGGGAATGATTCCTAGATCACAATCCTGAAATTTCAGCCCTCTAGGTGGTCTAGATCGAGAAATATTGGACTTCAAAAATTGCCCTCTAGATGCCGACTTTCATGGCTCTGGGACGCATATTAAGCGAGATATTCGCATTTAAAGTTTGAACATGGATTTTTGCCCATAACTTGTTGTAAAATTGGTCTTATTCAAAGATAGGCACAGAAATGGAAAGGGAATGATTCCTAGATCACAATCCTGAAATTTCAGCCCTCTAGGTGGTCTAGATCGAGAAATATTGGACTTCAAAAATTGCCCTCTAGATGCCGACTTTCATGGCTCTGGGACGCATATTAAGCGAGATATTCGCATTTAAAGTTTGAACATGGATTTTTGCCCATAACTTGTTGTAAAATTGGTCTTATTCAAAGATAGGCACAGAAATGGAAAGGGAATGATTCCTAGATCACAATCCTGAAATTTCAGCCCTCTAGGTGGTCTAGATCGAGAAATATTGGACTTCAAAAATTGCCCTCTAGATGCCGACTTTCATGGCTCTGGGACGCATATTAAGCGAGATATTCGCATTTAAAGTTTGAACATGGATTTTTGCCCATAACTTGTTGTAAAATTGGTCTTATTCAAAGATAGGCACAGAAATGGAAAGGGAATGATTCCTAGATCACAATCCTGAAATTTCAGCCCTCTAGGTGGTCTAGATCGAGAAATATTGGACTTCAAAAATTGCCCTCTAGATGCCGACTTTCATGGCTCTGGGACGCATATTAAGCGAGATATTCGCATTTAAAGTTTGAACATGGATTTTTGCCCATAACTTGTTGTAAAATTGGTCTTATTCAAAGATAGGCACAGAAATGGAAAGGGAATGATTCCTAGATCACAATCCTGAAATTTCAGCCCTCTAGGTGGTCTAGATCGAGAAATATTGGACTTCAAAAATTGCCCTCTAGATGCCGACTTTCATGGCTCTGGGACGCATATTAAGCGAGATATTCGCATTTAAAGTTTGAACATGGATTTTTGCCCATAACTTGTTGTAAAATTGGTCTTATTCAAAGATAGGCACAGAAATGGAAAGGGAATGATTCCTAGATCACAATCCTGAAATTTCAGCCCTCTAGGTGGTCTAGATCGAGAAATATTGGACTTCAAAAATTGCCCTCTAGATGCCGACTTTCATGGCTCTGGGACGCATATTAAGCGAGATATTCGCATTTAAAGTTTGAACATGGATTTTTGCCCATAACTTGTTGTAAAATTGGTCTTATTCAAAGATAGGCACAGAAATGGAAAGGGAATGATTCCTAGATCACAATCCTGAAATTTCAGCCCTCTAGGTGGTCTAGATCGAGAAATATTGTACTTCAAAAATTGCCCTCTAGATGCCGACTTTCATGGCTCTGGGACGCATATTAAGCGAGATATTCGCATTTAAAGTTTGAACATGGATTTTTGCCCATAACTTGTTGTAAAATTGGTCTTATTCAAAGATAGGCACAGAAATGGAAAGGGAATGATTCCTAGATCACAATCCTGAAATTTCAGCCCTCTAGGTGGTCTAGATCGAGAAATATTGTACTTCAAAAATTGCCCTCTAGATGCCGACTTTCATGGCTCTGGGACGCATATTAAGCGAGATATTCGCATTTAAAGTTTGAACATGGATTTTTGCCCATAACTTGTTGTAAAATTGGTCTTATTCAAAGATAGGCACAGAAATGGAAAGGGAATGATTCCTAGATCACAATCCTGAAATTTCAGCCCTCTAGGTGGTCTAGATCGAGAAATATTGGACTTCAAAAATTGCCCTCTAGATGCCGACTTTCATGGCTCTGGGACGCATATTAAGCGAGATATTCGCATTTAAAGTTTGAACATGGATTTTTGCCCATAACTTGTTGTAAAATTGGTCTTATTCAAAGATAGGCACAGAAATGGAAAGGGAATGATTCCTAGATCACAATCCTGAAATTTCAGCCCTCTAGGTGGTCTAGATCGAGAAATATTGTACTTCAAAAATTGCCCTCTAGATGCCGACTTTCATGGCTCTGGGACGCATATTAAGCGAGATATTCGCATTTAAAGTTTGAACATGGATTTTTGCCCATAACTTGTTGTAAAATTGGTCTTATTCAAAGATAGGCACAGAAATGGAAAGGGAATGATTCCTAGATCACAATCCTGAAATTTCAGCCCTCTAGGTGGTCTAGATCGAGAAATATTGGACTTCAAAAATTGCCCTCTAGATGCCGACTTTCATGGCTCTGGGACGCATATTAAGCGAGATATTCGCATTTAAAGTTTGAACATGGATTTTTGCCCATAACTTGTTGTAAAATTGGTCTTATTCAAAGATAGGCACAGAAATGGAAAGGGAATGATTCCTAGATCACAATCCTGAAATTTCAGCCCTCTAGGTGGTCTAGATCGAGAAATATTGTACTTCAAAAATTGCCCTCTAGATGCCGACTTTCATGGCTCTGGGACGCATATTAAGCGAGATATTCGCATTTAAAGTTTGAACATGGATTTTTGCCCATAACTTGTTGTAAAATTGGTCTTATTCAAAGATAGGCACAGAAATGGAAAGGGAATGATTCCTAGATCACAATCCTGAAATTTCAGCCCTCTAGGTGGTCTAGATCGAGAAATATTGGACTTCAAAAATTGCCCTCTAGATGCTGACTTTCATGGCTCTGGGACGCATATTAAGCGAGATATTCGCATTTAAAGTTTGAACATGGATTTTTGCCCATAACTTGTTGTAAAATTGGTCTTATTCAAAGATAGGCACAGAAATGGAAAGGGAATGATTCCTAGATCACAATCCTGAAATTTCAGCCCTCTAGGTGGTCTAGATCGAGAAATATTGGACTTCAAAAATTGCCCTCTAGATGCCGACTTTCATGGCTCTGGGACGCATATTAAGCGAGATATTCGCATTTAAAGTTTGAACATGGATTTTTGCCCATAACTTGTTGTAAAATTGGTCTTATTCAAAGATAGGCACAGAAATGGAAAGGGAATGATTCCTAGATCACAATCCTGAAATTTCAGCCCTCTAGGTGGTCTAGATCGAGAAATATTGGACTTCAAAAATTGCCCTCTAGATGCCGACTTTCATGGCTCTGGGACGCATATTAAGCGAGATATTCGCATTTAAAGTTTGAACATGGATTTTTGCCCATAACTTGTTGTAAAATTGGTCTTATTCAAAGATAGGCACAGAAATGGAAAGGGAATGATTCCTAGATCACAATCCTGAAATTTCAGCCCTCTAGGTGGTCTAGATCGAGAAATATTGTACTTCAAAAATTGCCCTCTAGATGCCGACTTTCATGGCTCTGGGACGCATATTAAGCGAGATATTCGCATTTAAAGTTTGAACATGGATTTTTGCCCATAACTTGTTGTAAAATTGGTCTTATTCAAAGATAGGCAAAGAAATGGAAAGGGAATGATTCCTAGATCACAATCCTGAAATTTCAGCCCTCTAGATGGTCTAGATCGAGAAATATTGGACTTCAAAAATTGCCCTCTAGATGCCGACTTTCATGGCTCTGGGACGCATATTAAGCGAGATATTCGCATTTAAAGTTTGAACATGGATTTTTGCCCATAACTTGTTGTAAAATTGGTCTTATTCAAAGATAGGCACAGAAATGGAAAGGGAATGATTCCTAGATCACAATCCTGAAATTTCAGCCCTCTAGGTGGTCTAGATCGAGAAATATTGTACTTCAAAAATTGCCCTCTAGATGCCGACTTTCATGGCTCTGGGACGCATATTAAGCGAGATATTCGCATTTAAAGTTTGAACATGGATTTTTGCCCATAACTTGTTGTAAAATTGGTCTTATTCAAAGATAGGCACAGAAATGGAAAGGGAATGATTCCTAGATCACAATCCTGAAATTTCAGCCCTCTAGGTGGTCTAGATCGAGAAATATTGGACTTCAAAAATTGCCCTCTAGATGCTGACTTTCATGGCTCTGGGACGCATATTAAGCGAGATATTCGCATTTAAAGTTTGAACATGGATTTTTGCCCATAACTTGTTGTAAAATTGGTCTTATTCAAAGATAGGCACAGAAATGGAAAGGGAATGATTCCTAGATCACAATCCTGAAATTTCAGCCCTCTAGGTGGTCTAGATCGAGAAATATTGTACTTCAAAAATTGCCCTCTAGATGCCGACTTTCATGGCTCTGGGACGCATATTAAGCGAGATATTCGCATTTAAAGTTTGAACATGGATTTTTGCCCATAACTTGTTGTAAAATTGGTCTTATTCAAAGATAGGCAAAGAAATGGAAAGGGAATGATTCCTAGATCACAATCCTGAAATTTCAGCCCTCTAGATGGTCTAGATCGAGAAATATTGTACTTCAAAAATTGCCCTCTAGATGCCGACTTTCATGGCTCTGGGACGCATATTAAGCGAGATATTCGCATTTAAAGTTTGAACATGGATTTTTGCCCATAACTTGTTGTAAAATTGGTCTTATTCAAAGATAGGCACAGAAATGGAAAGGGAATGATTCCTAGATCACAATCCTGAAATTTCAGCCCTCTAGGTGGTCTAGATCGAGAAATATTGTACTTCAAAAATTGCCCTCTAGATGCCGACTTTCATGGCTCTGGGACGCATATTAAGCGAGATATTCGCATTTAAAGTTTGAACATGGATTTTTGCCCATAACTTGTTGTAAAATTGGTCTTATTCAAAGATAGGCACAGAAATGGAAAGGGAATGATTCCTAGATCACAATCCTGAAATTTCAGCCCTCTAGGTGGTCTAGATCGAGAAATATTGGACTTCAAAAATTGCCCTCTAGATGCTGACTTTCATGGCTCTGGGACGCATATTAAGCGAGATATTCGCATTTAAAGTTTGAACATGGATTTTTGCCCATAACTTGTTGTAAAATTGGTCTTATTCAAAGATAGGCACAGAAATGGAAAGGGAATGATTCCTAGATCACAATCCTGAAATTTCAGCCCTCTAGGTGGTCTAGATCGAGAAATATTGGACTTCAAAAATTGCCCTCTAGATGCCGACTTTCATGGCTCTGGGACGCATATTAAGCGAGATATTCGCATTTAAAGTTTGAACATGGATTTTTGCCCATAACTTGTTGTAAAATTGGTCTTATTCAAAGATAGGCACAGAAATGGAAAGGGAATGATTCCTAAATCACAATCCTGAAATTTCAGCCCTCTAGGTGGTCTAGATCGAGAAATATTGTACTTCAAAAATTGCCCTCTAGATGCCGACTTTCATGGCTCTGGGACGCATATTAAGCGATATATTCGCATTTAAAGTTTGAACATGGATTTTTGCCCATAACTTGTTGTAAAATTGGTCTTATTCAAAGATAGGCACAGCAATGGAAAGGGAATGATTCCTAGATCACAATCCTGAAATTTCAGCCCTCTAGGTGGTCTAGATCGAGAAATATTGGACTTCAAAAATTGCCCTCTAGATGCCGACTTTCATGGCTCTGGGACGCATATTAAGCGAGATATTCGCATTTAAAGTTTGAACATGGATTTTTGCCCATAACTTGTTGTAAAATTGGTCTTATTCAAAGATAGGCACAGAAATGGAAAGGGAATGATTCCTAGATCACAATCCTGAAATTTCAGCCCTCTAGGTGGTCTAGATCGAGAAATATTGGACTTCAAAAATTGCCCTCTAGATGCCGACTTTCATGGCTCTGGGACGCATATTAAGCGAGATATTCGCATTTAAAGTTTGAACATGGATTTTTGCCCATAACTTGTTGTAAAATTGGTCTTATTCAAAGATAGGCACAGAAATGGAAAGGGAATGATTCCTAGATCACAATCCTGAAATTTCAGCCCTCTAGGTGGTCTAGATCGAGAAATATTGGACTTCAAAAATTGCCCTCTAGATGCTGACTTTCATGGCTCTGGGACGCATATTAAGCGAGATATTCGCATTTAAAGTTTGAACATGGATTTTTGCCCATAACTTGTTGTAAAATTGGTCTTATTCAAAGATAGGCACAGAAATGGAAAGGGAATGATTCCTAGATCACAATCCTGAAATTTCAGCCCTCTAGGTGGTCTAGATCGAGAAATATTGTACTTCAAAAATTGCCCTCTAGATGCCGACTTTCATGGCTCTGGGACGCAAATTAAGCGAGATATTCGCATTTAAAGTTTGAACATGGATTTTTGCCCATAACTTGTTGTAAAATTGGACTTACTCAAAGATAGGCAAAGAAATGGAAAGGGAATGATTCCTAGATCACAATCCTGAAATTTCAGCCCTCTAGATGGTCTAGATCGAGAAATATTGGACTTCAAAAATTGCCCTCTAGATGCCGACTTTCATGGCTCTGGGACGCATATTAAGCGAGATATTCGCATTTAAAGTTTGAACATGGATTTTTGCCCATAACTTGTTGTAAAATTGGTCTTATTCAAAGATAGGCACAGAAATGGAAAGGGAATGATTCCTAGATCACAATCCTGAAATTTCAGCCCTCTAGGTGGTCTAGATCGAGAAATATTGGACTTCAAAAATTGCCCTCTAGATGCCGACTTTCATGGCTCTGGGACGCATATTAAGCGAGATATTCGCATTTAAAGTTTGAACATGGATTTTTGCCCATAACTTGTTGTAAAATTGGTCTTATTCAAAGATAGGCACAGAAATGGAAAGGGAATGATTCCTAGATCACAATCCTGAAATTTCAGCCCTCTAGGTGGTCTAGATCGAGAAATATTGGACTTCAAAAATTGCCCTCTAGATGCCGACTTTCATGGCTCTGGGACGCATATTAAGCGAGATATTCGCATTTAAAGTTTGAACATGGATTTTTGCCCATAACTTGTTGTAAAATTGGTCTTATTCAAAGATAGGCACAGAAATGGAAAGGGAATGATTCCTAGATCACAATCCTGAAATTTCAGCCCTCTAGATGGTCTAGATCGAGAAATATTGGACTTCAAAAATTGCCCTCTAGATGCCGACTTTCATGGCTCTGGGACGCATATTAAGCGAGATATTCGCATTTAAAGTTTGAACATGGATTTTTGCCCATAACTTGTTGTAAAATTGGTCTTATTCAAAGATAGGCACAGAAATGGAAAGGGAATGATTCCTAGATCACAATCCTGAAATTTCAGCCCTCTAGGTGATCTAGATCGAGAAATATTGGACTTCAAAAATTGCCCTCTAGATGCCGACTTTCATGGCTCTGGGACGCATATTAAGCGAGATATTCGCATTTAAAGTTTGAACATGGATTTTTGCCCATAACTTGTTGTAAAATTGGTCTTATTCAAAGATAGGTACAGAAATGGAAAGGGAATGATTCCTAGATCACAATCCTGAAATTTCAGCCCTCTAGGTGGTCTAGATCGAGAAATATTGTACTTCAAAAATTGCCCTCTAGATGCCGACTTTCATGGCTCTGGGACGCATATTAAGCGAGATATTCGCATTTAAAGTTTGAACATGGATTTTTGCCCATAACTTGTTGTAAAATTGGTCTTATTCAAAGATAGGCACAGAAATGGAAAGGGAATGATTCCTAGATCACAATCCTGAAATTTCAGCCCTCTAGGTGGTCTAGATCGAGAAATATTGGACTTCAAAAATTGCCCTCTAGATGCCGACTTTCATGGCTCTGGGACGCATATTAAGCGAGATATTCGCATTTAAAGTTTGAACATGGATTTTTGCCCATAACTTGTTGTAAAATTGGTCTTATTCAAAGATAGGCACAGAAATGGAAAGGGAATGATTCCTAAATCACAATCCTGAAATTTCAGCCCTCTAGGTGGTCTAGATCGAGAAATATTGTACTTCAAAAATTGCCCTCTAGATGCCGACTTTCATGGCTCTGGGACGCATATTAAGCGAGATATTCGCATTTAAAGTTTGAACGTGGATTTTTGCCCATAACTTGTTGTAAAATTGGTCTTATTCAAAGATAGGCACAGAAATGGAAAGGGAATGATTCCTAGATCACAATCCTGAAATTTCAGCCCTCTAGGTGGTCTAGATCGAGAAATATTGGACTTCAAAAATTACCCTCTAGATGCCGACTTTCATGGCTCTGGGACGCATATTAAGCGAGATATTCGCATTTAAAGTTTGAACATGGATTTTTGCCCATAACTTGTTGTAAAATTGGTCTTATTCAAAGATAGGCACAGAAATGGAAAGGGAATGATTCCTAGATCACAATCCTGAAATTTCAGCCCTCTAGGTGATCTAGATCGAGAAATATTGGACTTCAAAAATTGCCCTCTAGATGCCGACTTTCATGGCTCTGGGACGCATATTAAGCGAGATATTCGCATTTAAAGTTTGAACATGGATTTTTGCCCATAACTTGTTGTAAAATTGGTCTTATTCAAAGATAGGTACAGAAATGGAAAGGGAATGATTCCTAGATCACAATCCTGAAATTTCAGCCCTCTAGGTGGTCTAGATCGAGAAATATTGTACTTCAAAAATTGCCCTCTAGATGCCGACTTTCATGGCTCTGGGACGCATATTAAGCGAGATATTCGCATTTAAAGTTTGAACATGGATTTTTGCCCATAACTTGTTGTAAAATTGGTCTTATTCAAAGATAGGCAAAGAAATGGAAAGGGAATGATTCCTAGATCACAATCCTGAAATTTCAGCCCTCTAGATGGTCTAGATCGAGAAATATTGGACTTCAAAAATTGCCCTCTAGATGCCGACTTTCATGGCTCTGGGACGCATATTAAGCGAGATATTCGCATTTAAAGTTTGAACGTGGATTTTTGCCCTTAACTTGTTGTAAAATTGGTCTTATTCAAAGATAGGCACAGAAATGGAAAGGGAATGATTCCTAGATCACAATCCTGAAATTTCAGCCCTCTAGGTGGTCTAGATCGAGAAATATTGGACTTCAAAAATTGCCCTCTAGATGCCGACTTTCATGGCTCTGGGACGCATATTAAGCGAGATATTCGCATTTAAAGTTTGAACATGGATTTTTGCCCATAACTTGTTGTAAAATTGGTCTTATTCAAAGATAGGCACAGAAATGGAAAGGGAATGATTCCTAGATCACAATCCTGAAATTTCAGCCCTCTAGGTGGTCTAGATCGAGAAATATTGGACTTCAAAAATTGCCCTCTAGATGCCGACTTTCATGGCTCTGGGACGCATATTAAGCGAGATATTCGCATTTAAAGTTTGAACATGGATTTTTGCCCATAACTTGTTGTAAAATTGGTCTTATTCAAAGATAGGCACAGAAATGGAAAGGGAATGATTCCTAGATCACAATCCTGAAATTTCAGCCCTCTAGGTGGTCTAGATCGAGAAATATTGTACTTCAAAAATTGCCCTCTAGATGCCGACTTTCATGGCTCTGGGACGCATATTAAGCGAGATATTCGCATTTAAAGTTTGAACATGGATTTTTGCCCATAACTTGTTGTAAAATTGGTCTTATTCAAAGATAGGCACAGAAATGGAAAGGGAATGATTCCTAGATCACAATCCTGAAATTTCAGCCCTCTAGGTGATCTAGATCGAGAAATATTGGACTTCAAAAATTGCCCTCTAGATGCCGACTTTCATGGCTCTGGGACGCATATTAAGCGAGATATTCGCATTTAAAGTTTGAACATGGATTTTTGCCCATAACTTGTTGTAAAATTGGTCTTATTCAAAGATAGGTACAGAAATGGAAAGGGAATGATTCCTAGATCACAATCCTGAAATTTCAGCCCTCTAGGTGGTCTAGATCGAGAAATATTGTACTTCAAAAATTGCCCTCTAGATGCCGACTTTCATGGCTCTGGGACGCATATTAAGCGAGATATTCGCATTTAAAGTTTGAACATGGATTTTTGCCCATAACTTGTTGTAAAATTGGTCTTATTCAAAGATAGGCAAAGAAATGGAAAGGGAATGATTCCTAGATCACAATCCTGAAATTTCAGCCCTCTAGATGGTCTAGATCGAGAAATATTGGACTTCAAAAATTGCCCTCTAGATGCCGACTTTCATGGCTCTGGGACGCATATTAAGCGAGATATTCGCATTTAAAGTTTGAACGTGGATTTTTGCCCATAACTTGTTGTAAAATTGGTCTTATTCAAAGATAGGCACAGAAATGGAAAGGGAATGATTCCTAGATCACAATCCTGAAATTTCAGCCCTCTAGGTGGTCTAGATCGAGAAATATTGGACTTCAAAAATTACCCTCTAGATGCCGACTTTCATGGCTCTGGGACGCATATTAAGCGAGATATTCGCATTTAAAGTTTGAACATGGATTTTTGCCCATAACTTGTTGTAAAATTGGTCTTATTCAAAGATAGGCACAGAAATGGAAAGGGAATGATTCCTAGATCACAATCCTGAAATTTCAGCCCTCTAGGTGATCTAGATCGAGAAATATTGGACTTCAAAAATTGCCCTCTAGATGCCGACTTTCATGGCTCTGGGACGCATATTAAGCGAGATATTCGCATTTAAAGTTTGAACATGGATTTTTGCCCATAACTTGTTGTAAAATTGGTCTTATTCAAAGATAGGTACAGAAATGGAAAGGGAATGATTCCTAGATCACAATCCTGAAATTTCAGCCCTCTAGGTGGTCTAGATCGAGAAATATTGTACTTCAAAAATTGCCCTCTAGATGCCGACTTTCATGGCTCTGGGACGCATATTAAGCGAGATATTCGCATTTAAAGTTTGAACATGGATTTTTGCCCATAACTTGTTGTAAAATTGGTCTTATTCAAAGATAGGCAAAGAAATGGAAAGGGAATGATTCCTAGATCACAATCCTGAAATTTCAGCCCTCTAGATGGTCTAGATCGAGAAATATTGGACTTCAAAAATTGCCCTCTAGATGCCGACTTTCATGGCTCTGCGACGCATATTAAGCGAGATATTCGCATTTAAAGTTTGAACGTGGATTTTTGCCCTTAACTTGTTGTAAAATTGGTCTTATTCAAAGATAGGCACAGAAATGGAAAGGGAATGATTCCTAGATCACAATCCTGAAATTTCAGCCCTCTAGGTGGTCTAGATCGAGAAATATTGGACTTCAAAAATTACCCTCTAGATGCCGACTTTCATGGCTCTGGGACGCATATTAAGCGAGATATTCGCATTTAAAGTTTGAACATGGATTTTTGCCCATAACTTGTTGTAAAATTGGTCTTATTCAAAGATAGGCACAGAAATGGAAAGGGAATGATTCCTAGATCACAATCCTGAAATTTCAGCCCTCTAGGTGGTCTAGATCGAGAAATATTGTACTTCAAAAATTGCCCTCTAGATGCCGACTTTCATGGCTCTGGGACGCATATTAAGCGAGATATTCGCATTTAAAGTTTGAACATGGATTTTTGCCCATAACTTGTTGTAAAATTGGTCTTATTCAAAGATAGGCAAAGAAATGGAAAGGGAATGATTCCTAGATCACAATCCTGAAATTTCAGCCCTCTAGATGGTCTAGATCGAGAAATATTGGACTTCAAAAATTGCCCTCTAGATGCCGACTTTCATGGCTCTGGGACGCATATTAAGCGAGATATTCGCATTTAAAGTTTGAACGTGGATTTTTGCCCTTAACTTGTTGTAAAATTGGTCTTATTCAAAGATAGGCACAGAAATGGAAAGGGAATGATTCCTAGATCACAATCCTGAAATTTCAGCCCTCTAGGTGGTCTAGATCGAGAAATATTGGACTTCAAAAATTACCCTCTAGATGCCGACTTTCATGGCTCTGGGACGCATATTAAGCGAGATATTCGCATTTAAAGTTTGAACATGGATTTTTGCCCATAACTTGTTGTAAAATTGGTCTTATTCAAAGATAGGCACAGAAATGGAAAGGGAATGATTCCTAGATCACAATCCTGAAATTTCAGCCCTCTAGGTGGTCTAGATCGAGAAATATTGGACTTCAAAAATTGCCCTCTAGATGCTGACTTTCATGGCTCTGGGACGCATATTAAGCGAGATATTCGCATTTAAAGTTTGAACATGGATTTTTGCCCATAACTTGTTGTAAAATTGGTCTTATTCAAAGATAGGCACAGAAATGGAAAGGGAATGATTCCTAGATCACAATCCTGAAATTTCAGCCCTCTAGGTGGTCTAGATCGAGAAATATTGGACTTCAAAAATTGCCCTCTAGATGCCGACTTTCATGGCTCTGGGACGCATATTAAGCGAGATATTCGCATTTAAAGTTTGAACATGGATTTTTGCCCATAACTTGTTGTAAAATTGGTCTTATTCAAAGATAGGCACAGAAATGGAAAGGGAATGATTCCTAAATCACAATCCTGAAATTTCAGCCCTCTAGGTGGTCTAGATCGAGAAATATTGTACTTCAAAAATTGCCCTCTAGATGCCGACTTTCATGGCTCTGGGACGCATATTAAGCGATATATTCGCATTTAAAGTTTGAACATGGATTTTTGCCCATAACTTGTTGTAAAATTGGTCTTATTCAAAGATAGGCACAGCAATGGAAAGGGAATGATTCCTAGATCACAATCCTGAAATTTCAGCCCTCTAGGTGGTCTAGATCGAGAAATATTGGACTTCAAAAATTGCCCTCTAGATGCCGACTTTCATGGCTCTGGGACGCATATTAAGCGAGATATTCGCATTTAAAGTTTGAACATGGATTTTTGCCCATAACTTGTTGTAAAATTGGTCTTATTCAAAGATAGGCACAGAAATGGAAAGGGAATGATTCCTAGATCACAATCCTGAAATTTCAGCCCTCTAGGTGGTCTAGATCGAGAAATATTGTACTTCAAAAATTGCCCTCTAGATGCCGACTTTCATGGCTCTGGGACGCATATTAAGCGAGATATTCGCATTTAAAGTTTGAACATGGATTTTTGCCCATAACTTGTTGTAAAATTGGTCTTATTCAAAGATAGGCACAGAAATGGAAAGGGAATGATTCCTAGATCACAATCCTGCAATTTCAGCCCTCTAGGTGGTCTAGATCGAGAAATATTGGACTTCAAAACTTGCCCTCTAGATGCTGACTTTCATGGCTCTGGGACGCATATTAAGCGAGATATTCGCATTTAAAGTTTGAACATGGATTTTTGCCCATAACTTGTTGTAAAATTGGTCTTATTCAAAGATAGGCACAGAAATGGAAAGGGAATGATTCCTAGATCACAATCCTGAAATTTCAGCCCTCTAGGTGGTCTAGATCGAGAAATATTGTACTTCAAAAATTGCCCTCTAGATGCCGACTTTCATGGCTCTGGGACGCAAATTAAGCGAGATATTCGCATTTAAAGTTTGAACATGGATTTTTGCCCATAACTTGTTGTAAAATTGGACTTACTCAAAGATAGGCAAAGAAATGGAAAGGGAATGATTCCTAGATCACAATCCTGAAATTTCAGCCCTCTAGATGGTCTAGATCGAGAAATATTGGACTTCAAAAATTGCCCTCTAGATGCCGACTTTCATGGCTCTGGGACGCATATTAAGCGAGATATTCGCATTTAAAGTTTGAACATGGATTTTTGCCCATAACTTGTTGTAAAATTGGTCTTATTCAAAGATAGGCACAGAAATGGAAAGGGAATGATTCCTAGATCACAATCCTGAAATTTCAGCCCTCTAGGTGGTCTAGATCGAGAAATATTGGACTTCAAAAATTGCCCTCTAGATGCCGACTTTCATGGCTCTGGGACGCATATTAAGCGAGATATTCGCATTTAAAGTTTGAACATGGATTTTTGCCCATAACTTGTTGTAAAATTGGTCTTATTCAAAGATAGGCACAGAAATGGAAAGGGAATGATTCCTAGATCACAATCCTGAAATTTCAGCCCTCTAGGTGGTCTAGATCGAGAAATATTGGACTTCAAAAATTGCCCTCTAGATGCCGACTTTCATGGCTCTGGGACGCATATTAAGCGAGATATTCGCATTTAAAGTTTGAACATGGATTTTTGCCCATAACTTGTTGTAAAATTGGTCTTATTCAAAGATAGGCACAGAAATGGAAAGGGAATGATTCCTAGATCACAATCCTGAAATTTCAGCCCTCTAGGTGGTCTAGATCGAGAAATATTGTACTTCAAAAATTGCCCTCTAGATGCCGACTTTCATGGCTCTGGGACGCATATTAAGCGAGATATTCGCATTTAAAGTTTGAACATGGATTTTTGCCCATAACTTGTTGTAAAATTGGTCTTATTCAAAGATAGGCACAGAAATGGAAAGGGAATGATTCCTAGATCACAATCCTGAAATTTCAGCCCTCTAGATGGTCTAGATCGAGAAATATTGGACTTCAAAAATTGCCCTTTGAACATGGATTTTTGCCCATAACTTGTTGTAAAATTGGTCTTATTCAAAGATAGGCACAGAAATGGAAAGGGAATGATTCCTAGATCACAATCCTGAAATTTCAGCCCTCTAGGTGGTCTAGATCGAGAAATATTGTACTTCAAAAATTGCAATCTAGATGCCGACTTTCATGGCTCTGGGACGCATATTAAGCGAGATATTCGCATTTAAAGTTTAAACATGGATTTTTGCCCATAACTTGTTGTAAAATTGGTCTTATTCAAAGATAGGCACAGAAATGGAAAGGGAATGATTCCTAGATCACAATCCTGAAATTTCAGCCCTCTAGGTGGTCTAGATCGAGAAATATTGTACTTCAAAAATTGCCCTCTAGATGCCGACTTTCATGGCTCTGGGACGCAAATTAAGCGAGATATTCGCATTTAAAGTTTGAACATGGATTTTTGCCCATAACTTGTTGTAAAATTGGACTTACTCAAAGATAGGCACATCAATGGAAAGGGAATGATTCCTAGATCACAATCCTGAAATTTCAGCCCTCTAGGTGGTCTAGATCGAGAAATATTGTACTTCAAAAATTGCCCTCTAGATGCCGACTTTCATGGCTCTGGGACGCATATTAAGCGAGATATACGCATTTAAAGTTTGAACATGGATTTTTGCCCATAACTTGTTGTAAAATTGGTCTTATTCAAAGATAGGCACAGAAATGGAAAGGGAATGATTCCTAGATCACAATCCTGAAATTTCAGCCCTCTAGGTGGTCTAGATCGAGAAATATTGGACTTCAAAAATTGCCCTCTAGATGCCGACTTTCATGGCTCTGGGACGCATATTAAGCGAGATATTCGCATTTAAAGTTTGAACATGGATTTTTGCCCATAACTTGTTGTAAAATTGGTCTTATTCAAAGATAGGCACAGAAATGGAAAGGGAATGATTCCTAGATCACAATCCTGAAATTTCAGCCCTCTAGGTGGTCTAGATCGAGAAATATTGTACTTCAAAAATTGCCCTCTAGATGCCGACTTTCATGGCTCTGGGACGCATATTAAGCGAGATATTCGCATTTAAAGTTTGAACATGGATTTTTGCCCATAACTTGTTGTAAAATTGGTCTTATTCAAAGATAGGCACACAAATGGAAAGGGAATGATTCCTAGATCACAATCCTGAAATTTCAGCCCTCTAGGTGGTCTAGATCGAGAAATATTGTACTTCAAAAATTGCCCCCTAGATGCCGACTTTCATGGCTCTGGGACGCATATTAAGCGAGATATTCGCATTTAAAGTTTGAACATGGATTTTTGCCCATAACTTGTTGTAAAATTGGTCTTATTCAAAGATAGGCAAAGAAATGGAAAGGGAATGATTCCTAGATCACAATCCTGAAATTTCAGCCCTCTAGGTGGTCTAGATCGAGAAATATTGTACTTCAAAAATTGCCCTCTAGATGCCGACTTTCATGGCTCTGGGACGCATATTAAGCGAGATATTCGCATTTAAAGTTTGAACATGGATTTTTGCCCATAACTTGTTGTAAAATTGGTCTTACTCAAAGATAGGCACATCAATGGAAAGGGAATGATTCCTAGACCACAATCCTGAAATTTCAGCCTTCTAGGTGGTCTAGATCGAGAAATATTGGACTTCAAAAATTGCCCTCTAGATGCCGACTTTCATGGCTCTGGGACGCATATTAAGCGAGATATTCGCATTTAAAGTTTGAACATGGATTTTTGCCCATAACTTGTTGTAAAATTGGTCTTATTCAAAGATAGGCACAGAAATGGAAAGGGAATGATTCCTAGATCACAATCCTGAAATTCAGCCCTCTAGGTGGTCTAGATCGAGAAATATTGTACTTCAAAAATTGCCCTCTAGATGCCGACTTTCATGGCTCTGGGACGCATATTAAGCGAGATATTCGCATTTAAAGTTTGAACATGGATTTTTGCCCATAACTTGTTGTAAAATTGGTCTTATTCAAAGATAGGCACAGAAATGGAAAGGGAATGATTCCTAGATCACAATCCTGAAATTTCAGCCCTCTAGGTGGTCTAGATCGAGAAATATTGGACTTCAAAAATTGCCCTCTAGATGCCGACTTTCATGGCTCTGGGACGCATATTAAGCGAGATATTCGCATTTAAAGTTTGAACATGGATTTTTGCCCATAACTTGTTGTAAAATTTGTCTTATTCAAAGATAGGCACAGAAATGGAAAGGGAATGATTCCTAGATTACAATCCTGAAATTTCAGCCCTCTAGGTGGTCTAGATCGAGAAATATTGTACTTCAAAAATTGCCCTCTAGATGCCGACTTTCATGGCTCTGGGACGCATATTAAGCGAGATATTCGCATTTAAAGTTTGAACATGGATTTTTGCCCATAACTTGTTGTAAAATTGGTCTTATTCAAAGATAGGCACAGAAATGGAAAGGGAATGATTCCTAGATCACAATCCTGAAATTTCAGCCCTCTAGGTGGTCTAGATCGAGAAATATTGGACTTCAAAAATTGCCCTCTAGATGCCGACTTTCATGGCTCTGGGACGCATATTAAGCGAGATATTCGCATTTAAAGTTTGAACATGGATTTTTGCCCATAACTTGTTGTAAAATTGGTCTTATTCAAAGATAGGCACAGAAATGGAAAGGGAATGATTCCTAGATCACAATCCTGAAATTTCAGCCCTCTAGGTGGTCTAGATCGAGAAATATTGTACTTCAAAAATTGCCCTCTAGATGCCGACTTTCATGGCTCTGGGACGCATATTAAGCGAGATATTCGCATTTAAAGTTTGAACATGGATTTTTGCCCATAACTTGTTGTAAAATTGGTCTTATTCAAAGATAGGCACAGAAATGGAAAGGGAATGATTCCTAGATCACAATCCTGAAATTTCAGCCCTCTAGGTGGTCTAGATCGAGAAATATTGTACTTCAAAAATTGCCCTCTAGATGCCGACTTTCATGGCTCTGGGACGCATATTAAGCGAGATATTCGCATTTAAAGTTTGAACATGGATTTTTGCCCATAACTTGTTGTAAAATTGGTCTTATTCAAAGATAGGCACAGAAATGGAAAGGGAATGATTCCTAGATCACAATCCTGAAATTTCAGCCCTCTAGGTGGTCTAGATCGAGAAATATTGTACTTCAAAAATTGCCCTCTAGATGCCGACTTTCATGGCTCTGGGACGCATATTAAGCGAGATATTCGCATTTAAAGTTTGAACATGGATTTTTGCCCATAACTTGTTGTAAAATTGGTCTTATTCAAAGATAGGCACAGAAATGGAAAGGGAATGATTCCTAGATCACAATCCTGAAATTTCAGCCCTCTAGGTGGTCTAGATCGAGAAATATTGGACTTCAAAAATTGCCCTCTAGATGCCGACTTTCATGGCTCTGGGACGCATATTAAGCGAGATATTCGCATTTAAAGTTTGAACATGGATTTTTGCCCATAACTTGTTGTAAAATTGGTCTTATTCAAAGATAGGCACAGAAATGGAAAGGGAATGATTCCTAGATCACAATCCTGAAATTTCAGCCCTCTAGGTGGTCTAGATCGAGAAATATTGTACTTCAAAAATTGCCCTCTAGATGCCGACTTTCATGGCTCTGGGACGCATATTAAGCGAGATATTCGCATTTAAAGTTTGAACATGGATTTTTGCCCATAACTTGTTGTAAAATTGGTCTTATTCAAAGATAGGCAAAGAAATGGAAAGGGAATGATTCCTAGATCACAATCCTGAAATTTCAGCCCTCTAGGTGGTCTAGATCGAGAAATATTGTACTTCAAAAATTGCCCTCTAGATGCCGACTTTCATGGCTCTGGGACGCATATTAAGCGAGATATTCGCATTTAAAGTTTGAACATGGATTTTTGCCCATAACTTGTTGTAAAATTGGTCTTATTCAAAGATAGGCACAGAAATGGAAAGGGAATGATTCCTAGATCACAATCCTGAAATTTCAGCCCTCTAGGTGGTCTAGATCGAGAAATATTGTACTTCAAAAATTGCCCTCTAGATGCCGACTTTCATGGCTCTGGGACGCATATTAAGCGAGATATTCGCATTTAAAGTTTGAACATGGATTTTTGCCCATAACTTGTTGTAAAATTGGTCTTATTCAAAGATAGGCACAGAAATGGAAAGGGAATGATTCCTAGATCACAATCCTGAAATTTCAGCCCTCTAGGTGGTCTAGATCGAGAAATATTGTACTTCAAAAATTGCCCTCTAGATGCCGACTTTCATGGCTCTGGGACGCATATTAAGCGAGATATTCGCATTTAAAGTTTGAACATGGATTTTTGCCCATAACTTGTTGTAAAATTGGTCTTATTCAAAGATAGGCAAAGAAATGGAAAGGGAATGATTCCTAGATCACAATCCTGAAATTTCAGCCCTCTAGGTGGTCTAGATCGAGAAATATTGTACTTCAAAAATTGCCCTCTAGATGCCGACTTTCATGGCTCTGGGACGCATATTAAGCGAGATATTCGCATTTAAAGTTCGAACATGGATTTTTGCCCATAACTTGTTGTAAAATTCGTCTTATTCAAAGATAGGCACAGAAATGGAAAGGGAATGATTCCTAGATCACAATCCTGAAATTTCAGCCCTCTAGGTGGTCTAGATCGAGAAATATTGTACTTCAAAAATTGCCCTCTAGATGCCGACTTTCATGGCTCTGGGACGCATATTAAGCGAGATATTCGCATTTAAAGTTTGAACATGGATTTTTGCCCATAACTTGTTGTAAAATTGGTCTTATTCAAAGATAGGCACAGAAATGGAAAGGGAATGATTCCTAGATCACAATCCTGAAATTTCAGCCCTCTAGGTGGTCTAGATCGAGAAATATTGTACTTCAAAAATTGCCCTCTAGATGCCGACTTTCATGGCTCTGGGACGCAAATTAAGCGAGATATTCGCATTTAAAGTTTGAACATGGATTTTTGCCCATAACTTGTTGTAAAATTGGACTTACTCAAAGATAGGCACATCAATGGAAAGGGAATGATTCCTAGATCACAATCCTGAAATTTCAGCCCTCTAGGTGGTCTAGATCGAGAAATATTGGACTTCAAAAATTGCCCTCTAGATGCCGACTTTCATGGCTCTGGGACGCATATTAAGCGAGATATTCGCATTTAAAGTTTGAACATGGATTTTTGCCCATAACTTGTTGTAAAATTGGTCTTATTCAAAGATAGGTACAGAAATGTAAAGGAAATGATTCCTAGATCACAATCCTGAAATTTCAGCCCTCTAGGTGGTCTAGATCGAGAAATATTGTACTTCAAAAATTGCCCTCTAGATGCCGACTTTCATGGCTCTGGGACGCATATTAAGCGAGATATTCGCATTTAAAGTTTGAACATGGATTTTTGCCCATAACTTGTTGTAAAATTGGTCTTATTCAAAGATAGGCACAGAAATGGAAAGGGAATGATTCCTAGATCACAATCCTGAAATTTCAGCCCTCTAGGTGGTCTAGATCGAGAAATATTGTACTTCAAAAATTGCCCTCTAGATGCCGACTTTCATGGCTCTGGGGCGCATATTAAGCGAGATATTCGCATTTAAAGTTTGAACATGGATTTTTGCCCATAACTTGTTGTAAAATTGGTCTTATTCAAAGATAGGCACAGAAATGGAAAGGGAATGATTCCTAGATCACAATCCTGAAATTTCAGCCCTCTAGGTGGTCTAGATCGAGAAATATTGGACTTCAAAAATTGCCCTCTAGATGCCGACTTTCATGGCTCTGGGACGCATATTAAGCGAGATATTCGCATTTAAAGTTTGAACATGGATTTTTGCCCATAACTTGTTGTAAAATTGGTCTTATTCAAAGATAGGCACAGAAATGGAAAGGGAATGATTCCTAGATCACAATCCTGAAATTTCAGCCCTCTAGGTGGTCTAGATCGAGAAATATTGGACTTCAAAAATTGCCCTCTAGATGCCGACTTTCATGGCTCTGGGACGCATATTAAGCGAGATATTCGCATTTAAAGTTTGAACATGGATTTTTGCCCATAACTTGTTGTAAAATTGGTCTTATTCAAAGATAGGCAAAGAAATGGAAAGGGAATGATTCCTAGATCACAATCCTGAAATTTCAGCCCTCTAGGTGGTCTAGATCGAGAAATATTGTACTTCAAAAATTGCCCTCTAGATGCCGACTTTCATGGCTCTGGGACGCATATTAAGCGAGATATTCGCATTTAAAGTTCGAACATGGATTTTTGACCATAACTTGTTGTAAAATTGGTCTTATCCAAAGATAGGCACAGAAATGGAAAGGGAATGATTCCTAGATCACAATCCTGAAATTTCAGCCCTCTAGGTGGTCTAGATCGAGAAATATTGTACTTCAAAAATTGCAATCTAGATGCCGACTTTCATGGCTCTGGGACGCATATTAAGCGAGATATTCGCATTTAAAGTTTGAACATGGATTTTTGCCCATAACTTGTTGTAAAATTGGTCTTATTCAAAGATAGGCACAGAAATGGAAAGGGAATGATTCCTAGATCACAATCCTGAAATTTCAGCCCTCTAGGTGGTCTAGATCGAGAAATATTGGACTTCAAAAATTGCCCTCTAGATGCCGACTTTCATGGCTCTGGGACGCATATTAAGCGAGATATTCGCATTTAAGGTTTGAACATGGATTTTTGCCCATAACTTGTTGTAAAATTGGTCTTATTCAAAGATAGGCACAGAAATGGAAAGGGAATGATTCCTAGATCACAATCCTGAAATTTCAGCCCTCTAGGTGGTCTAGATCGAGAAATATTGTACTTCAAAAATTGCAATCTAGATGCCGACTTTCATGGCTCTGGGACGCATATTAAGCGAGATATTCGCATTTAAAGTTTAAACATGGATTTTTGCCCATAACTTGTTGTAAAATTGGTCTTATTCAAAGATAGGCACAGAAATGGAAAGGGAATGATTCCTAGATCACAATCCTGAAATTTCAGCCCTCTAGGTGGTCTAGATCGAGAAATATTGGACTTCAAAAATTGCCCTCTAGATGCCGACTTTCATGGCTCTGGGACGCATATTAAGCGAGATATTCGCATTTAAAGTTTGAACATGGATTTTTGCCCATAACTTGTTGTAAAATTGGTCTTATTCAAAGATAGGCACAGAAATGGAAAGGGAATGATTCCTAGATCACAATCCTGAAATTTCAGCCCTCTAGGTGGTCTAGATCGAGAAATATTGTACTTCAAAAATTGCCCTCTAGATGCCGACTTTCATGGCTCTGGGACGCATATTAAGCGAGATATTCGCATTTAAAGTTTGAACATGGATTTTTGCCCATAACTTGTTGTAAAATTGGTCTTATTCAAAGATAGGCACACAAATGGAAAGGGAATGATTCCTAGATCACAATCCTGAAATTTCAGCCCTCTAGGTGGTCTAGATCGAGAAATATTGTACTTCAAAAATTGCCCCCTAGATGCCGACTTTCATGGCTCTGGGACGCATATTAAGCGAGATATTCGCATTTAAAGTTTGAACATGGATTTTTGCCCATAACTTGTTGTAAAATTGGTCTTATTCAAAGATAGGCACAGAAATGGAAAGGGAATGATTCCTAGATCACAATCCTGAAATTTCAGCCCTCTAGGTGGTCTAGATCGAGAAATATTGTACTTCAAAAATTGCCCTCTAGATGCCGACTTTCATGGCTCTGGGACGCATATTAAGCGAGATATTCGCATTTAAAGTTTGAACATGGATTTTTGCCCATAACTTGTTGTAAAATTGGTCTTACTCAAAGATAGGCACATCAATGGAAAGGGAATGATTCCTAGACCACAATCCTGAAATTTCAGCCCTCTAGGTGGTCTAGATCGAGAAATATTGGACTTCAAAAATTGCCCTCTAGATGCCGACTTTCATGGCTCTGGGACGCATATTAAGCGAGATATTCGCATTTAAAGTTTGAACATGGATTTTTGCCCATAACTTGTTGTAAAATTGGTCTTATTCAAAGATAGGCACAGAAATGGAAAGGGAATGATTCCTAGATCACAATCCTGAAATTCAGCCCTCTAGGTGGTCTAGATTGAGAAATATTGTACTTCAAAAATTGCCCTCTAGATGCTGACTTTCATGGCTCTGGGACGCATATTAAGCGAGATATTCGCATTTAAAGTTTGAACATGGATTTTTGCCCATAACTTGTTGTAAAATTGGTCTTATTCAAAGATAGGCACAGAAATGGAAAGGGAATGATTCCTAGATCACAATCCTGAAATTTCAGCCCTCTAGGTGGTCTAGATCGAGAAATATTGGACTTCAAAAATTGCCCTCTAGATGCCGACTTTCATGGCTCTGGGACGCATATTAAGCGAGATATTCGCATTTAAAGTTTGAACATGGATTTTTGCCCATAACTTGTTGTAAAATTTGTCTTATTCAAAGATAGGCACAGAAATGGAAAGGGAATGATTCCTAGATTACAATCCTGAAATTTCAGCCCTCTAGGTGGTCTAGATCGAGAAATATTGTACTTCAAAAATTGCCCTCTAGATGCCGACTTTCATGGCTCTGGGACGCATATTAAGCGAGATATTCGCATTTAAAGTTTGAACATGGATTTTTTGCCCATAACTTGTTGTAAAATTGGTCTTATTCAAAGATAGGCACAGAAATGGAAAGGGAATGATTCCTAGATCACAATCCTGAAATTTCAGCCCTCTAGGTGGTCTAGATCGAGAAATATTGTACTTCAAAAATTGCCCTCTAGATGCCGACTTTCATGGCTCTGGGACGCATATTAAGCGAGATATTCGCATTTAAAGTTTGAACATGGATTTTTGCCCATAACTTGTTGTAAAATTGGTCTTATTCAAAGATAGGCACAGAAATGGAAAGGGAATGATTCCTAGATCACAATCCTGAAATTTCAGCCCTCTAGGTGGTCTAGATCGAG
This sequence comes from Eupeodes luniger, assembly GCA_951509635.1. Lineage (NCBI taxonomy): Eukaryota > Metazoa > Arthropoda > Insecta > Diptera > Syrphidae > Eupeodes > Eupeodes luniger. The sequence goes on from CATOCI010000006.1 coordinate 24,551, forward strand.
AAATATTGTACTTCAAAAATTGCCCTCTAGATGCCGACTTTCATGGCTCTGGGACGCATATTAAGCGAGATATTCGCATTTAAAGTTTGAACATGGATTTTTGCCCATAACTTGTTGTAAAATTGGTCTTATTCAAAGATAGGCACAGAAATGGAAAGGGAATGATTCCTAGATCACAATCCTGAAATTTCAGCCCTCTAGGTGGTCTAGATCGAGAAATATTGTACTTCAAAAATTGCCCTCTAGATGCCGACTTTCATGGCTCTGGGACGCATATTAAGCGAGATATTCGCATTTAAAGTTTGAACATGGATTTTTGCCCATAACTTGTTGTAAAATTGGTCTTATTCAAAGATAGGCAAAGAAATGGAAAGGGAATGATTCCTAGATCACAATCCTGAAATTTCAGCCCTCTAGGTGGTCTAGATCGAGAAATATTGTACTTCAAAAATTGCCCTCTAGATGCCGACTTTCATGGCTCTGGGACGCATATTAAGCGAGATATTCGCATTTAAAGTTCGAACATGGATTTTTGCCCATAACTTGTTGTAAAATTGGTCTTATTCAAAGATAGGCACAGAAATGGAAAGGGAATGATTCCTAGATCACAATCCTGAAATTTCAGCCCTCTAGGTGGTCTAGATCGAGAAATATTGTACTTCAAAAATTGCCCTCTAGATGCCGACTTTCATGGCTCTGGGACGCATATTAAGCGAGATATTCGCATTTAAAGTTTGAACATGGATTTTTGCCCATAACTTGTTGTAAAATTGGTCTTATTCAAAGATAGGCACAGAAATGGAAAGGGAATGATTCCTAGATCACAATCCTGAAATTTCAGCCCTCTAGGTGGTCTAGATCGAGAAATATTGTACTTCAAAAATTGCAATCTAGATGCCGACTTTCATGGCTCTGGGACGCATATTAAGCGAGATATTCGCATTTAAAGTTTGAACATGGATTTTTGCCCATAACTTGTTGTAAAATTGGTCTTATTCAAAGATAGGCACAGAAATGGAAAGGGAATGATTCCTAGATCACAATCCTGAAATTTCAGCCCTCTAGGTGGTCTAGATCGAGAAATATTGTACTTCAAAAATTGCCCTCTAGATGCCGACTTTCATGGCTCTGGGACGCAAATTAAGCGAGATATTCGCATTTAAAGTTTGAACATGGATTTTTGCCCATAACTTGTTGTAAAATTGGACTTACTCAAAGATAGGCACATCAATGGAAAGGGAATGATTCCTAGATCACAATCCTGAAATTTCAGCCCTCTAGGTGGTCTAGATCGAGAAATATTGGACTTCAAAAATTGCCCTCTAGATGCCGACTTTCATGGCTCTGGGACGCATATTAAGCGAGATATTCGCATTTAAAGTTTGAACATGGATTTTTGCCCATAACTTGTTGTAAAATTGGTCTTATTCAAAGATAGGTACAGAAATGGAAAGGGAATGATTCCTAGATCACAATCCTGAAATTTCAGCCCTCTAGGTGGTCTAGATCGAGAAATATTGTACTTCAAAAATTGCCCTCTAGATGCCGACTTTCATGGCTCTGGGACGCATATTAAGCGAGATATTCGCATTTAAAGTTTGAACATGGATTTTTGCCCATAACTTGTTGTAAAATTGGTCTTATTCAAAGATAGGCAAAGAAATGGAAAGGGAATGATTCCTAGATCACAATCCTGAAATTTCAGCCCTCTAGGTGGTCTAGATCCAGAAATATTGTACTTCAAAAATTGCCCTCTAGATGCCGACTTTCATGGCTCTGGGACGCATATTAAGCGAGATATTCGCATTTAAAGTTTGAACATGGATTTTTGCCCATAACTTGTTGTAAAATTGGTCTTATTCAAAGATAGGCACAGAAATGGAAAGGGAATGATTCCTAGATCACAATCCTGAAATTTCAGCCCTCTAGGTGGTCTAGATCGAGAAATATTGGACTTCAAAAATTGCCCTCTAGATGCCGACTTTCATGGCTCTGGGACGCAAATTAAGCGAGATATTCGCATTTAAAGTTTGAACATGGATTTTTGCCCATAACTTGTTGTAAAATTAGACTTACTCAAAGATAGGCACATCAATGGAAAGGGAATGATTCCTAGATCACAATCCTGAAATTTCAGCCCTCTAGGTGGTCTAGATCGAGAAATATTGTACTTCAAAAATTGCAATCTAGATGCCGACTTTCATGGCTCTGGGACGCATATTAAGCGAGATATTCGCATTTAAAGTTTGAACATGGATTTTTGCCCATAACTTGTTGTAAAATTGGTCTTATTCAAAGATAGGCACATCAATGGAAAGGGAATGATTCCTAGATCACAATCCTGAAATTTCAGCCCTCTAGGTGGTCTAGATCGAGAAATATTGGACTTCAAAAATTGCCCTCTAGATGCCGACTTTCATGGCTCTGGGACGCATATTAAGCGAGATATTCGCATTTAAAGTTTGAACATGGATTTTTGCCCATAACTTGTTGTAAAATTGGTCTTATTCAAAGATAGGCACAGAAATGGAAAGGGAATGATTCCTAGATCACAATCCTGAAATTTCAGCCCTCTAGGTGGTCTAGATCGAGAAATATTGTACTTCAAAAATTGCCCTCTAGATGCCGACTTTCATGGCTCTGGGACGCATATTAAGCGAGATATTCGCATTTAAAGTTTGAACATGGATTTTTGCCCATAACTTGTTGTAAAATTGGTCTTATTCAAAGATAGGCACAGAAATGGAAAGGGAATGATTCCTAGATCACAATCCTGAAATTTCAGCCCTCTAGGTGGTCTAGATCGAGAAATATTGGACTTCAAAAATTGCCCTCTAGATGCCGACTTTCATGGCTCTGGGACGCATATTAAGCGAGATATTCGCATTTAAAGTTTGAACATGGATTTTTGCCCATAACTTGTTGTAAAATTGGTCTTATTCAAAGATAGGCACAGAAATGGAAAGGGAATGATTCCTAGATCACAATCCTGAAATTTCAGCCCTCTAGGTGGTCTAGATCGAGAAATATTGGACTTCAAAAATTGCCCTCTAGATGCCGACTTTCATGGCTCTGGGACGCATATTAAGCGAGATATTCGCATTTAAAGTTTGAACATGGATTTTTGCCCATAACTTGTTGTAAAATTGGTCTTATTCAAAGATAGGCACAGAAATGGAAAGGGAATGATTCCTAGATCACAATCCTGAAATTTCAGCCCTCTAGGTGGTCTAGATCGAGAAATATTGTACTTCAAAAATTGCCCTCTAGATGCCGACTTTCATGGCTCTGGGACGCATATTAAGCGAGATATTCGCATTTAAAGTTTGAACATGGATTTTTGCCCATAACTTGTTGTAAAATTGGTCTTATTCAAAGATAGGCACAGAAATGGAAAGGGAATGATTCCTAGATCACAATCCTGAAATTTCAGCCCTCTAGGTGGTCTAGATCGAGAAATATTGTACTTCAAAAATTGCCCTCTAGATGCCGACTTTCATGGCTCTGGGACGCATATTAAGCGAGATATTCGCATTTAAAGTTTGAACATGGATTTTTGCCCATAACTTGTTGTAAAATTGGTCTTATTCAAAGATAGGCACAGAAATGGAAAGGGAATGATTCCTAGATCACAATCCTGAAATTTCAGCCCTCTAGGTGGTCTAGATCGAGAAATATTGGACTTCAAAAATTGCCCTCTAGATGCCGACTTTCATGGCTCTGGGACGCATATTAAGCGAGATATTCGCATTTAAAGTTTGAACATGGATTTTTGCCCATAACTTGTTGTAAAATTGGTCTTATTCAAAGATAGGCACAGAAATGGAAAGGGAATGATTCCTAGATCACAATCCTGAAATTTCAGCCCTCTAGGTGGTCTAGATCGAGAAATATTGTACTTCAAAAATTGCCCTCTAGATGCCGACTTTCATGGCTCTGGGACGCATATTAAGCGAGATATTCGCATTTAAAGTTTGAACATGGATTTTTGCCCATAACTTGTTGTAAAATTGGTCTTATTCAAAGATAGGCACAGAAATGGAAAGGGAATGATTCCTAGATCACAATCCTGAAATTTCAGCCCTCTAGGTGGTCTAGATCGAGAAATATTGTACTTCAAAAATTGCCCTCTAGATGCCGACTTTCATGGCTCTGGGACGCATATTAAGCGAGATATTCGCATTTAAAGTTTGAACATGGATTTTTGCCCATAACTTGTTGTAAAATTGGTCTTATTCAAAGATAGGCACAGAAATGGAAAGGGAATGATTCCTAGATCACAATCCTGAAATTTCAGCCCTCTAGGTGGTCTAGATCGAGAAATATTGGACTTCAAAAATTGCCCTCTAGATGCCGACTTTCATGGCTCTGGGACGCATATTAAGCGAGATATTCGCATTTAAAGTTTGAACATGGATTTTTGCCCATAACTTGTTGTAAAATTGGTCTTATTCAAAGATAGGTACAGAAATGGAAAGGGAATGATTCCTAGATCACAATCCTGAAATTTCAGCCCTCTAGGTGGTCTAGATCGATAAATATTGTACTTCAAAAATTGCCCTATAGATGCCGACTTTCATGGCTCTGGGACGCATATTAAGCGAGATATTCGCATTTAAAGTTTGAACATGGATTTTTGCCCATAACTTGTTGTAAAATTGGTCTTATTCAAAGATAGGCACAGAAATGGAAAGGGAATGATTCCTAGATCACAATCCTGAAATTTCAGCCCTCTAGGTGGTCTAGATCGAGAAATATTGGACTTCAAAAATTGCCCTCTAGATGCCGACTTTCATGGCTCTGGGACGCATATTAAGCGAGATATTCGCATTTAAAGTTTGAACATGGATTTTTGCCCATAACTTGTTGTAAAATTGGTCTTATTCAAAGATAGGCACAGAAATGGAAAGGGAATGATTTCTAGATCACAATCCTGAAATTTCAGCCCTCTAGGTGGTCTAGATCGAGAAATATTGGACTTCAAAAATTTCCCTCTAGATGCTGACTTTCATGGCTCTGGGACGCATATTAAGCGAGATATTCGCATTTAAAGTTTGAACATGGATTTTTGCCCATAACTTGTTGTAAAATTGGTCTTATTCAAAGATAGGCACAGAAATGGAAAGGGAATGATTCCTAGACCACAATCCTGAAATTTCAGCCCTCTAGGTGGTCTAGATCGAGAAATATTGGACTTCAAAAATTGCCCTCTTGATGCCGACTTTCATGGCTCTGGGACGCATATTAAGCGAGATATTCGCATTTAAAGTTTGAACATGGATTTTTGCCCATAACTTGTTGTAAAATTGGTCTTATTCAAAGATAGGCACAGATATGGAAAGGGAATGATTCCTAGATCACAATCCTGAAATTTCAGCCCTCTAGGTGGTCTAGATCGAGAAATATTGGACTTCAAAAATTGCCCTCTAGATGCCGACTTTCATGGCTCTGGGACGCATATTAAGCGAGATATTCGCATTTAAAGTTTGAACATGGATTTTTGCCCATAACTTGTTGTAAAATTGGTCTTATTCAAAGATAGGCACAGAAATGGAAAGGGAATGATTCCTAGATCACAATCCTGAAATTTCAGCCCTCTAGGTGGTCTAGATCGAGAAATATTGTACTTCAAAAATTGCCCTCTAGATGCCGACTTTCATGGCTCTGGGACGCATATTAAGCGAGATATTCGCATTTAAAGTTTGAACATGGATTTTTGCCCATAACTTGTTGTAAAATTGGTCTTATTCAAAGATAGGCACAGAAATGGAAAGGGAATGATTCCTAGATCACAATCCTGAAATTTCAGCCCTCTAGGTGGTGTAGATCGAGAAATATTGGACTTCAAAAATTGCCCTCTAGATGCCGACTTTCATGGCTCTGGGACGCATATTAAGCGAGATATTCGCATTTAAAGTTTGAACATGGATTTTTGCCCATAACTTGTTGTAAAATTGGTCTTATTCAAAGATAGGCACAGAAATGGAAAGGGAATGATTCCTAAATCACAATCCTGAAATTTCAGCCCTCTAGGTGGTCTAGATCGAGAAATATTCTACTTCAAAAATTGCCCTCTAGATGCCGACTTTCATGGCTCTGGGACGCATATTAAGCGAGATATTCGCATTTAAAGTTTGAACATGGATTTTTGCCCATAACTTGTTGTAAAATTGGTCTTACTCAAAGATAGGCACATCAATGGAAAGGGAATGATTCCTAGATCACAATCCTGAAATTTCAGCCCTCTAGGTGGTCTAGATCGAGAAATATTGGACTTCAAAAATTGCCCTCTAGATGCCGACTTTCATGGCTCTGGGACGCATATTAAGCGAGATATTCGCATTTAAAGTTTGAACATGGATTTTTGCCCATAACTTGTTGTAAAATTGGTCTTATTCAAAGATAGGCACAGAAATGGAAAGGGAATGATTCCTAGATCACAATCCTGAAATTTCAGCCCTCTAGGTGGTCTAGATCGAGAAATATTGTACTTCAAAAATTGCAATCTAGATGCCGACTTTCATGGCTCTGGGACGCATATTAAGCGAGATATTCGCATTTAAAGTTTGAACATGGATTTTTGCCCATAACTTGTTGTAAAATTGGTCTTATTCAAAGATAGGCACAGAAATGGAAAGGGAATGATTCCCAGATCACAATCCTGAAATTTCAGCCCTCTAGGTGGTCTAGATCGAGAAATATTGTATGTACTTCAAAAATTGCCCTCTAGATGCCGACTTTCATGGCTCTGGGACGCAAATTAAGCGAGATATTCGCATTTAAAGTTTGAACATGGATTTTTGCCCATAACTTGTTGTAAAATTGGACTTACTCAAAGATAGGCACATCAATGGAAAGGGAATGATTCCTAGATCACAATCCTGAAATTTCAGCCCTCTAGGTGGTCTAGATCGAGAAATATTGTACTTCAAAAATTGCCCTCTAGATGCCGACTTTCATGGCTCTGGGACGCATATTAAGCGAGATATTCGCATTTAAAGTTTGAACATGGATTTTTGCCCATAACTTGTTGTAAAATTGGTCTTATTCAAAGATAGGCACAGAAATGGAAAGGGAATGATTCCTAGATCACAATCCTGAAATTTCAGCCCTCTAGGTGGTGTAGATCGAGAAATATTGTACTTCAAAAATTGCCCTCTAGATGCCGACTTTCATGGCTCTGGGACGCATATTAAGCGAGATATTCGCATTTAAAGTTTGAACATGGATTTTTGCCCATAACTTGTTGTAAAATTGGTCTTATTCAAAGATAGGCACAGAAATGGAAAGGGAATGATTCCTAAATCACAATCCTGAAATTTCAGCCCTCTAGGTGGTCTAGATCGAGAAATATTGTACTTCAAAAATTGCCCTCTAGATGCCGACTTTCATGGCTCTGGGACGCATATTAAGCGAGATATTCGCATTTAAAGTTTGAACATGGATTTTTGCCCATAACTTGTTGTAAAATTAGACTTACTCAAAGATAGGCACATCAATGGAAAGGGAATGATTCCTAGATCACAATCCTGAAATTTCAGCCCTCTAGGTGGTCTAGATCGAGAAATATTGTACTTCAAAAATTGCAATCTAGATGCCGACTTTCATGGCTCTGGGACGCATATTAAGCGAGATATTCGCATTTAAAGTTTGAACATGGATTTTTGCCCATAACTTGTTGTAAAATTGGTCTTATTCAAAGATAGGCACATCAATGGAAAGGGAATGATTCCTAGATCACAATCCTGAAATTTCAGCCCTCTAGGTGGTCTAGATCGAGAAATATTGGACTTCAAAAATTGCCCTCTAGATGCCGACTTTCATGGCTCTGGGACGCATATTAAGCGAGATATTCGCATTTAAAGTTTGAACATGGATTTTTGCCCATAACTTGTTGTAAAATTGGTCTTATTCAAAGATAGGCACAGAAATGGAAAGGGAATGATTCCTAGATCACAATCCTGAAATTTCAGCCCTCTAGGTGGTCTAGATCGAGAAATATTGTACTTCAAAAATTGCCCTCTAGATGCCGACTTTCATGGCTCTGGGACGCATATTAAGCGAGATATTCGCATTTAAAGTTTGAACATGGATTTTTGCCCATAACTTGTTGTAAAATTGGTCTTATTCAAAGATAGGCACAGAAATGGAAAGGGAATGATTCCTAGATCACAATCCTGAAATTTCAGCCCTCTAGGTGGTCTAGATCGAGAAATATTGGACTTCAAAAATTGCCCTCTAGATGCCGACTTTCATGGCTCTGGGACGCATATTAAGCGAGATATTCGCATTTAAAGTTTGAACATGGATTTTTGCCCATAACTTGTTGTAAAATTGGTCTTATTCAAAGATAGGCACAGAAATGGAAAGGGAATGATTCCTAAATCACAATCCTGAAATTTCAGCCCTCTAGGTGGTCTAGATCGAGAAATATTGTACTTCAAAAATTGCCCTCTAGATGCCGACTTTCATGGCTCTGGGACGCATATTAAGCGAGATATTCGCATTTAAAGTTTGAACATGGATTTTTGCCCATAACTTGTTGTAAAATTGGTCTTACTCAAAGATAGGCACATCAATGGAAAGGGAATGATTCCTAGATCACAATCCTGAAATTTCAGCCCTCTAGGTGGTCTAGATCGAGAAATATTGGACTTCAAAAATTGCCCTCTAGATGCCGACTTTCATGGCTCTGGGACGCATATTAAGCGAGATATTCGCATTTAAAGTTTGAACATGGATTTTTGCCCATAACTTGTTGTAAAATTGGTCTTATTCAAAGATAGGCACAGAAATGGAAAGGGAATGATTCCTAGATCACAATCCTGAAATTTCAGCCCTCTAGGTGGTCTAGATCGAGAAATATTGTACTTCAAAAATTGCAATCTAGATGCCGACTTTCATGGCTCTGGGACGCATATTAAGCGAGATATTCGCATTTAAAGTTTGAACATGGATTTTTGCCCATAACTTGTTGTAAAATTGGTCTTATTCAAAGATAGGCACAGAAATGGAAAGGGAATGATTCCTAGATCACAATCCTGAAATTTCAGCCCTCTAGGTGGTCTAGATCGAGAAATATTGTACTTCAAAAATTGCCCTCTAGATGCCGACTTTCATGGCTCTGGGACGCAAATTAAGCGAGATATTCGCATTTAAAGTTTGAACATGGATTTTTGCCCATAACTTGTTGTAAAATTGGACTTACTCAAAGATAGGCACATCAATGGAAAGGGAATGATTCCTAGATCACAATCCTGAAATTTCAGCCCTCTAGGTGGCCTAGATCGAGAAATATTGGACTTCAAAAATTGCCCTCTAGATGCCGACTTTCATGGCTCTGGGACGCATATTAAGCGAGATATTCGCATTTAAAGTTTGAACATGGATTTTTGCCCATAACTTGTTGTAAAATTGGTCTTATTCAAAGATAGGCACAGAAATGGAAAGGGAATGATTCCTAGATCACAATCCTGAAATTTCAGCCCTCTAGGTGGTCTAGATCGAGAAATATTGTACTTCAAAAATTGCCCTCTAGATGCCGACTTTCATGGCTCTGGGACGCATATTAAGCGAGATATTCGCATTTAAAGTTTGAACATGGATTTTTGCCCATAACTTGTTGTAAAATTGGTCTTACTCAAAGATAGGCACATCAATGGAAAGGGAATGATTCCTAGATCACAATCCTGAAATTTCAGCCCTCTAGGTGGTCTAGATCGAGAAATATTGGACTTCAAAAATTGCCCTCTAGATGCCGACTTTCATGGCTCTGGGACGCAAATTAAGCGAGATATTCGCATTTAAAGTTTGAACATGGATTTTTGCCCATAACTTGTTGTAAAATTGGACTTACTCAAAGATAGGCACATCAATGGAAAGGGAATGATTCCTAGATCACAATCCTGAAATTTCAGCCCTCTAGGTGGCCTAGATCGAGAAATATTGGACTTCAAAAATTGCCCTCTAGATGCCGACTTTCATGGCTCTGGGACGCATATTAAGCGAGATATTCGCATTTAAAGTTTGAACATGGATTTTTGCCCATAACTTGTTGTAAAATTGGTCTTATTCAAAGATAGGCACAGAAATGGAAAGGGAATGATTCCTAGATCACAATCCTGAAATTTCAGCCCTCTAGGTGGTCTAGATCGAGAAATATTGTACTTCAAAAATTGCCCTCTAGATGCCGACTTTCATGGCTCTGGGACGCATATTAAGCGAGATATTCGCATTTAAAGTTTGAACATGGATTTTTGCCCATAACTTGTTGTAAAATTGGTCTTACTCAAAGATAGGCACATCAATGGAAAGGGAATGATTCCTAGATCACAATCCTGAAATTTCAGCCCTCTAGGTGGTCTAGATCGAGAAATATTGGACTTCAAAAATTGCCCTCTAGATGCCGACTTTCATGGCTCTGGGACGCATATTAAGCGAGATATTCGCATTTAAAGTTTGAACATGGATTTTTGCCCATAACTTGTTGTAAAATTGGTCTTATTCAAAGATAGGCACAGAAATGGAAAGGGAATGATTCCTAGATCACAATCCTGAAATTTCAGCCCTCTAGGTGGTCTAGATCGAGAAATATTGTACTTCAAAAATTGCAATCTAGATGCCGACTTTCATGGCTCTGGGACGCATATTAAGCGAGATATTCGCATTTAAAGTTTGAACATGGATTTTTGCCCATAACTTGTTGTAAAATTGGTCTTATTCAAAGATAGGCACAGAAATGGAAAGGGAATGATTCCTAGATCACAATCCTGAAATTTCAGCCCTCTAGGTGGTCTAGATCGAGAAATATTGTACTTCAAAAATTGCCCTCTAGATGCCGACTTTCATGGCTCTGGGACGCAAATTAAGCGAGATATTCGCATTTAAAGTTTGAACATGGATTTTTGCCCATAACTTGTTGTAAAATTGGACTTACTCAAAGATAGGCACATCAATGGAAAGGGAATGATTCCTAGATCACAATCCTGAAATTTCAGCCCTCTAGGTGGTCTAGATCGAGAAATATTGGACTTCAAAAATTGCCCTCTAGATGCCGACTTTCATGGCTCTGGGACGCATATTAAGCGAGATATTCGCATTTAAAGTTTGAACATGGATTTTTGCCCATAACTTGTTGTAAAATTGGTCTTATTCAAAGATAGGCACAGAAATGGAAAGGGAATGATTCCTAGATCACAATCCTGAAATTTCAGCCCTCTAGGTGGTCTAGATCGAGAAATATTGTACTTCAAAAATTGCCCTCTAGATGCCGACTTTCATGGCTCTGGGACGCATATTAAGCGAGATATTCACATTTTAAGTTTGAACATGGATTTTTGCCCATAACTTGTTGTAAAATTGGTCTTATTCAAAGATAGGCACAGAAATGGAAAGGGAATGATTCCTAGATCACAATCCTGAAATTTCAGCCCTCTAGGTGGTCTAGATCGAGAAATATTGGACTTCAAAAATTGCCCTCTAGATGCCGACTTTCATGGCTCTGGGACGCATATTAAGCGAGATATTCGCATTTAAATTTTAAAACGGATTTTTGCCCATAACTTGTTGTAAAATTGGTCTTATTCAAAGATAGGCACAGAAATGGAAAGGGAATGATTCCTAAATCACAATCCTGAAATTTCAGCCCTCTAGGTGGTCTAGATCGAGAAATATTGTACTTCAAAAATTGCCCTCTAGATGCCGACTTTCATGGCTCTGGGACGCATATTAAGCGAGATATTCGCATTTAAAGTTTGAACATGGATTTTTGCCCATAACTTGTTGTAAAATTGGTCTTATTCAAAGATAGGCACAGAAATGGAAAGGGAATGATTCCTAGATCACAATCCTGAAATTTCAGCCCTCTAGGTGGTCTAGATCGAGAAATATTGGACTTTAAAAATTGCCCTCTAGATGCCGACTTTCATGGCTCTGGGACGCATATTAAGCGAGATATTCGCATTTAAAGTTTGAACATGGATTTTTGCCCATAACTTGTTGTAAAATTGGTCTTATTCAAAGATAGGCACATCAATGGAAAGGGAATGATTCCTAGATCACAATCCTGAAATTTCAGCCCTCTAGGTGGTCTAGATCGAGAAATATTGGACTTCAAAAATTGCCCTCTAGATGCCGACTTTCATGGCTCTGGGACGCATATTAAGCGAGATATTCGCATTTAAAGTTTGAACATGGATTTTTGCCCATAACTTGTTGTAAAATTGGTCTTATTCAAAGATAGGTACAGAAATGGAAAGGGAATGATTCCTAGATCACAATCCTGAAATTTCAGCCCTCTAGGTGGTCTAGATCGATAAATATTGTACTTCAAAAATTGCCCTATAGATGCCGACTTTCATGGCTCTGGGACGCATATTAAGCGAGATATTCGCATTTAAAGTTTGAACATGGATTTTTGCCCATAACTTGTTGTAAAATTGGTCTTATTCAAAGATAGGCAAAGAAATGGAAAGGGAATGATTCCTAGATCACAATCCTGAAATTTCAGCCCTCTAGATGGTCTAGATCGAGAAATATTGGACTTCAAAAATTGCCCTCTAGATGCCGACTTTCATGGCTCTGGGACGCATATTAAGCGAGATATTCGCATTTAAAGTTTGAACATGGATTTTTGCCCATAACTTGTTGTAAAATTGGTCTTATTCAAAGATAGGCACAGAAATGGAAAGGGAATGATTCCTAGATCACAATCCTGAAATTTCAGCCCTCTAGGTGGTCTAGATCGAGAAATATTGGACTTCAAAAATTGCCCTCTAGATGCCGACTTTCATGGCTCTAGGACGCATATTAAGCGAGATATTCGCATTTAAAGTTTGAACATGGATTTTTGCCCATAACTTGTTGTAAAATTGGTCTTATTCAAAGATAGGCACAGAAATGGAAAGGGAATGATTTCTAGATCACAATCCTGAAATTTCAGCCCTCTAGGTGGTCTAGATCGAGAAATATTGGACTTCAAAAATTTCCCTCTAGATGCTGACTTTCATGGCTCTGGGACGCATATTAAGCGAGATATTCGCATTTAAAGTTTGAACATGGATTTTTGCCCATAACTTGTTGTAAAATTGGTCTTATTCAAAGATAGGCACAGAAATGGAAAGGGAATGATTCCTAGACCACAATCCTGAAATTTCAGCCCTCTAGGTGGTCTAGATCGAGAAATATTGGACTTCAAAAATTGCCCTCTTGATGCCGACTTTCATGGCTCTGGGACGCATATTAAGCGAGATATTCGCATTTAAAGTTTGAACATGGATTTTTGCCCATAACTTGTTGTAAAATTGGTCTTATTCAAAGATAGGCACAGAAATGGAAAGGGAATGATTCCTAGATCACAATCCTGAAATTTCAGCCCTCTAGGTGGTCTAGATCGAGAAATATTGGACTTCAAAAATTGCCCTCTAGATGCCGACTTTCATGGCTCTGGGACGCATATTAAGCGAGATATTCGCATTTAAAGTTTGAACATGGATTTTTGCCCATAACTTGTTGTAAAATTGGTCTTATTCAAAGATAGGCACAGAAATGGAAAGGGAATGATTCCTAGATCACAATCCTGAAATTTCAGCCCTCTAGGTGGTCTAGATCGAGAAATATTGTACTTCAAAAATTGCCCTCTAGATGCCGACTTTCATGGCTCTGGGACGCATATTAAGCGAGATATTCGCATTTAAAGTTTGAACATGGATTTTTGCCCATAACTTGTTGTAAAATTGGTCTTATTCAAAGATAGGCACAGAAATGGAAAGGGAATGATTCCTAGATCACAATCCTGAAATTTCAGCCCTCTAGGTGGTCTAGATCGAGAAATATTGGACTTCAAAAATTGCCCTCTAGATGCCGACTTTCATGGCTCTGGGACGCATATTAAGCGAGATATTCGCATTTAAAGTTTGAACATGGATTTTTGCCCATAACTTGTTGTAAAATTGGTCTTATTCAAAGATAGGCACAGAAATGGAAAGGGAATGATTCCTAAATCACAATCCTGAAATTTCAGCCCTCTAGGTGGTCTAGATCGAGAAATATTGTACTTCAAAAATTGCCCTCTAGATGCCGACTTTCATGGCTCTGGGACGCATATTAAGCGAGATATTCGCATTTAAAGTTTGAACATGGATTTTTGCCCATAACTTGTTGTAAAATTGGTCTTACTCAAAGATAGGCACATCAATGGAAAGGGAATGATTCCTAGATCACAATCCTGAAATTTCAGCCCTCTAGGTGGTCTAGATCGAGAAATATTGGACTTCAAAAATTGCCCTCTAGATGTCGACTTTCATGGCTCTGGGACGCATATTAAGCGAGATATTCGCATTTAAAGTTTGAACATGGATTTTTGCCCATAACTTGTTGTAAAATTGGTCTTATTCAAAGATAGGCACAGAAATGGAAAGGGAATGATTCCTAGATCACAATCCTGAAATTTCAGCCCTCTAGGTGGTCTAGATCGAGAAATATTGTACTTCAAAAATTGCAATCTAGATGCCGACTTTCATGGCTCTGGGACGCATATTAAGCGAGATATTCGCATTTAAAGTTTGAACATGGATTTTTGCCCATAACTTGTTGTAAAATTGGTCTTATTCAAAGATAGGCACAGAAATGGAAAGGGAATGATTCCTAGATCACAATCCTGAAATTTCAGCCCTCTAGGTGGTCTAGATCGAGAAATATTGTACTTCAAAAATTGCCCTCTAGATGCCGACTTTCATGGCTCTGGGACGCAAATTAAGCGAGATATTCGCATTTAAAGTTTGAACATGGATTTTTGCCCATAACTTGTTGTAAAATTGGACTTACTCAAAGATAGGCACATCAATGGAAAGGGAATGATTCCTAGATCACAATCCTGAAATTTCAGCCCTCTAGGTGGTCTAGATCGAGAAATATTGGACTTCAAAAATTGCCCTCTAGATGCCGACTTTCATGGCTCTGGGACGCATATTAAGCGAGATATTCGCATTTAAAGTTTGAACATGGATTTTTGCCCATAACTTGTTGTAAAATTGGTCTTATTCAAAGATAGGCACAGAAATGGAAAGGGAATGATTCCTAGATCACAATCCTGAAATTTCAGCCCTCTAGGTGGTCTAGATCGAGAAATATTGGACTTCAAAAATTGCCCTCTAGATGCCGACTTTCATGGCTCTGGGACGCATATTAAGCGAGATATTCGCATTTAAAGTTTGAACATGGATTTTTGCCCATAACTTGTTGTAAAATTGGTCTTATTCAAAGATAGGCACAGAAATGGAAAGGGAATGATTCCTAGATCACAATCCTGAAATTTCAGCCTTCTAGGTGGTCTAGATCGAGAAATATTGGACTTCAAAAATTGCCCTCTAGATGCCGACTTTCATGGCTCTGGGACGCATATTAAGCGAGATATTCGCATTTAAAGTTTGAACATGGATTTTTGCCCATAACTTGTTGTAAAATTGGTCTTATTCAAAGATAGGCACACAAATGGAAAGGGAATGATTCCTAGATCACAATCCTGAAATTTCAGCCCTCTAGGTGGTCTAGATCGAGAAATATTGTACTTCAAAAATTGCCCCCTAGATGCCGACTTTCATGGCTCTGGGACGCATATTAAGCGAGATATTCGCATTTAAAGTTTGAACATGGATTTTTGCCCATAACTTGTTGTAAAATTGGTCTTATTCAAAGATAGGCAAAGAAATGGAAAGGGAATGATTCCTAGATCACAATCCTGAAATTTCAGCCCTCTAGGTGGTCTAGATCGAGAAATATTGTACTTCAAAAATTGCCCTCTAGATGCCGACTTTCATGGCTCTGGGACGCATATTAAGCGAGATATTCGCATTTAAAGTTTGAACATGGATTTTTGCCCATAACTTGTTGTAAAATTGGTCTTACTCAAAGATAGGCACATCAATGGAAAGGGAATGATTCCTAGATCACAATCCTGAAATTTCAGCCCTCTAGGTGGTCTAGATCGAGAAATATTGGACTTCAAAAATTGCCCTCTAGATGCCGACTTTCATGGCTCTGGGACGCATATTAAGCGAGATATTCGCATTTAAAGTTTGAACATGGATTTTTGCCCATAACTTGTTTTAAAATTGGTCTTATTCAAAGATAGGCAAAGAAATGGAAAGGGAATGATTCCTAGATCACAATCCTGAAATTTCAGCCCTCTAGGTGGTCTAGATCGAGAAATATTGTACTTCAAAAATTGCCCTCTAGATGCCGACTTTCATGGCTCTGGGACGCATATTAAGCGAGATATTCGCATTTAAAGTTTGAACATGGATTTTTGCCCATAACTTGTTGTAAAATTGGTCTTATTCAAAGATAGGCACAGAAATGGAAAGGGAATGATTCCTAGATCACAATCCTGAAATTTCAGCCCTCTAGGTGGTGTAGATCGAGAAATATTGTACTTCAAAAATTGCCCCATAGATGCCGACTTTCATGGCTCTGGGACGCATATTAAGCGAGATATTCGCATTTAAAGTTTGAACATGGATTTTTGCCCATAACTTGTTGTAAAATTGGTCTTATTCAAAGATAGGCACAGAAATGTAAAGGAAATGATTCCTAGATCACAATCCTGAAATTTCAGCCCTCTAGGTGGTCTAGATCGAGAAATATTGTACTTCAAAAATTGCCCTCTAGATGCCGACTTTCATGGCTCTGGGACGCATATTAAGCGAGATATTCGCATTTAAAGTTTGAACATGGATTTTTGCCCATAACTTGTTGTAAAATTGGTCTTATTCAAAGATAGGCACAGAAATGGAAAGGGAATGATTCCTAGATCACAATCCTGAAATTTCAGCCCTCTAGGTGGTCTAGATCGAGAAATATTGGACTTCAAAAATTGCCCTCTAGATGCCGACTTTCATGGCTCTGGGACGCATATTAAGCGAGATATTCGCATTTAAAGTTTGAACATGGATTTTTGCCCATAACTTGTTGTAAAATTGGTCTTATTCAAAGATAGGCACAGAAATGGAAAGGGAATGATTCCTAAATCACAATCCTGAAATTTCAGCCCTCTAGGTGGTCTAGATCGAGAAATATTGTACTTCAAAAATTGCCCTCTAGATGCCGACTTTCATGGCTCTGGGACGCATATTAAGCGAGATATTCGCATTTAAAGTTTGAACATGGATTTTTGCCCATAACTTGTTGTAAAATTGGTCTTACTCAAAGATAGGCACATCAATGGAAAGGGAATGATTCCTAGATCACAATCCTGAAATTTCAGCCCTCTAGGTGGTCTAGATCGAGAAATATTGGACTTCAAAAATTGCCCTCTAGATGTCGACTTTCATGGCTCTGGGACGCATATTAAGCGAGATATTCGCATTTAAAGTTTGAACATGGATTTTTGCCCATAACTTGTTGTAAAATTGGTCTTATTCAAAGATAGGCACAGAAATGGAAAGGGAATGATTCCTAGATCACAATCCTGAAATTTCAGCCCTCTAGGTGGTCTAGATCGAGAAATATTGTACTTCAAAAATTGCAATCTAGATGCCGACTTTCATGGCTCTGGGACGCATATTAAGCGAGATATTCGCATTTAAAGTTTGAACATGGATTTTTGCCCATAACTTGTTGTAAAATTGGTCTTATTCAAAGATAGGCACAGAAATGGAAAGGGAATGATTCCTAGATCACAATCCTGAAATTTCAGCCCTCTAGGTGGTCTAGATCGAGAAATATTGTACTTCAAAAATTGCCCTCTAGATGCCGACTTTCATGGCTCTGGGACGCAAATTAAGCGAGATATTCGCATTTAAAGTTTGAACATGGATTTTTGCCCATAACTTGTTGTAAAATTGGACTTACTCAAAGATAGGCACATCAATGGAAAGGGAATGATTCCTAGATCACAATCCTGAAATTTCAGCCCTCTAGGTGGTCTAGATCGAGAAATATTGGACTTCAAAAATTGCCCTCTAGATGCCGACTTTCATGGCTCTGGGACGCATATTAAGCGAGATATTCGCATTTAAAGTTTGAACATGGATTTTTGCCCATAACTTGTTGTAAAATTGGTCTTATTCAAAGATAGGCACAGAAATGGAAAGGGAATGATTCCTAGATCACAATCCTGAAATTTCAGCCCTCTAGGTGGTCTAGATCGAGAAATATTGGACTTCAAAAATTGCCCTCTAGATGCCGACTTTCATGGCTCTGGGACGCATATTAAGCGAGATATTCGCATTTAAAGTTTGAACATGGATTTTTGCCCATAACTTGTTGTAAAATTGGTCTTATTCAAAGATAGGCACAGAAATGGAAAGGGAATGATTCCTAGATCACAATCCTGAAATTTCAGCCCTCTAGGTGGTCTAGATCGAGAAATATTGGACTTCAAAAATTGCCCTCTAGATGCCGACTTTCATGGCTCTGGGACGCATATTAAGCGAGATATTCGCATTTAAAGTTTGAACATGGATTTTTGCCCATAACTTGTTGTAAAATTGGTCTTATTCAAAGATAGGCACAGAAATGGAAAGGGAATGATTCCTAGATCACAATCCTGAAATTTCAGCCCTCTAGGTGGTCTAGATCGAGAAATATTGTACTTCAAAAATTGCCCCCTAGATGCCGACTTTCATGGCTCTGGGACGCATATTAAGCGAGATATTCGCATTTAAAGTTTGAACATGGATTTTTGCCCATAACTTGTTGTAAAATTGGTCTTATTCAAAGATAGGCACGGAAATGGAAAGGGAATGATTCCTAGATCACAATCCTGAAATTTCAGCCCTCTAGGTGGTCTAGATCGAGAAATATTGGACTTCAAAAATTGCCCTCTAGATGCCGACTTTCATGGCTCTGGGACGCATATTAAGCGAGATATTCGCATTTAAAGTTTGAACATGGATTTTTGCCCATAACTTGTTGTAAAATTGGTCTTATTCAAAGATAGGCACAGAAATGGAAAGGGAATGATTCCTAGACCACAATCCTGAAATTTCAGCCCTCTAGGTGGTCTAGATCGAGAAATATTGGACTTCAAAAATTGCCCTCTTGATGCCGACTTTCATGGCTCTGGGACGCATATTAAGCGAGATATTCGCATTTAAAGTTTGAACATGGATTTTTGCCCATAACTTGTTGTAAAATTGGTCTTATTCAAAGATAGGCACAGAAATGGAAAGGGAATGATTCCTAGATCACAATCCTGAAATTTCAGCCCTCTAGGTGGTCTAGATCGAGAAATATTGGACTTCAAAAATTGCCCTCTAGATGCCGACTTTCATGGCTCTGGGACGCATATTAAGCGAGATATTCGCATTTAAAGTTTGAACATGGATTTTTGCCCATAACTTGTTGTAAAATTGGTCTTATTCAAAGATAGGCACAGAAATGGAAAGGGAATGATTCCTAAATCACAATCCTGAAATTTCAGCCCTCTAGGTGGTCTAGATCGAGAAATATTGTACTTCAAAAATTGCCCTCTAGATGCCGACTTTCATGGCTCTGGGACGCATATTAAGCGAGATATTCGCATTTAAAGTTTGAACATGGATTTTTGCCCATAACTTGTTGTAAAATTGGTCTTATTCAAAGATAGGCACAGAAATGGAAAGGGAATGATTCCTAGATCACAATCCTGAAATTTCAGCCCTCTAGGTGGTCTAGATCGAGAAATATTGGACTTCAAAAATTGCCCTCTAGATGCCGACTTTCATGGCTCTGGGACGCATATTAAGCGAGATATTCGCATTTAAAGTTTGAACATGGATTTTTGCCCATAACTTGTTGTAAAATTGGTCTTATTCAAAGATAGGCACAGAAATGGAAAGGGAATGATTCCTAAATCACAATCCTGAAATTTCAGCCCTCTAGGTGGTCTAGATCGAGAAATATTGTACTTCAAAAATTGCCCTCTAGATGCCGACTTTCATGGCTCTGGGACGCATATTAAGCGAGATATTCGCATTTAAAGTTTGAACATGGATTTTTGCCCATAACTTGTTGTAAAATTGGTCTTACTCAAAGATAGGCACATCAATGGAAAGGGAATGATTCCTAGATCACAATCCTGAAATTTCAGCCCTCTAGGTGGTCTAGATCGAGAAATATTGGACTTCAAAAATTGCCCTCTAGATACCGACTTTCATGGCTCTGGGACGCATATTAAGCGAGATATTCGCATTTAAAGTTTGAACATGGATTTTTGCCCATAACTTGTTGTAAAATTGGTCTTATTCAAAGATAGGCAAAGAAATGGAAAGGGAATGATTCCTAGATCACAATCCTGAAATTTCAGCCCTCTAGGTGGTCTAGATCGAGAAATATTGTACTTCAAAAATTGCCCTCTAGATGCCGACTTTCATGGCTCTGGGACGCATATTAAGCGAGATATTCGCATTTAAAGTTTGAACATGGATTTTTGCCCATAACTTGTTGTAAAATTGGTCTTATTCAAAGATAGGCAAAGAAATGGAAAGGGAATGATTCCTAGATCACAATCCTGAAATTTCAGCCCTCTAGGTGGTCTAGATCGAGAAATATTGTACTTCAAAAATTGCCCTCTAGATGCCGACTTTCATGGCTCTGGGACGCATATTAAGCGAGATATTCGCATTTAAAGTTTGAACATGGATTTTTGCCCATAACTTGTTGTAAAATTGGTCTTACTCAAAGATAGGCACATCAATGGAAAGGGAATGATTCCTAGATCACAATCCTGAAATTTCAGCCCTCTAGGTGGTCTAGATCGAGAAATATTGGACTTCAAAAATTGCCCTCTAGATGCCGACTTTCATGGCTCTGGGACGCATATTAAGCGAGATATTCGCATTTAAAGTTTGAACATGGATTTTTGCCCATAACTTGTTGTAAAATTGGTCTTATTCAAAGATAGGCAAAGAAATGGAAAGGGAATGATTCCTAGATCACAATCCTGAAATTTCAGCCCTCTAGGTGGTCTAGATCGAGAAATATTGTACTTCAAAAATTGCCCTCTAGATGCCGACTTTCATGGCTCTGGGACGCATATTAAGCGAGATATTCGCATTTAAAGTTTGAACATGGATTTTTGCCCATAACTTGTTGTAAAATTGGTCTTATTCAAAGATAGGCACAGAAATGGAAAGGGAATGATTCCTAGATCACAATCCTGAAATTTCAGCCCTCTAGGTGGTGTAGATCGAGAAATATTGTACTTCAAAAATTGCCCCATAGATGCCGACTTTCATGGCTCTGGGACGCATATTAAGCGAGATATTCGCATTTAAAGTTTGAACATGGATTTTTGCCCATAACTTGTTGTAAAATTGGTCTTATTCAAAGATAGGCACAGAAATGTAAAGGAAATGATTCCTAGATCACAATCCTGAAATTTCAGCCCTCTAGGTGGTCTAGATCGAGAAATATTGTACTTCAAAAATTGCCCTCTAGATGCCGACTTTCATGGCTCTGGGACGCATATTAAGCGAGATATTCGCATTTAAAGTTTGAACATGGATTTTTGCCCATAACTTGTTGTAAAATTGGTCTTATTCAAAGATAGGCACAGAAATGGAAAGGGAATGATTCCTAGATCACAATCCTGAAATTTCAGCCCTCTAGGTGGTCTAGATCGAGAAATATTGGACTTCAAAAATTGCCCTCTAGATGCCGACTTTCATGGCTCTGGGACGCATATTAAGCGAGATATTCGCATTTAAAGTTTGAACATGGATTTTTGCCCATAACTTGTTTGTAAAATTGGTCTTATTCAAAGATAGGCACAGAAATGGAAAGGGAATGATTCCTAAATCACAATCCTGAAATTTCAGCCCTCTAGGTGGTCTAGATCGAGAAATATTGTACTTCAAAAATTGCCCTCTAGATGCCGACTTTCATGGCTCTGGGACGCATATTAAGCGAGATATTCGCATTTAAAGTTTGAACATGGATTTTTGCCCATAACTTGTTGTAAAATTGGTCTTACTCAAAGATAGGCACATCAATGGAAAGGGAATGATTCCTAGATCACAATCCTGAAATTTCAGCCCTCTAGGTGGTCTAGATCGAGAAATATTGGACTTCAAAAATTGCCCTCTAGATGTCGACTTTCATGGCTCTGGGACGCATATTAAGCGAGATATTCGCATTTAAAGTTTGAACATGGATTTTTGCCCATAACTTGTTGTAAAATTGGTCTTATTCAAAGATAGGCACAGAAATGGAAAGGGAATGATTCCTAGATCACAATCCTGAAATTTCAGCCCTCTAGGTGGTCTAGATCGAGAAATATTGTACTTCAAAAATTGCAATCTAGATGCCGACTTTCATGGCTCTGGGACGCATATTAAGCGAGATATTCGCATTTAAAGTTTGAACATGGATTTTTGCCCATAACTTGTTGTAAAATTGGTCTTATTCAAAGATAGGCACAGAAATGGAAAGGGAATGATTCCTAGATCACAATCCTGAAATTTCAGCCCTCTAGGTGGTCTAGATCGAGAAATATTGTACTTCAAAAATTGCCCTCTAGATGCCGACTTTCATGGCTCTGGGACGCAATTTAAGCGAGATATTCGCATTTAAAGTTTGAACATGGATTTTTGCCCATAACTTGTTGTAAAATTGGACTTACTCAAAGATAGGCACATCAATGGAAAGGGAATGATTCCTAGATCACAATCCTGAAATTTCAGCCCTCTAGGTGGTCTAGATCGAGAAATATTGGACTTCAAAAATTGCCCTCTAGATGCCGACTTTCATGGCTCTGGGACGCATATTAAGCGAGATATTCGCATTTAAAGTTTGAACATGGATTTTTGCCCATAACTTGTTGTAAAATTGGTCTTATTCAAAGATAGGCACAGAAATGGAAAGGGAATGATTCCTAGATCACAATCCTGAAATTTCAGCCCTCTAGGTGGTCTAGATCGAGAAATATTGTACTTCAAAAATTGCCCTCTAGATGCCGACTTTCATGGCTCTGGGACGCATATTAAGCGAGATATTCGCATTTAAAGTTTGAACATGGATTTTTGCCCATAACTTGTTGTAAAATTGGTCTTATTCAAAGATAGGCACAGAAATGGAAAGGGAATGATTCCTAGATCACAATCCTGAAATTTCAGCCCTCTAGGTGGTCTAGATCGAGAAATATTGTACTTCAAAAATTGCCCCCTAGATGCCGACTTTCATGGCTCTGGGACGCATATTAAGCGAGATATTCGCATTTAAAGTTTGAACATGGATTTTTGCCCATAACTTGTTGTAAAATTGGTCTTATTCAAAGATAGGCAAAGAAATGGAAAGGGAATGATTCCTAGATCACAATCCTGAAATTTCAGCCCTCTAGGTGGTCTAGATCGAGAAATATTGTACTTCAAAAATTGCCCTCTAGATGCCGACTTTCATGGCTCTGGGACGCATATTAAGCGAGATATTCGCATTTAAAGTTTGAACATGGATTTTTGCCCATAACTTGTTGTAAAATTGGTCTTACTCAAAGATAGGCACATCAATGGAAAGGGAATGATTCCTAGATCACAATCCTGAAATTTCAGCCCTCTAGGTGGTCTAGATCGAGAAATATTGGACTTCAAAAATTGCCCTCTAGATGCCGACTTTCATGGCTCTGGGACGCATATTAAGCGAGATATTCGCATTTAAAGTTTGAACATGGATTTTTGCCCATAACTTGTTGTAAAATTGGTCTTATTCAAAGATAGGCAAAGAAATGGAAAGGGAATGATTCCTAGATCACAATCCTGAAATTTCAGCCCTCTAGGTGGTCTAGATCGAGAAATATTGTACTTCAAAAATTGCCCTCTAGATGCCGACTTTCATGGCTCTGGGACGCATATTAAGCGAGATATTCGCATTTAAAGTTTGAACATGGATTTTTGCCCATAACTTGTTGTAAAATTGGTCTTATTCAAAGATAGGCAAAGAAATGGAAAGGGAATGATTCCTAGATCACAATCCTGAAATTTCAGCCCTCTAGGTGGTCTAGATCGAGAAATATTGTACTTCAAAAATTGCCCTCTAGATGCCGACTTTCATGGCTCTGGGACGCATATTAAGCGAGATATTCGCATTTAAAGTTTGAACATGGATTTTTGCCCATAACTTGTTGTAAAATTGGTCTTATTCAAAGATAGGCACAGAAATGGAAAGGGAATGATTCCTAGATCACAATCCTGAAATTTCAGCCCTCTAGGTGGTGTAGATCGAGAAATATTGTACTTCAAAAATTGCCCCATAGATGCCGACTTTCATGGCTCTGGGACGCATATTAAGCGAGATATTCGCATTTAAAGTTTGAACATGGATTTTTGCCCATAACTTGTTGTAAAATTGGTCTTATTCAAAGATAGGCACAGAAATGTAAAGGAAATGATTCCTAGATCACAATCCTGAAATTTCAGCCCTCTAGGTGGTCTAGATCGAGAAATATTGTACTTCAAAAATTGCCCTCTAGATGCCGACTTTCATGGCTCTGGGACGCATATTAAGCGAGATATTCGCATTTAAAGTTTGAACATGGATTTTTGCCCATAACTTGTTGTAAAATTGGTCTTATTCAAAGATAGGCACAGAAATGGAAAGGGAATGATTCCTAGATCACAATCCTGAAATTTCAGCCCTCTAGGTGGTCTAGATCGAGAAATATTGGACTTCAAAAATTGCCCTCTAGATGCCGACTTTCATGGCTCTGGGACGCATATTAAGCGAGATATTCGCATTTAAAGTTTGAACATGGATTTTTGCCCATAACTTGTTGTAAAATTGGTCTTATTCAAAGATAGGCACAGAAATGGAAAGGGAATGATTCCTAAATCACAATCCTGAAATTTCAGCCCTCTAGGTGGTCTAGATCGAGAAATATTGTACTTCAAAAATTGCCCTCTAGATGCCGACTTTCATGGCTCTGGGACGCATATTAAGCGAGATATTCGCATTTAAAGTTTGAACATGGATTTTTGCCCATAACTTGTTGTAAAATTGGTCTTACTCAAAGATAGGCACATCAATGGAAAGGGAATGATTCCTAGATCACAATCCTGAAATTTCAGCCCTCTAGGTGGTCTAGATCGAGAAATATTGGACTTCAAAAATTGCCCTCTAGATGCCGACTTTCATGGCTCTGGGACGCATATTAAGCGAGATATTCGCATTTAAAGTTTGAACATGGATTTTTGCCCATAACTTGTTGTAAAATTGGTCTTATTCAAAGATAGGCACAGAAATGGAAAGGGAATGATTCCTAGATCACAATCCTGAAATTTCAGCCCTCTAGGTGGTCTAGATCGAGAAATATTGTACTTCAAAAATTGCAATCTAGATGCCGACTTTCATGGCTCTGGGACGCATATTAAGCGAGATATTCGCATTTAAAGTTTGAACATGGATTTTTGCCCATAACTTGTTGTAAAATTGGTCTTATTCAAAGATAGGCACAGAAATGGAAAGGGAATGATTCCTAGATCACAATCCTGAAATTTCAGCCCTCTAGGTGGTCTAGATCGAGAAATATTGTACTTCAAAAATTGCCCTCTAGATGCCGACTTTCATGGCTCTGGGACGCAAATTAAGCGAGATATTCGCATTTAAAGTTTGAACATGGATTTTTGCCCATAACTTGTTGTAAAATTGGACTTACTCAAAGATAGGCACATCAATGGAAAGGGAATGATTCCTAGATCACAATCCTGAAATTTC
The DNA here is from genome assembly GCA_951509635.1 of Eupeodes luniger. Classification (NCBI taxonomy): domain Eukaryota; kingdom Metazoa; phylum Arthropoda; class Insecta; order Diptera; family Syrphidae; genus Eupeodes; species Eupeodes luniger. Next base: position 50,234 of record CATOCI010000006.1, read on the forward strand.
AGCCCTCTAGGTGGTCTAGATCGAGAAATATTGGACTTCAAAAATTGCCCTCTAGATGCCGACTTTCATGGCTCTGGGACGCATATTAAGCGAGATATTCGCATTTAAAGTTTGAACATGGATTTTTGCCCATAACTTGTTGTAAAATTGGTCTTATTCAAAGATAGGCACAGAAATGGAAAGGGAATGATTCCTAGATCACAATCCTGAAATTTCAGCCCTCTAGGTGGTCTAGATCGAGAAATATTGTACTTCAAAAATTGCCCTCTAGATGCCGACTTTCATGGCTCTGGGACGCATATTAAGCGAGATATTCGCATTTAAAGTTTGAACATGGATTTTTGCCCATAACTTGTTGTAAAATTGGTCTTATTCAAAGATAGGCACATAAATGGAAAGGGAATGATTCCTAGATCACAATCCTGAAATTTCAGCCCTCTAGGTGGTCTAGATCGAGAAATATTGGACTTCAAAAATTGCCCTCTAGATGCCGACTTTCATGGCTCTGGGACGCATATTAAGCGAGATATTCGCATTTAAAGTTTGAACATGGATTTTTGCCCATAACTTGTTGTAAAATTGGTCTTATTCAAAGATAGGCACACAAATGGAAAGGGAATGATTCCTAGATCACAATCCTGAAATTTCAGCCCTCTAGGTGGTCTAGATCGAGAAATATTGTACTTCAAAAATTGCCCCCTAGATGCCGACTTTCATGGCTCTGGGACGCATATTAAGCGAGATATTCGCATTTAAAGTTTGAACATGGATTTTTGCCCATAACTTGTTGTAAAATTGGTCTTATTCAAAGATAGGCAAAGAAATGGAAAGGGAATGATTCCTAGATCACAATCCTGAAATTTCAGCCCTCTAGGTGGTCTAGATCGAGAAATATTGTACTTCAAAAATTGCCCTCTAGATGCCGACTTTCATGGCTCTGGGACGCATATTAAGCGAGATATTCGCATTTAAAGTTTGAACATGGATTTTTGCCCATAACTTGTTGTAAAATTGGTCTTACTCAAAGATAGGCACATCAATGGAAAGGGAATGATTCCTAGATCACAATCCTGAAATTTCAGCCCTCTAGGTGGTCTAGATCGAGAAATATTGGACTTCAAAAATTGCCCTCTAGATGCCGACTTTCATGGCTCTGGGACGCATATTAAGCGAGATATTCGCATTTAAAGTTTGAACATGGATTTTTGCCCATAACTTGTTGTAAAATTGGTCTTATTCAAAGATAGGCACAGAAATGGAAAGGGAATGATTCCTAGATCACAATCCTGAAATTTCAGCCCTCTAGGTGGTCTAGATCGAGAAATATTGTACTTCAAAAATTGCCCTCTAGATGCCGACTTTCATGGCTCTGGGACGCATATTAAGCGAGATATTCGCATTTAAAGTTTGAACATGGATTTTTGCCCATAACTTGTTGTAAAATTGGTCTTATTCAAAGATAGGCACAGAAATGGAAAGGGAATGATTCCTAGATCACAATCCTGAAATTTCAGCCCTCTAGGTGGTGTAGATCGAGAAATATTGTACTTCAAAAATTGCCCCATAGATGCCGACTTTCATGGCTCTGGGACGCATATTAAGCGAGATATTCGCATTTAAAGTTTGAACATGGATTTTTGCCCATAACTTGTTGTAAAATTGGTCTTATTCAAAGATAGGCACAGAAATGTAAAGGAAATGATTCCTAGATCACAATCCTGAAATTTCAGCCCTCTAGGTGGTCTAGATCGAGAAATATTGTACTTCAAAAATTGCCCTCTAGATGCCGACTTTCATGGCTCTGGGACGCATATTAAGCGAGATATTCGCATTTAAAGTTTGAACATGGATTTTTGCCCATAACTTGTTGTAAAATTGGTCTTATTCAAAGATAGGCACAGAAATGGAAAGGGAATGATTCCTAGATCACAATCCTGAAATTTCAGCCCTCTAGGTGGTCTAGATCGAGAAATATTGTACTTCAAAAATTGCCCTCTAGATGCCGACTTTCATGGCTCTGGAACGCATATTAAGCGAGATATTCGCATTTAAAGTTTGAACATGGATTTTTGCCCATAACTTGTTGTAAAATTGGTCTTATTCAAAGATAGGCAAAGAAATGGAAAGGGAATGATTCCTAGATCACAATCCTGAAATTTCAGCCCTCTAGGTGGTCTAGATCGAGAAATATTGTACTTCAAAAATTGCCCTCTAGATGCCGACTTTCATGGCTCTGGGACGCATATTAAGCGAGATATTCGCATTTAAAGTTTGAACATGGATTTTTGCCCATAACTTGTTGTAAAATTGGTCTTATTCAAAGATAGGCACAGAAATGGAAAGGGAATGATTCCTAGATCACAATCCTGAAATTTCAGCCCTCTAGGTGGTCTAGATCGAGAAATATTGGACTTCAAAAATTGCCCTCTAGATGCCGACTTTCATGGCTCTGGGACGCATATTAAGCGAGATATTCGCATTTAAAGTTTGAACATGGATTTTTGCCCATAACTTGTTGTAAAATTGGTCTTATTCAAAGATAGGCACAGAAATGGAAAGGGAATGATTCCTAGATCACAATCCTGAAATTTCAGCCCTCTAGGTGGTCTAGATCGAGAAATATTGTACTTCAAAAATTGCCCTCTAGATGCCGACTTTCATGGCTCTGGGACGCATATTAAGCGAGATATTCGCATTTAAAGTTTGAACATGGATTTTTGCCCATAACTTGTTGTAAAATTGGTCTTATTCAAAGATAGGCACAGAAATGGAAAGGGAATGATTCCTAGATCACAATCCTGAAATTTCAGCCCTCTAGGTGGTCTAGATCGAGAAATATTGTACTTCAAAAATTGCAATCTAGATGCCGACTTTCATGGCTCTGGGACGCATATTAAGCGAGATATTCGCATTTAAAGTTTGAACATGGATTTTTGCCCATAACTTGTTGTAAAATTGGTCTTATTCAAAGATAGGCACAGAAATGGAAAGGGAATGATTCCTAGATCACAATCCTGAAATTTCAGCCCTCTAGGTGGTCTAGATCGAGAAATATTGTACTTCAAAAATTGCCCTCTAGATGCCGACTTTCATGGCTCTGGGACGCAAATTAAGCGAGATATTCGCATTTAAAGTTTGAACATGGATTTTTGCCCATAACTTGTTGTTAAATTGGACTTACTCAAAGATAGGCACATCAATGGAAAGGGAATGATTCCTAGATCACAATCCTGAAATTTCAGCCCTCTAGGTGGTCTAGATCGAGAAATATTGTACTTCAAAAATTGCCCTCTAGATGCCGACTTTCATGGCTCTGGAACGCATATTAAGCGAGATATTCGCATTTAAAGTTTGAACATGGATTTTTGCCCATAACTTGTTGTAAAATTGGTCTTATTCAAAGATAGGCTCTGGGACGCATATTAAGCGAGATATTCGCATTTAAAGTTTGAACATGGATTTTTGCCCATAACTTGTTGTAAAATTGGTCTTATTCAAAGATAGGCAAAGAAATGGAAAGGGAATGATTCCTAGATCACAATCCTGAAATTTCAGCCCTCTAGGTGGTCTAGATCGAGAAATATTGTACTTCAAAAATTGCCCTCTAGATGCCGACTTTCATGGCTCTGGGACGCATATTAAGCGAGATATTCGCATTTAAAGTTTGAACATGGATTTTTGCCCATAACTTGTTGTAAAATTGGTCTTACTCAAAGATAGGCACATCAATGGAAAGGGAATGATTCCTAGATCACAATCCTGAAATTTCAGCCCTCTAGGTGGTCTAGATCCTTCATGGCTCTGGGACGCATATTAAGCGAGATATTCGCATTTAAAGTTTGAACATGGATTTTTGCCCATAACTTGTTGTAAAATTGGTCTTATTCAAAGATAGGCAAAGAAATGGAAAGGGAATGATTCCTAGATCACAATCCTGAAATTTCAGCCCTCTAGGTGGTCTAGATCGAGAAATATTGTACTTCAAAAATTGCCCTCTAGATGCCGACTTTCATGGCTCTGGGACGCATATTAAGCGAGATATTCGCATTTAAAGTTTGAACATGGATTTTTGCCCATAACTTGTTGTAAAATTGGTCTTATTCAAAGATAGGCACAGAAATGGAAAGGGAATGATTCCTAGATCACAATCCTGAAATTTCAGCCCTCTAGGTGGTGTAGATCGAGAAATATTGTACTTCAAAAATTGCCCCATAGATGCCGACTTTCATGGCTCTGGGACGCATATTAAGCGAGATATTCGCATTTAAAGTTTGAACATGGATTTTTGCCCATAACTTGTTGTAAAATTGGTCTTATTCAAAGATAGGCACAGAAATGTAAAGGAAATGATTCCTAGATCACAATCCTGAAATTTCAGCCCTCTAGGTGGTCTAGATCGAGAAATATTGTACTTCAAAAATTGCCCTCTAGATGCCGACTTTCATGGCTCTGGGACGCATATTAAGCGAGATATTCGCATTTAAAGTTTGAACATGGATTTTTGCCCATAACTTGTTGTAAAATTGGTCTTATTCAAAGATAGGCACAGAAATGGAAAGGGAATGATTCCTAGATCACAATCCTGAAATTTCAGCCCTCTAGGTGGTCTAGATCGAGAAATATTGGACTTCAAAAATTGCCCTCTAGATGCCGACTTTCATGGCTCTGGGACGCATATTAAGCGAGATATTCGCATTTAAAGTTTGAACATGGATTTTTGCCCATAACTTGTTGTAAAATTGGTCTTATTCAAAGATAGGCACAGAAATGGAAAGGGAATGATTCCTAGATCACAATCCTGAAATTTCAGCCCTCTAGGTGGTCTAGATCGAGAAATATTGGACTTCAAAAATTGCCCTCTAGATGCCGACTTTCCTGGCTCTGGGACGCTTATTAAGCGAGATATTCGCATTTAAAGTTTGAACATGGATTTTTGCCCATAACTTGTTGTAAAATTGGTCTTATTCAAAGATAGGCACAGAAATGGAAAGGGAATGATTCCTAGATCACAATCCTGAAATTTCAGCCCTCTAGGTGGTCTAGATCGAGAAATATTGTACTTCAAAAATTGCCCTCTAGATGCCGACTTTCATGGCTCTGGGACGCAAATTAAGCGAGATATTCGCATTTAAAGTTTGAACATGGATTTTTGCCCATAACTTGTTGTTAAATTGGACTTACTCAAAGATAGGCACATCAATGGAAAGGGAATGATTCCTAGATCACAATCCTGAAATTTCAGCCCTCTAGGTGGTCTAGATCGAGAAATATTGTACTTCAAAAATTGCCCTCTAGATGCCGACTTTCATGGCTCTGGAACGCATATTAAGCGAGATATTCGCATTTAAAGTTTGAACATGGATTTTTGCCCATAACTTGTTGTAAAATTGGTCTTATTCAAAGATAGGCTCTGGGACGCATATTAAGCGAGATATTCGCATTTAAAGTTTGAACATGGATTTTTGCCCATAACTTGTTGTAAAATTGGTCTTATTCAAAGATAGGCAAAGAAATGGAAAGGGAATGATTCCTAGATCACAATCCTGAAATTTCAGCCCTCTAGGTGGTCTAGATCGAGAAATATTGTACTTCAAAAATTGCCCTCTAGATGCCGACTTTCATGGCTCTGGGACGCATATTAAGCGAGATATTCGCATTTAAAGTTTGAACATGGATTTTTGCCCATAACTTGTTGTAAAATTGGTCTTACTCAAAGATAGGCACATCAATGGAAAGGGAATGATTCCTAGATCACAATCCTGAAATTTCAGCCCTCTAGGTGGTCTAGATCCTTCATGGCTCTGGGACGCATATTAAGCGAGATATTCGCATTTAAAGTTTGAACATGGATTTTTTCCCATAACTTGTTGTAAAATTGGTCTTATTCAAAGATAGGCAAAGAAATGGAAAGGGAATGATTCCTAGATCACAATCCTGAAATTTCAGCCCTCTAGGTGGTCTAGATCGAGAAATATTGTACTTCAAAAATTGCCCTCTAGATGCCGACTTTCATGGCTCTGGGACGCATATTAAGCGAGATATTCGCATTTAAAGTTTGAACATGGATTTTTGCCCATAACTTGTTGTAAAATTGGTCTTATTCAAAGATAGGCACAGAAATGGAAAGGGAATGATTCCTAGATCACAATCCTGAAATTTCAGCCCTCTAGGTGGTGTAGATCGAGAAATATTGTACTTCAAAAATTGCCCCATAGATGCCGACTTTCATGGCTCTGGGACGCATATTAAGCGAGATATTCGCATTTAAAGTTTGAACATGGATTTTTGCCCATAACTTGTTGTAAAATTGGTCTTATTCAAAGATAGGCACAGAAATGTAAAGGAAATGATTCCTAGATCACAATCCTGAAATTTCAGCCCTCTAGGTGGTCTAGATCGAGAAATATTGTACTTCAAAAATTGCCCTCTAGATGCCGACTTTCATGGCTCTGGGACGCATATTAAGCGAGATATTCGCATTTAAAGTTTGAACATGGATTTTTGCCCATAACTTGTTGTAAAATTGGTCTTATTCAAAGATAGGCACAGAAATGGAAAGGGAATGATTCCTAGATCACAATCCTGAAATTTCAGCCCTCTAGGTGGTCTAGATCGAGAAATATTGTACTTCAAAAATTGCCCTCTAGATGCCGACTTTCATGGCTCTGGGACGCATATTAAGCGAGATATTCGCATTTAAAGTTTGAACATGGATTTTTGCCCATAACTTGTTGTAAAATTGGTCTTATTCAAAGATAGGCACAGAAATGGAAAGGGAATGATTCCTAGATCACAATCCTGAAATTTCAGCCCTCTAGGTGGTCTAGATCGAGAAATATTGGACTTCAAAAATTGCCCTCTAGATGCCGACTTTCATGGCTCTGGGACGCATATTAAGCGAGATATTCGCATTTAAAGTTTGAACATGGATTTTTGCCCATAACTTGTTGTAAAATTGGTCTTATTCAAAGATAGGCACAGAAATGGAAAGGGAATGATTCCTAGATCACAATCCTGAAATTTCAGCCCTCTAGGTGGTCTAGATCGAGAAATATTGGACTTCAAAAATTGCCCTCTAGATGCCGACTTTCCTGGCTCTGGGACGCTTATTAAGCGAGATATTCGCATTTAAAGTTTGAACATGGATTTTTGCCCATAACTTGTTGTAAAATTGGTCTTATTCAAAGATAGGCACAGAAATGGAAAGGGAATGATTCCTAGATCACAATCCTGAAATTTCAGCCCTCTAGGTGGTCTAGATCGAGAAATATTGTACTTCAAAAATTGCAATCTAGATGCCGACTTTCATGGCTCTGGGACGCATATTAAGCGAGATATTCGCATTTAAAGTTTGAACATGGATTTTTGCCCATAACTTGTTGTAAAATTGGTCTTATTCAAAGATAGGCACAGAAATGGAAAGGGAATGATTCCTAGATCACAATCCTGAAATTTCAGCCCTCTAGGTGGTCTAGATCGAGAAATATTGTACTTCAAAAATTGCCCTCTAGATGCCGACTTTCATGGCTCTGGGACGCAAATTAAGCGAGATATTCGCATTTAAAGTTTGAACATGGATTTTTGCCCATAACTTGTTGTTAAATTGGACTTACTCAAAGATAGGCACATCAATGGAAAGGGAATGATTCCTAGATCACAATCCTGAAATTTCAGCCCTCTAGGTGGTCTAGATCGAGAAATATTGTACTTCAAAAATTGCCCTCTAGATGCCGACTTTCATGGCTCTGGAACGCATATTAAGCGAGATATTCGCATTTAAAGTTTGAACATGGATTTTTGCCCATAACTTGTTGTAAAATTGGTCTTATTCAAAGATAGGCTCTGGGACGCATATTAAGCGAGATATTCGCATTTAAAGTTTGAACATGGATTTTTGCCCATAACTTGTTGTAAAATTGGTCTTATTCAAAGATAGGCAAAGAAATGGAAAGGGAATGATTCCTAGATCACAATCCTGAAATTTCAGCCCTCTAGGTGGTCTAGATCGAGAAATATTGTACTTCAAAAATTGCCCTCTAGATGCCGACTTTCATGGCTCTGGGACGCATATTAAGCGAGATATTCGCATTTAAAGTTTGAACATGGATTTTTGCCCATAACTTGTTGTAAAATTGGTCTTACTCAAAGATAGGCACATCAATGGAAAGGGAATGATTCCTAGATCACAATCCTGAAATTTCAGCCCTCTAGGTGGTCTAGATCCTTCATGGCTCTGGGACGCATATTAAGCGAGATATTCGCATTTAAAGTTTGAACATGGATTTTTGCCCATAACTTGTTGTAAAATTGGTCTTATTCAAAGATAGGCAAAGAAATGGAAAGGGAATGATTCCTAGATCACAATCCTGAAATTTCAGCCCTCTAGGTGGTCTAGATCGAGAAATATTGTACTTCAAAAATTGCCCTCTAGATGCCGACTTTCATGGCTCTGGGACGCATATTAAGCGAGATATTCGCATTTAAAGTTTTAACATGGATTTTTGCCCATAACTTGTTGTAAAATTGGTCTTATTCAAAGATAGGCACAGAAATGGAAAGGGAATGATTCCTAGATCACAATCCTGAAATTTCAGCCCTCTAGGTGGTGTAGATCGAGAAATATTGTACTTCAAAAATTGCCCCATAGATGCCGACTTTCATGGCTCTGGGACGCATATTAAGCGAGATATTCGCATTTAAAGTTTGAACATGGATTTTTGCCCATAACTTGTTGTAAAATTGGTCTTATTCAAAGATAGGCACAGAAATGTAAAGGAAATGATTCCTAGATCACAATCCTGAAATTTCAGCCCTCTAGGTGGTCTAGATCGAGAAATATTGTACTTCAAAAATTGCCCTCTAGATGCCGACTTTCATGGCTCTGGGACGCATATTAAGCGAGATATTCGCATTTAAAGTTTGAACATGGATTTTTGCCCATAACTTGTTGTAAAATTGGTCTTATTCAAAGATAGGCACAGAAATGGAAAGGGAATGATTCCTAGATCACAATCCTGAAATTTCAGCCCTCTAGGTGGTCTAGATCGAGAAATATTGTACTTCAAAAATTGCCCTCTAGATGCCGACTTTCATGGCTCTGGGACGCATATTAAGCGAGATATTCGCATTTAAAGTTTGAACATGGATTTTTGCCCATAACTTGTTGTAAAATTGGTCTTATTCAAAGATAGGCACAGAAATGGAAAGGGAATGATTCCTAGATCACAATCCTGAAATTTCAGCCCTCTAGGTGGTCTAGATCGAGAAATATTGGACTTCAAAAATTGCCCTCTAGATGCCGACTTTCATGGCTCTGGGACGCATATTAAGCGAGATATTCGCATTTAAAGTTTGAACATGGATTTTTGCCCATAACTTGTTGTAAAATTGGTCTTATTCAAAGATAGGCACAGAAATGGAAAGGGAATGATTCCTAGATCACAATCCTGAAATTTCAGCCCTCTAGGTGGTCTAGATCGAGAAATATTGGACTTCAAAAATTGCCCTCTAGATGCCGACTTTCCTGGCTCTGGGACGCTTATTAAGCGAGATATTCGCATTTAAAGTTTGAACATGGATTTTTGCCCATAACTTGTTGTAAAATTGGTCTTATTCAAAGATAGGCACAGAAATGGAAAGGGAATGATTCCTAGATCACAATCCTGAAATTTCAGCTCTCTAGGTGGTCTAGATCGAGAAATATTGTACTTCAAAAATTGCAATCTAGATGCCGACTTTCATGGCTCTGGGACGCATATTAAGCGAGATATTCGCATTTAAAGTTTGAACATGGATTTTTGCCCATAACTTGTTGTAAAATTGGTCTTATTCAAAGATAGGCACAGAAATGGAAAGGGAATGATTCCTAGATCACAATCCTGAAATTTCAGCCCTCTAGGTGGTCTAGATCGAGAAATATTGTACTTCAAAAATTGCCCTCTAGATGCCGACTTTCATGGCTCTGGGACGCAAATTAAGCGAGATATTCGCATTTAAAGTTTGAACATGGATTTTTGCCCATAACTTGTTGTTAAATTGGACTTACTCAAAGATAGGCACATCAATGGAAAGGGAATAATTCCTAGATCACAATCCTGAAATTTCAGCCCTCTAGGTGGTCTAGATCGAGAAATATTGTACTTCAAAAATTGCCCTCTAGATGCCGACTTTCATATTTAAAGTTTGAACATGGATTTTTGCCCATAACTTGTTGTAAAATTGGTCTTATTCAAAGATAGGCACAGAAATGGAAAGGGAATGATTCCTAGATCACAATCCTGAAATTTCAGCCCTCTAGGTGGTCTAGATCGAGAAATATTGGACTTCAAAAATTGCCCTCTAGATGCCGACTTTCATGGCTCTGGGACGCATATTAAGCGAGATATTCGCATTTAAAGTTTGAACATGGATTTTTGCCCATAACTTGTTGTAAAATTGGTCTTATTCAAAGATAGGCACAGAAATGGAAAGGGAATGATTCCTAGATCACAATCCTGAAATTTCAGCCCTCTAGGTGGTCTTAATCGAGAAATATTGTACTTCAAAAATTGCCCCCTAGATGCCGACTTTCATGGCTCTGGGACGCATATTAAACGAGATATTCGCATTTAAAGTTTGAACATGGATTTTTGCCCATAACTTGTTGTAAAATTGGTCTTATTCAAAGATAGGCACAGAAATGGAAAGGGAATGATTCCTAGATCACAATCCTGAAATTTCAGCCCTCTAGGTGGTCTAGATCGAGAAATATTGTACTTCAAAAATTGCCCTCTAGATGCCGACTTTCATGGCTCTGGGACGCATATTAAGCGAGATATTCGCATTTAAAGTTTGAACATGGATTTTTGCCCATAACTTGTTGTAAAATTGGTCTTATTCAAAGATAGGCACAGAAATGGAAAGGGAATGATTCCTAGATCACAATCCTGAAATTTCAGCCCTCTAGGTGGTCTAGATCGAGAAATATTGGACTTCAAAAATTGCCCTCTAGATGCCGACTTTCATGGCTCTGGGACGCATATTAAGCGAGATATTCACATGTAAAGTTTGAACATGGATTTTTGCCCATAACTTGTTGTAAAATTGGTCTAATTCAAAGATAGGCACAGAAATGGAAAGGGAATGATTCCTAGATCACAATCCTGAAATTTCAGCCCTCTAGGTGGTCTAGATCGAGAAATATTGTACTTCAAAAATTGCCCTCTAGATGCCGACTTTCATGGCTCTGGGACGCATATTAAGCGAGATATTCGCATTTAAAGTTTGAACATGGATTTTTGCCCATAACTTGTTGTAAAATTGGTCTTATTGAAAGATAGGCACAGAAATGGAAAGGGAATGATTCCTAGATCACAGTCCTGAAATTTCAGCCCTCTAGGTGGTCTAGATCGAGGAATATTGTACTTCAAAAATTGCCCTCTAGATGCCAACTTTCATGGCTCTGGGACGCATATTAAGCGAGATATTCGCATTTAAAGTTTGAACATGGATTTTTGCCAATAACTTGTTGTAAAATTGGTCTTATTCAAAGATAGGCACAGAAATGGAAAGGGAATGATTCCTAGATCACAATCCTGAAATTTCAGCCCTCTAGGTGGTCTAGATCGAGAAATATTGTACTTCAAAAATTGCCCTCTAGATGCCGACTTTCATGGCTCTGGGACGCATATTAAGCGAGATATTCGCATTTAAAGTTTAAACATGGATTTTTGCCCATAACTTGTTGTAAAATTGGTCTTATTCAAAGATAGGCAAAGAAATGGAAAGGGAATGATTCCTAGATCACAATCCTGAAATTTCAGCCCTCTAGGTGGTCTAGATCGAGAAATATTGTACTTCAAAAATTGCCCTCTAGATGCCGACTTTCATGGCTCTGGGACGCATATTAAGCGAGATATTCGCATTTAAAGTTTGAACATGGATTTTTGCCCATAACTTGTTGTAAAATTGGTCTTATTCAAAGATAGGCACAGAAATGGAAAGGGAATGATTCCTAGATCACAATCCTGAAATTTCAGCCCTCTAGGTGGTCTAGATCGAGAAATATTGTACTTCAAAAATTGCCCTCTAGATGCCGACTTTCATGGCTCTGGGACGCATATTAAGCGAGATATTCGCATTTAAAGTTTGAACATGGATTTTTGCCCATAACTTGTTGTAAAATTGGTCTTATTCAAAGATAGGCACAGAAATGGAAAGGGAATGATTCCTAGATCACAATCCTGAAATTTCAGCCCTCTAGGTGGTCTAGATCGAGAAATATTGGACTTCAAAAATTGCCCTCTAGATGCCGACTTTCATGGCTCTGGGACGCATATTAAGCGAGTTATTCGCATTTAAAGTTTGAACATGGATTTTTGCCCATAACTTGTTGTAAAATTGGTCTTATTCAAAGATAGGCAAAGAAATGGAAAGGGAATGATTCCTAGATCACAATCCTGAAATTTCAGCCCTCTAGGTGGTCTAGATCGAGAAATATTGGACTTCAAAAATTGCCCTCTAGATGCCGACTTTCATGGCTCTGGGACGCATATTAAGCGAGATATTCGCATTTAAAGTTTGAACATGGATTTTTGCCCATAACTTCTTTGCTCACAAGGTAAAGTGGCTTAAGTCGACTTAAGCCAAAAATGATTTTTTTTAACATTTAAATAAAATGAAAAATTATCTACATTTCTGTGTCTTCAGATTGTTTCTATTCCATCTGGAAGTCACTTTTAGGATTGTAAAAACGGCTTAATTCCAGCATATTTAAAAATTTGCTTTTGGTAAAGCGTCTTAAGTACATATTCTTTTTTCATCTAATTTTGTTTTGGCTTATGTGTAACTAAGCCGTTTTAAAAAAACTTAAAATTTCAGTTTTTTGATAAGGAAGACAATTTTAAGTACAATTAAGCCACTTTTCCAAAACAAAATCCTATTTGAAGTTAAATTTTATGTATACTTAAGCCGGTTTTCCATTTTCAGTTTTTAATGTAAATGACATAATCCTTTTTTCCTAAATGAAATCTGTGATTTTGTTTGAACTATGAGAACATAAGCCACTTTTCCAAACGAAAAGAAAAAAAATAAAAAAACTTTTTCGTTTGGAACAACGGTTTAACGGACATAAGTCACTTTACCCGGAAAATTTTTCAAATAAACGCTGTTTTAAATTCAAATAAGCCATTTTACTCCGATCAAAGTATGCTGGATTTAAAAAGAAACTAAAAGGGGAAACTGATTTATGTACACACAAGCCACTCTAATTTGAGTTTTGAAAGCGTAAATACGGTCGTTTGATAAAAGTGAAATAAGTATTATATATTATTAAATCGTTGTACGAGTATTTAAGTGAAAGTATTTTGTATAATATATATGTATCACCAAAAAAAAAACATTCGCAATAATTGTGTTCTATATACTATCATAAACAAAAAGTTTTTAACATCAAAATGAATAGAGCAATGCAAATGATTCTTCTTGTACGTTCGAAAGGCGTTAAGAATAAGAATCCTAAACCTAAAGGTATGTTGGCTCTCCTCTGTCTTTGTAGTTTAAGTGTCATATAACTATATGTACATTATGTGATTGGTCTTGTTTTATTTTTTAATTTTCATTTTATACAAAATACATATAAATAAACTACAAACATTATATTAAAGGTATTCATGTTTAACACTAAGGCCCAGTTTTTCAGTAGTGAGTTAAGCCAGAGTTAGTTAACTCAAGAAAAATATTTGTCTATATTTACGTCAAGAAGCAGTTTTTAAGTGAAGGATGAATGCAGAAAGGCTTACAAAACAAGGAAGATAATATCAAAAGAGTTGTGTGTGTTAATCCAGAGTTAACTCACCAAATTTGGTGAGTTAACTCAAGATTAACTCTAACCCTGTACTGAAAAACTGGCCCTAGGATAAGATTTAGCTGCGGAAAATTATTAATAAAATTTTTTTGATAAACTTAACCAAACGTTGTGACTATTAAATTATACACCAACAACCACTCCTTTTTTCGGAATAGTTATTGAATTTTTAAATCATAAAAACCAAGTTAAAGATAAAATTGAATTAATTTAAGTATTTTGCTTATCTGCATCTTTGAACTAATTTTTATAAATGTTTGTATAAGCTTATAGGACAGTTTATACCTATATTTGACATTTAATGCACAGAGATTCAATTATTACACAGCATCTAAGTAAATGGATTATAAGGCCGTTCATGCAAACTTTTATGTAAAGTAATTTTAACAATTTTTACACTTGGATGAATTGAATACCCTTATTGTTATTGGTATACCAGTATTAAATTCTTAAGAAAACACTGATATTTTTCTAAGTATTAATAAAAAGCAGATCATTCACGTTAGAAAGAAATATTATTTTCGATTTAAAGTTATATAAATGCAGTATCAAAAATCGTCAGTCACAGGAGGTGCCCTTACATCGGTTGAACTGGAGCTAAAGCAACACCATGAAGATGCAGATTCTGCATATGAATCGAAAAAAAAGGATATCGAGTCTGCAAAAAATCACCGAGGTAAGGAAGTTTTCACCTTCGATCTTCAGCAGGGCCTTCCCACTCCAGTTTTACAATCTTCGGTAACATTTTATTAACGTCACTTAAATATATTTAATTTGACTGTACACGACTGCGTAAAAGGAACTCACCACTGTTACATGTGGAATGAAGCTGTTGCCAATAGAGGTGGCAATGGGATAGCTTCATGCTTATTTGAACATATAAATTCGCCTTCTGCCCTACCACCAGACACCGAGCATGTCACTTTTTACAGCGACACTGTTTTGGGCAAACTAAAAATAAGATCGTTGCAATAATGATGTTGATGTGCGTTTGTAATGAAACCAACAATTTAAAGTACATTGATCACAAGTTTTTGATTCCGGGTCACACACACATGGAATGTGACATAGACCACTTCATTATTGAAAGAAAGAAAAAAGAACTAACTACAAAATTCACCACCCAAGAGATTGGTACCAGTTTGTATGGGGAGTCGGAACCAAAACAAAATTTGATGTAATTGAGATGTCTCGATCCAAATTTCACAACTTTGGGTCGATTGTTAAAAATAAATGCATTTTTCGCAAAGTTAATGACAATAACAACAAAATAAATTGGAGGAACATTAGATGGCTTCGTTTCATATCAGATGCTCCATTCAACATTTGTTATAAGAATTCTCTAAGCGAGCAAAACCATTTCAAATACTCAATATTATAAAACGAGGATGTAATGAACTAAGCACAGGCCCTCTTGAAATGATGTACGATGGACCAAACAAAATCAACGAAGCAAAAAAACAAGATCTTATGGAGCTGCTCCCTTTGATTGATGAGCAGTTTCATGACTTTTATAAGACTCTCTGCACTGAAGCAAAACCAGGCTTTCATCCGGATCTTACAGAAGAAGTCGAAGATGGTACTTTTGACTAGGTGCTATTAAGCTATCTTCTTTTATTACAGTCTAATTTTTGTATTAACTTATTTCTATGTTTTGTTTTCCTATAATAACTTTTATTTCAATAAAACTTAACAAAAATTTCCTAAGAGAAAAAAGTCTTAAGTAAAAATGAAGTTAAATTTAAAAAAGTTAAAAACGGCTTATGTATTAGAAAGCTCACACAAGAATTGAAACGAAATTCGGAAACCCGGCTTAAGTAACATAAGCCAAATTAATATACAAATTAGAAAAAGGTAAAAGGGCTTAAGTGACAAATTTTGCTTATAAAAACTTTAATTAAACTTATTTTGTTATTCCTTAAATGCATAGAAAAAGAGACGAAAATTATAATGTTTGTGTCCAATTTTCATGTTTCTACTCAAAACGGTTCTCCTTATATATTTTTTTAAAGTTTAAATTCGTTCTCCTGAAAAATGTTAAAAAACGACTTAAGCCACTTTACCTTGTGAGCAGAGACTTGTTGTAAAATTGGTCTTATTCAAAGATAGGCACAGAAATGGAAAGGGAATGATTCCTAGATCACAATCCTGAAATTTCAGCCCTCTAGGTGGTCTAGATCGAGAAATATTGGACTTCAAAAATTGCCCTCTAGATGCCGACTTTCATGGCTCTGGGACGCATATTAAGCGAGATATTCGCATTTAAAGTTTGAACATGGATTTTTGCCCATAACTTGTTGTAAAATTGGTCTTATTCAAAGATAGGCAAAGAAATGGAAAGGGAATGATTCCTAGATCACAATCCTGAAATTTCAGCCCTCTAGGTGGTCTAGATCGAGAAAAATTGTACTTCAAAAATTGCCCTCTAGATGCCGACTTTCATGGCTCTGGGACGCATATTAAGCGAGATATTCGCATTTAAAGTTTGAACATAGATTTTTGCCCATAACTTGTTGTAAAATTGGTCTTATTCAAAGATAGGCACAGAAATGGAAAGGGAATGATTCCTAGATCACAATCCTGAAATTTCAGCCCTCTAGGTGGTCTAGATCGTGAAATATTGGACTTCAAAAATTGCCCTCTAGATGCCGACTTTCATGGCTCTGGGACGCATATTAAGCGAGATATTCGCATTTAAAGTTTGAAGATGGATTTTTGCCCATAACTTGTTGTAAAATTGGTCTTATTCAAAGATAGGCACAGAAATGGAAAGGGAATGATTCCTAGATCACAATCCTGAAATTTCAGCCCTCTAGGTGGTCTAGATCGAGAAATATTGGTCTTCAAAAATTGCCCTCTAGATGCCGACTTTCATGGCTCTGGGACGCATATTAATCGAGATATTCGCATTTAAGGTTTGAACATGGATTTTTGCCCATAACTTGTTGTAAAATTGGTCTAATTCAAAGATAGGCACAGAAATGGAAAGGGAATGATTCCTAGATCACAATCCTGAAATTTCAGCCCTCTAGGTGGTCTATATAGAGAAATATTGTACTTCAAAAATTGCCCTCTAGATGCCGACTTTCATGGCTCTGGGACGCATATTAAGCGAGATATTCGCATTTAAAGTTTGAAGATGGATTTTTGCCCATAACTTGTTGTAAAATTGGTCTTATTCAAAGATAGGCACAGAAATGGAAAGGGAATGATTCCTAGATCACAATCCTGAAATTTCAGCCCTCTAGGTGGTCTAGATCGAGAAATATTGGACTTCAAAAATTGCCCTCTAGATGCCGACTTTCATGGCTCTGGGACGCATATTAAGCGAGATATTCGCATTTAAAGTTTGAACATGGATTTTTGCCCATAACTTGTTGTAAAATTGGTCTTATTCAAAGATAGGCACAGAAATGGAAAGGGAATGATTCCTAGATCACAATCCTGAAATTTCAGCCCTCTAGGTGGTCTAGATCGAGAAATATTGGACTTCAAAAATTGCCCTCTAGATGCCGACTTTCATGGCTCTGGGACGCATATTAAGTGAGATATTCGCATTTAAAGTTTGAACATGGATTTTTGCCCATAACTTGTTGTAAAATTGGTCTTATTCAAAGATAGGCACACAAATGGAAAGGGAATGATTCCTAGATCACAATCCTGAAATTTCAGCCCTCTAGGTGGTCTAGATCGAGAAATATTGGACTTCAAAAATTGCCCTCTAGATGGCGACTTTCATGGCTCTGGGACGCATATTAAGCGAGATATTCGCATTTAAAGTTTGAACATGGATTTTTGCCCATAACTTGTTGTAAAATTAGTCTTATTCAAAGATAGGCACAGAAATGGAAAGGGAATGATTCCTAGATCACAATCCTGAAATTTCAGCCCTCTAGGTGGTCTAAATCGAGAAATATTGTACTTCAAAAATTGCCCCCTAGATGCCGACTTTCATGGCTCTGGGACGCATATTAAGCGAGATATTCGCATTTAAAGTTTGAACATGGATTTTTGCCCATAACTTGTTGTAAAATTGGTCTTATTCAAAGATAGGCAAAGAAATGGAAAGGGAATGATTCCTAGATCACAATCCTGAAATTTCAGCCCTCTAGGTGGTCTAGATCGAGAAATATTGTACTTCAAAAATTGCCCTCTAGATGCCGACTTTCATGGCTCTGGGACGCATATTAATCGAGATATTCGCATTTAAGGTTTGAACATGGATTTTTGCCCATAACTTGTTGTAAAATTGGTCTAATTCAAAGATAGGCACAGAAATGGAAAGGGAATGATTCCTAGATCACAATCCTGAAATTTCAGCCCTCTAGGTGGTCTAGATCGAGAAATATTGTACTTCAAAAATTGCCCTCTAGATGCCGACTTTCATGGCTCTGGGACGCATATTAAGCGAGATATTCGCATTTAAAGTTTGAACATGGATTTTTGTCCATAACTTGTTGTAAAATTGGTCTTATTCAAAGATAGGCACAGAAATGGAAAGGGAATGATTCCTAGATCACAATCCTGAAATTTCAGCCCTCTAGGTGGTCTAGATCGAGAAATATTGGACTTCAAAAATTGCCCTCTAGATGCCGACTTTCATGGCTCTGGGACGCATATTAAGCGAGATATTCGCATTTAAAGTTTGAACATGGATTTTTGCCCATAACTTGTTGTAAAATTGGTCTTATTCAAAGATAGGCACAGAAATGGAAAGGGAATGATTCCTAGATCACAATCCTGAAATTTCAGCCCTCTAGGTGGTCTAGATCGAGAAATATTGGACTTCAAAAATTGCCCTCTAGATGCCGACTTTCATGGCTCTGGGACGCATATTAAGCGAGATATTCGCATTTAAAGTTTGAACATGGATTTTTGCCCATAACTTGTTGTAAAATTGGTCTTATTCAAAGATAGGCACAGAAATGGAAAGGGAATGATTCCTAGATCACAATCCTGAAATTTCAGCCCTCTAGGTGGTCTAGATCGAGAAATATTGTACTTCAAAAATTGCCCTCTAGATGCCGACTTTCATGGCTCTGGGACGCATATTAAGCGAGATATTCGCATTTAAAGTTTGAACATGGATTTTTGCCCATAACTTGTTGTAAAATTGGTCTTATTCAAAGATAGGCACAGAAATGGAAAGGGAATGATTCCTAGATCACAATCCTGAAATTTCAGCCCTCTAGGTGGTCTAGATCGAGAAATATTGGACTTCAAAAATTGCCCTCTAGATGCCGACTTTCATGGCTCTGGGACGCATATTAAGCGAGATATTCGCATTTAAAGTTTGAACATGGATTTTTGCCCATAACTTGTTGTAAAATTGGTCTTATTCAAAGATAGGCACAGAAATGGAAAGGGAATGATTCCTAGATCACAATCCTGAAATTTCAGCCCTCTAGGTGGTCTAGATCGAGAAATATTGGACTTCAAAAATTGCCCTCTAGATGCCGACTTTCATGGCTCTGGGACGCATATTAAGTGAGATATTCGCATTTAAAGTTTGAACATGGATTTTTGCCCATAACTTGTTGTAAAATTGGTCTTATTCAAAGATAGGCACAGAAATGGAAAGGGAATGATTCCTAGATCACAATCCTGAAATTTCAGCCCTCTAGGTGGTCTAGATCGAGAAATATTGGACTTCAAAAATTGCCCTCTAGATGCCGACTTTCATGGCTCTGGGACGCATATTAAGCGAGATATTCGCATTTAAAGTTTGAACATGGATTTTTGCCCATAACTTGTTGTAAAATTGGTCTTATTCAAAGATAGGCACACAAATGGAAAGGGAATGATTCCTAGATCACAATCCTGAAATTTCAGCCCTCTAGGTGGTCTAGATCGAGAAATATTGGACTTCAAAAATTGCCCTCTAGATGCCGACTTTCATGGCTCTGGGACGCATATTAAGCGAGATATTCGCATTTAAAGTTTGAACATGGATTTTTGCCCATAACTTGTTGTAAAATTGGTCTTATTCAAAGATAGGCACAGAAATGGAAAGGGAATGATTCCTAGATCACAATCCTGAAATTTCAGCCCTCTAGGTGGTCTAAATCGAGAAATATTGTACTTCAAAAATTGCCCTCTAGATGCCGAATTTCATGGCTCTGGGACGCATATTAAGCGAGATATTCGCATTTAAAGTTTGAACATGGATTTTTGCCCATAACTTGTTGTAAAATTGGTCTTATTCAAAGATAGGCAAAGAAATGGAAAGGGAATGATTCCTAGATCACAATCCTGAAATTTCAGCCCTCTAGGTGGTCTAGATCGAGAAATATTGTACTTCAAAAATTGGCCTCTAGATGCCGACTTTCATGGCTCTGGGACGCATATTAAGCGAAATATTCGCATTTAAAGTTTGAACATGGATTTTTGTCCATAACTTGTTGTAAAATTGGTCTTATTCAAAGATAGGCACAGAAATGGAAAGGGAATGATTCCTAGATCACAATCCTGAAATTTCAGCCCTCTAGGTGGTCTAGATCGAGAAATATTGGACTTCAAAAATTGCCCTCTAGATGCCGACTTTCATGGCTCTGGGACGCATATTAAGCGAGATATTCGCATTTAAAGTTTGAACATGGATTTTTGCTCATAACTTGTTGTAAAATTGGTCGTATTCAAAGATAGGCACAGAAATGGAAAGGGAATGATTCCTAGATCACAATCCTGAAATTTCAGCCCTCTAGGTGGTCTAGATCGAGAAATATTGTACTTCAAAAATTGCCCTCTAGATGCCGACTTTCATGGCTCTGGGACGCATATTAATCGAGATATTCGCATTTAAAGTTTGAACATGGATTTTTGCCCATAACTTGTTGTAAAATTGGTCTAATTCAAAGATAGGCACAGAAATGGAAAGGGAATGATTCCTAGATCACAATCCTGAAATTTCAGCCCTCTAGGTGGTCTAGATCGAGAAATATTGTACTTCAAAAATTGCCCTCTAGATGCCGACTTTCATGGCTCTGGGACGCATATTAAGCGAGATATTCGCATTTAAAGTTTGAACATGGATTTTTGCCCATAACTTGTTGTAAAATTGGTCTTATTCAAAGATAGGCACAGAAATGTAAAGGAAATGATTCCTAGATCACAATCCTGAAATTTCAGCCCTCTAGGTGGTCTAGATCGAGAAATATTGTACTTCAAAAATTGCCCTCTAGATGCCGACTTTCATGGCTCTGGGACGCATATTAAGCGAGATATTCGCATTTAAAGTTTGAACATGGATTTTTGCCCATAACTTGTTGTAAAATTGGTCTTATTCAAAGATAGGCACAGAAATGGAAAGGGAATGATTCCTAGATCACAATCCTGAAATTTCAGCCCTCTAGGTGGTCTAGATCGAGAAATATTGGACTTCAAAAATTGCCCTCTAGATGCCGACTTTCATGGCTCTGGGACGCATATTAAGCGAGATATTCGCATTTAAAGTTTGAACATGGATTTTTGCCCATAACTTGTTGTAAAATTGGACTTATTCAAAGATAGGCAAAGAAATGGAAAGGGAATGATTCCTAGATCACAATCCTGAAATTTCAGCCCTCTAGGTGGTCTAGATCGAGAAATATTGTACTTCAAAAATTGCCCTCTAGATGCCGACTTTCATGGCTCTGGGACGCATATTAAGCGAGATATTCGCATTTAAAGTTTGAACATGGATTTTTGCCCATAACTTGTTGTAAAATTGGTCTTATTCAAAGATAGGCACAGAAATGGAAAGGGAATGATTCCTAGATCACAATCCTGAAATTTCAGCCCTCTAGGTGGTCTAGATCGAGAAATATTGGACTTCAAAAATTGCCCTCTAGATGCCGACTTTCATGGCTCTGGGACGCATATTAAGTGAGATATTCGCATTTAAAGTTTGAACATGGATTTTTGCCCATAACTTGTTGTAAAATTGGTCTTATTCAAAGATAGGCACAGAAATGGAAAGGGAATGATTCCTAGATCACAATCCTGAAATTTCAGCCCTCTAGGTGGTCTAGATCGAGAAATATTGGACTTCAAAAATTGCCCTTTAGATGCCGACTTTCATGGCTCTGGGACGCATATTAAGCGAGATATTCGCATTTAAAGTTTGAACATGGATTTTTGCCCATAACTTGTTGTAAAATTGGTCTTATTCAAAGATAGGCACACAAATGGAAAGGGAATGATTCCTAGATCACAATCCTGAAATTTCAGCCCTCTAGGTGGTCTAGATCGAGAAATATTGGACTTCAAAAATTGCCCTCTAGATGCCGACTTTCATGGCTCTGGGACGCATATTAAGCGAGATATTCGCATTTAAAGTTTGAACATGGATTTTTGCCCATAACTTGTTGTAAAATTGGTCTTATTCAAAGATAGGCACAGAAATGGAAAGGGAATGATTCCTAGATCACAATCCTGAAATTTCAGCCCTCTAGGTGGTCTAGATCGAGAAATATTGGACTTCAAAAATTGCCCTCTAGATGCCGACTTTCATGGCTCTGGGACGCATATTAAGCGAGATATTCGCATTTAAAGTTTGAACATGGATTTTTGCCCATAACTTGTTGCAAAATTGGTCTTATTCAAAGATAGGCACAGAAATGGAAAGGGAATGATTCCTAGATCACAATCCTGAAATTTCAGCCCTCTAGGTGGTCTAGATCGAGAAATATTGTACTTCAAAAATTGCCCTCTAGATGCCGACTTTCATGGCTCTGGGACGCATATTAAGCGAGATATTCGCATTTAAAGTTTGAACATGGATTTTTGCCCATAACTTGTTGTAAAATTGGTCTTATTCAAAGATAGGCACAGAAATGGAAAGGGAATGATTCCTAGATCACAATCCTGAAATTTCAGCCCTCTAGGTGGTCTAGATCGAGAAATATTGGACTTCAAAAATTGCCCTCTAGATGCCGACTTTCATGGCTCTGGGACGCATATTAAGTCGAGATATTCGCATTTAAAGTTTGAACATGGATTTTTGCCCATAACTTGTTGTAAAATTGGTCTTATTCAAAGATAGGCACAGAAATGGAAAGGGAATGATTCCTAGATCACAATCCTGAAATTTCAGCCCTCTAGGTGGTCTAGATCGAGAAATATTGGACTTCAAAAATTGCCCTCTAGATGCCGACTTTCATGGCTCTGGGACGCATATTAATCGAGATATTCGCATTTAAAGTTTGAACATGGATTTTTGCCCATAACTTGTTGTAAAATTGGTCTTATTCAAAGATAGGCACACAAATGGAAAGGGAATGATTCCTAGATCACAATCCTGAAATTTCAGCCCTCTAGGTGGTCTAGATCGAGAAATATTGTACTTCAAAAATTGGCCTCTAGATGCCGACTTTCATGGCTCTGGGACGCATATTAAGCGAGATATTCGCATTTAAAGTTTGAACATGGATTTTTGCCCATAACTTGTTGTAAAATTGGTCTTATTCAAAGATAGGCACAGAAATGGAAAGGGAATGATTCCTAGATCACAATCCTGAAATTTCAGCCCTCTAGGTGGTCTAGATCGAGAAATATTGTACTTCAAAAATTGCCCCCTAGATGCCGACTTTCATGGCTCTGGGACGCATATTAAGCGAGATATTCGCATTTAAAGTTTGAACATGGATTTTTGCCCATAACTTGTTGTAAAATTGGTCTTATTCAAAGATAGGCAAAGAAATGGAAAGGGAATGATTCCTAGATCACAATCCTGAAATTTCAGCCCTCTAGGTGGTCTAGATCGAGAAATATTGTACTTCAAAAATTGGCCCTCTAGATGCCGACTTTCATGGCTCTGGGACGCATATTAAGCGAGATATTCGCATTTAAAGTTTGAACATGGATTTTTGTCCATAACTTGTTGTAAAATTGGTCTTATTCAAAGATAGGCACAGAAATGGAAAGGGAATGATTCCTAGATCACAATCCTGAAATTTCAGCCCTCTAGGTGGTCTAGATCGAGAAATATTGGACTTCAAAAATTGCCATCTAGATGCCGACTTTCATGGCTCTGGGACGCATATTAAGCGAGATATTCGCATTTAAAGTTTGAACATGGATTTTTGTCCATAACTTGTTGTAAAATTGGTCTTATTCAAAGATAGGCACAGAAATGGAAAGGGAATGATTCCTAGATCACAATCCTGAAATTTCAGCCCTCTAGGTGGTCTAGATCGAGAAATATTGGACTTCAAAAATTGCCCTCTAGATGCCGACTTTCATGGCTCTGGGACGCATATTAAGCGAGATATTCGCATTTAAAGTTTGAACATGGATTTTTGCCCATAACTTGTTGTAAAATTGGTCTTATTCAAAGATAGGCACAGAAATGGAAAGGGAATGATTCCTAGATCACAATCCTGAAATTTCAGCCCTCTAGGTGGTCTAGATCGAGAAATATTGTACTTCAAAAATTGCCCTCTAGATGCCGACTTTCATGGCTCTGGGACGCATATTAAGCGAGATATTCGCATTTAAAGTTTGAACATGGATTTTTGCCCATAACTTGTTGTAAAATTGGTCTTATTCAAAGATAGGCACAGAAATGGAAAGGGAATGATTCCTAGATCACAATCCTGAAATTTCAGCCCTCTAGGTGGTCTAGATCGAGAAATATTGGACTTCAAAAATTGCCCTCTAGATGCCGACTTTCATGGCTCTGGGACGCATATTAAGCGAGATATTCGCATTTAAAGTTTGAACATGGATTTTTGCCCATAACTTGTTGTAAAATTGGTCTTATTCAAAGATAGGCACAGAAATGGAAAGGGAATGATTCCTAGATCACAATCCTGAAATTTCAGCCCTCTAGGTGGTCTAGATCGAGAAATATTGTACTTCAAAAATTGCCCTCTAGATGCCGACTTTCATGGCTCTGGGACGCATATTAAGCGAGATATTCGCATTTAAAGTTTGAACATGGATTTTTGCCCATAACTTGTTGTAAAATTGGTCTTATTCAAAGATAGGCACAGAAATGGAAAGGGAATGATTCCTAGATCACAATCCTGAAATTTCAGCCCTCTAGGTGGTCTAGATCGAGAAATATTGGACTTCAAAAATTGCCCTCTAGATGCCGACTTTCATGGCTCTGGGACGCATATTAAGCGAGATATTCGCATTTAAAGTTTGAACATGGATTTTTGCCCATAACTTGTTGTAAAATTGGTCTTATTCAAAGATAGGCACAGAAATGGAAAGGGAATGATTCCTAGATCACAATCCTGAAATTTCAGCCCTCTAGGTGGTCTAGATCGAGAAATATTGGACTTCAAAAATTGCCCTCTAGATGCCGACTTTCATGGCTCTGGGACGCATATTAAGCGAGATATTCGCATTTAAAGTTTGAACATGGATTTTTGCCCATAACTTGTTGTAAAATTGGTCTTATTCAAAGATAGGCACAGAAATGGAAAGGGAATGATTCCTAGATCACAATCCTGAAATTTCAGCCCTCTAGGTGGTCTAGATCGAGAAATATTGGACTTCAAAATTGCCCTCTAGATGCCGACTTTCATGGCTCTGGGACGCATATTAAGCGAGATATTCGCATTTAAAGTTTGAACATGGATTTTTGCCCATAACTTGTTGTAAAATTGGTCTTATTCAAAGATAGGCACAGAAATGGAAAGGGAATGATTCCTAGATCACAATCCTGAAATTTCAGCCCTCTAGGTGGTCTAGATCGAGAAATATTGGACTTCAAAAATTGCCCTCTAGATGCCGACTTTCATGGCTCTGGGACGCATATTAAGCGAGATATTCGCATTTAAAGTTTGAACATGGATTTTTGCCCATAACTTGTTGTAAAATTGGTCTTATTCAAAGATAGGCACAGAAATGGAAAGGGAATGATTCCTAGATCACAATCCTGAAATTTCAGCCCTCTAGGTGGTCTAGATCGAGAAATATTGGACTTCAAAAATTGCCCTCTAGATGCCGACTTTCATGGCTCTGGGACGCATATTAAGCGAGATATTCGCATTTAAAGTTTGAACATGGATTTTTGCCCATAACTTGTTGTAAAATTGGTCTTATTCAAAGATAGGCACAGAAATGGAAAGGGAATGATTCCTAGATCACAATCCTGAAATTTCAGCCCTCTAGGTGGTCTAGATCGAGAAATATTGTACTTCAAAAATTGCCCTCTAGATGCCGACTTTCATGGCTCTGGGACGCATATTAAGCGAGATATTCGCATTTAAAGTTTGAACATGGATTTTTGCCCATAACTTGTTGTAAAATTGGTCTTATTCAAAGATAGGCACAGAAATGGAAAGGGAATGATTCCTAGATCACAATCCTGAAATTTCAGCCCTCTAGGTGGTCTAGATCGAGAAATATTGGACTTCAAAAATTGCCCTCTAGATGCCGACTTTCATGGCTCTGGGACGCATATTAAGCGAGATATTCGCATTTAAAGTTTGAACATGGATTTTTGCCCATAACTTGTTGTAAAATTGGTCTTATTCAAAGATAGGCACAGAAATGGAAAGGGAATGATTCCTAGATCACAATCCTGAAATTTCAGCCCTCTAGGTGGTCTAGATCGAGAAATATTGGACTTCAAAAATTGCCCTCTAGATGCCGACTTTCATGGCTCTGGGACGCATATTAAGCGAGATATTCGCATTTAAAGTTTGAACATGGATTTTTGCCCATAACTTGTTGTAAAATTGGTCTTATTCAAAGATAGGCACAGAAATGGAAAGGGAATGATTCCTAGATCACAATCCTGAAATTTCAGCCCTCTAGGTGGTCTAGATCGAGAAATATTGTACTTCAAAAATTGCCCTCTAGATGCCGACTTTCATGGCTCTGGGACGCATATTAAGCGAGATATTCGCATTTAAAGTTTGAACATGGATTTTTGCCCATAACTTGTTGTAAAATTGGTCTTATTCAAAGATAGGCACAGAAATGGAAAGGGAATGATTCCTAGATCACAATCCTGAAATTTCAGCCCTCTAGGTGGTCTAGATCGAGAAATATTGGACTTCAAAAATTGCCCTCTAGATGCCGACTTTCATGGCTCTGGGACGCATATTAAGCGAGATATTCGCATTTAAAGTTTGAACATGGATTTTTGCCCATAACTTGTTGTAAAATTGGTCTTATTCAAAGATAGGCACAGAAATGGAAAGGGAATGATTCCTAGATCACAATCCTGAAATTTCAGCCCTCTAGGTGGTCTAGATCGAGAAATATTGGACTTCAAAAATTGCCCTCTAGATGCCGACTTTCATGGCTCTGGGACGCATATTAAGCGAGATATTCGCATTTAAAGTTTGAACATGGATTTTTGCCCATAACTTGTTGTAAAATTGGTCTTATTCAAAGATAGGCACAGAAATGGAAAGGGAATGATTCCTAGATCACAATCCTGAAATTTCAGCCCTCTAGGTGGTCTAGATCGAGAAATATTGGACTTCAAAAATTGCCCTCTAGATGCCGACTTTCATGGCTCTGGGACGCATATTAAGCGAGATATTCGCATTTAAAGTTTTGAACATGGATTTTTGCCCATAACTTGTTGTAAAATTGGTCTTATTCAAAGATAGGCACAGAAATGGAAAGGGAATGATTCCTAGATCACAATCCTGAAATTTCAGCCCTCTAGGTGGTCTAGATCGAGAAATATTGGACTTCAAAAATTGCCCTCTAGATGCCGACTTTCATGGCTCTGGGACGCATATTAAGCGAGATATTCGCATTTAAAGTTTGAACATGGATTTTTTGCCCATAACTTGTTGTAAAATTGGTCTTATTCAAAGATAGGCACAGAAATGGAAAGGGAATGATTCCTAGATCACAATCCTGAAATTTCAGCCCTCTAGGTGGTCTAGATCGAGAAATATTGGACTTCAAAAATTGCCCTCTAGATGCCGACTTTCATGGCTCTGGGACGCATATTAAGCGAGATATTCGCATTTAAAGTTTGAACATGGATTTTTGCCCATAACTTGTTGTAAAATTGGTCTTATTCAAAGATAGGCACAGAAATGGAAAGGGAATGATTCCTAAATCACCATCCTGAAATTTCAGCCCTCTAGGTGGTCTTGATCGAGAAATATTGGACTTCAAAAATTGCCCTCTAGATGCCGACTTTCATGGCTCTGGGACGCATATTAAGCGAGATATTCGCATTTAAAGTTTGAACATGGATTTTTGCCCATAACTTGTTGTAAAATTGGTCTTATTCAAAGATAGGCACAGAAATGGAAAGGGAATGATTCCTAGATCACAATCCTGAAATTTCAGCCCTCTAGGTGGTCTAGATCGAGAAATATTGGACTTCAAAAATTGCCCTCTAGATGCCGACTTTCATGGCTCTGGGACGCATATTAAGCGAGATATTCGCATTTAAAGTTTGAACATGGATTTTTGCCCATAACTTGTTGTAAAATTGGTCTTATTCAAAGATAGGCACAGAAATGGAAAGGGAATGATTCCTAGATCACAATCCTGAAATTTCAGCCCTCTAGGTGGTCTAGATCGAGAAATATTGGACTTCAAAAATTGCCCTCTAGATGCCGACTTTCATGGCTCTGGGACGCATATTAAGCGAGATATTCGCATTTAAAGTTTGAACATGGATTTTTGCCCATAACTTGTTGTAAAATTGGTCTTATTCAAAGATAGGCACAGAAATGGAAAGGGAATGATTCCTAGATCACAATCCTGAAATTTCAGCCCTCTAGGTGGTCTAGATCGAGAAATATTGTACTTCAAAAATTGCCCTCTAGATGCCGACTTTCATGGCTCTGGGACGCATATTAAGCGAGATATTCGCATTTAAAGTTTGAACATGGATTTTTGCCCATAACTTGTTGTAAAAATTGGTCTTATTCAAAGATAGGCACAGAAATGGAAAGGGAATGATTCCTAGATCACAATCCTGAAATTTCAGCCCTCTAGGTGGTCTAGATCGAGAAATATTGTACTTCAAAAATTGCCCTCTAGATGCCGACTTTCATGGCTCTGGGACGCATATTAAGCGAGATATTCGCATTTAAAGTTTGAACATGGATTTTTGCCCATAACTTGTTGTAAAATTGGTCTTATTCAAAGATAGGCACAGAAATGGAAAGGGAATGATTCCTAGATCACAATCCTGAAATTCAGCCCTCTAGGTGGTCTAGATCGAGAAATATTGTACTTCAAAAATTGCCCTCTAGATGCCGACTTTCATGGCTCTGGGACGCATATTAAGCGAGATATTCGCATTTAAAGTTTGAACATGGATTTTTGCCCATAACTTGTTGTAAAATTGGTCTTATTCAAAGATAGGCACAGAAATGGAAAGGGAATGATTCCTAGATCACAATCCTGAAATTTCAGCCCTCTAGGTGGTCTAGATCGAGAAATATTGTACTTCAAAAATTGCCCTCTAGATGCCGACTTTCATGGCTCTGGGACGCATATTAAGCGAGATATTCGCATTTAAAGTTTGAACATGGATTTTTGCCCATAACTTGTTGTAAAATTGGTCTTATTCAAAGATAGGCACAGAAATGGAAAGGGAATGATTCCTAGATCACAATCCTGAAATTTCAGCCCTCTAGGTGGTCTAGATCGAGAATATTGTACTTCAAAAATTGCCCTCTAGATGCCGACTTTCATGGCTCTGGGACGCATATTAAGCGAGATATTCGCATTTAAAGTTTGAACATGGATTTTTGCCCATAACTTGTTGTAAAATTGGTCTTATTCAAAGATAGGCACAGAAATGGAAAGGGAATGATTCCTAGATCACAATCCTGAAATTTCAGCCCTCTAGGTGGTCTAGATCGAGAAATATTGTACTTCAAAAATTGCCCTCTAGATGCCGACTTTCATGGCTCTGGGACGCATATTAAGCGAGATATTCGCATTTAAAGTTTGAACATGGATTTTTGCCCATAACTTGTTGTAAAATTGGTCTTATTCAAAGATAGGCACAGAAATGGAAAGGGAATGATTCCTAGATCACAATCCTGAAATTTCAGCCCTCTAGGTGGTCTAGATCGAGAAATATTGTACTTCAAAAATTGCCCTCTAGATGCCGACTTTCATGGCTCTGGGACGCATATTAAGCGAGATATTCGCATTTAAAGTTTGAACATGGATTTTTGCCCATAACTTGTTGTAAAATTGGTCTTATTCAAAGATAGGCACAGAAATGGAAAGGGAATGATTCCTAGATCACAATCCTGAAATTTCAGCCCTCTAGGTGGTCTAGATCGAGAAATATTGTACTTCAAAAATTGCCCTCTAGATGCCGACTTTCATGGCTCTGGGACGCATATTAAGCGAGATATTCGCATTTAAAGTTTGAACATGGATTTTTGCCCATAACTTGTTGTAAAATTGGTCTTATTCAAAGATAGGCACAGAAATGGAAAGGGAATGATTCCTAGATCACAATCCTGAAATTTCAGCCCTCTAGGTGGTCTAGATCGAGAAATATTGGACTTCAAAAATTGCCCTCTAGATGCCGACTTTCATGGCTCTGGGACGCATATTAAGCGAGATATTCGCATTTAAAGTTTGAACATGGATTTTTGCCCATAACTTGTTGTAAAATTGGTCTTATTCAAAGATAGGCACAGAAATGGAAAGGGAATGATTCCTAGATCACAATCCTGAAATTTCAGCCCTCTAGGTGGTCTAGATCGAGAAATATTGGACTTCAAAAATTGCCCTCTAGATGCCGACTTTCATGGCTCTGGGACGCATATTAAGCGAGATATTCGCATTTAAAGTTTGAACATGGATTTTTTGCCCATAACTTGTTGTAAAATTGGTCTTATTCAAAGATAGGCACAGAAATGGAAAGGGAATGATTCCTAGATCACAATCCTGAAATTTCAGCCCTCTAGGTGGTCTAGATCGAGAAATATTGGACTTCAAAAATTGCCCTCTAGATGCCGACTTTCATGGCTCTGGGACGCATATTAAGCGAGATATTCGCATTTAAAGTTTGAACATGGATTTTTGCCCATAACTTGTTGTAAAATTGGTCTTATTCAAAGATAGGCACAGAAATGGAAAGGGAATGATTCCTAGATCACAATCCTGAAATTTCAGCCCTCTAGGTGGTCTAGATCGAGAAATATTGGACTTCAAAAATTGCCCTCTAGATGCCGACTTTCATGGCTCTGGGACGCATATTAAGCGAGATATTCGCATTTAAAGTTTGAACATGGATTTTTGCCCATAACTTGTTGTAAAATTGGTCTTATTCAAAGATAGGCACAGAAATGGAAAGGGAATGATTCCTAGATCACAATCCTGAAATTTCAGCCCTCTAGGTGGTCTAGATCGAGAAATATTGGACTTCAAAAATTGCCCTCTAGATGCCGACTTTCATGGCTCTGGGACGCATATTAAGCGAGATATTCGCATTTAAAGTTTGAACATGGATTTTTGCCCATAACTTGTTGTAAAATTGGTCTTATTCAAAGATAGGCACAGAAATGGAAAGGGAATGATTCCTAGATCACAATCCTGAAATTTCAGCCCTCTAGGTGGTCTAGATCGAGAAATATTGGACTTCAAAAATTGCCCTCTAGATGCCGACTTTCATGGCTCTGGGACGCATATTAAGCGAGATATTCGCATTTAAAGTTTGAACATGGATTTTTGCCCATAACTTGTTGTAAAATTGGTCTTATTCAAAGATAGGCACAGAAATGGAAAGGAATGATTCCTAGATCACAATCCTGAAATTTCAGCCCTCTAGGTGGTCTAGATCGAGAAATATTGTACTTCAAAAATTGCCCTCTAGATGCCGACTTTCATGGCTCTGGGACGCATATTAAGCGAGATATTCGCATTTAAAGTTTGAACATGGATTTTTGCCCATAACTTGTTGTAAAATTGGTCTTATTCAAAGATAGGCACAGAAATGGAAAGGGAATGATTCCT
>CATOCI010000007.1:0-70907 GCA_951509635.1 Eupeodes luniger
CATGGATTTTTGCCCATAACTTGTTGTAAAATTGGTCTTATTCAAAGATAGGCACAGAAATGGAAAGGCAATGATTCCTAGATCACAATCCTGAAATTTCAGCCCTCTAGGTGGTCTAGATCGAGAAATATTGGACTTCAAAAATTGCCCTCTAGATGCCGACTTTCATGGCTCTGGGACGCATATTAAGCGAGATATTCGCATTTAAAGTTTGAACATGGATTTTTGCCCATAACTTGTTGTAAAATTGGTCTTATTCAAAGATAGGCACAGAAATGGAAAGGGAATGATTCCTAGATCACAATCCTGAAATTTCAGCCCTCTAGGTGGTCTAGATCGAGAAATATTGGACTTAAAAAATTGACCTTTAGATGCTTACTTTCATGCCTCTGGGACGCATATTAAGCGAGATATTCGCATTTAAAGTTTGAACATGGATTTTTGCCCATAACTTGTTGTAAAATTGGTCCTTTTCAAAGATAGGCACAGAAATGGAAAGGCAATGATTTCTAGATCACAATCCTGAAATTTCAGCCCTCTAGGTGGTCTAGATCGAGAAATATTGGACTTCAAAAATTGCCCTCTAGATGCTGACTTTCATGCCTCTGGGACGCAAATTAAGCGAGATATTCGCATTTAAAATTTGAACATGGATTTTTGCCCATAACTTGTTGTAAAATTGGTCTTATTCAAAGATAGGCACAGAAATGGAAAGGCAATGATTCCTAGATCACAATCCTGAAATTTCAGCCCTCTAGGTGGTCTAGATCGAGAAATATTGGACTTCAAAAATTGCCTTCTAGATGCGGACTTTCATGGCTCTGGGACGCATATTAAGCGAGATATTCGCATTTTAAGTTTGAACATGGATTTTTGCCCATAACTTGTTGTAAAATTGGTCTTATTCAAAGATAGGCACAGAAATGGAAAGGGAATGGTTCCTAGATCACAATGCTGAAATTTCAGCCCTCTAGGTGGTCTAGATCGAGAAATATTGGACTTCAAAAATTGCCCTCTAGATGCCGACTTTCATGGCTCTGGGACGCATATTAAGCGAGATATTCGCATTTAAAGTTTGAACATGGATTTTTGCCCATAACTTGTTGTAAAATTGGTCTTATTCAAAGATAGGCACAGAAATGGAAAGGCAATGATTCCTAGATCACAATCCTGAAATTTCAGCCCTCTAGGTGGTCTAGATCGAGAAATATTGGACTTCAAAAATTGCCCTCTAGATGCCGACTTTCATGGCTCTGGGACGCATATTAAGCGAGATATTCGCATTTAAAGTTTGAACATGGATTTTTGCCCATAACTTGTTGTAAAATTGGTCTTATTCAAAGATAGGCACAGAAATGGAAAGGCAATGATTCCTAGATCACAATCCTGAAATTTCAGCCCTCTAGGTGGTCTAGATCGAGAAATATTGGACTTCAAAAATTGCCCTCTAGATGCCGACTTTCATGGCTCTGGGACGCATATTAAGCGAGATATTCGCATTTAAAGTTTGAACATGGATTTTTGCCCATAACTTGTTGTAAAATTGGTCTTATTCAAAGATAGGCACAGAAATGGAAAGGCAATGATTCCTAGATCACAATCCTGAAATTTCAGCCCTCTAGGTGGTCTAGATCGAGAAATATTGGACTTCAAAAATTGCCCTCTAGATGCTGACTTTCATGCCTCTGGGACGCATATTAAGCGAGATATTCGCATTTAAAGTTTGAACATGGATTTTTGCCCATAACTTGTTGTAAAATTGGTCTTATTCAAAGATAGGCACAGAAATGGAAAGGCAATGATTCCTAGATCACAATCCTGAAATTTCAGCCCTCTAGGTGGTCTAGATCGAGAAATATTGGACTTCAAAAATTGCCCTCTAGATGCCGACTTTCATGGCTCTGGGACGCATATTAAGCGAGATATTCGCATTTAAAGTTTGAACATGGATTTTTGCCCATAACTTGTTGTAAAATTGGTCTTATTCAAAGATAGGCACAGAAATGGAAAGGGAATGATTCCTAGATCACAATCCTGAAATTTCAGCCCTCTAGGTGGTCTAGATCGAGAAATATTGGACTTAAAAAATTGACCTTTAGATGCTTACTTTCATGCCTCTGGGACGCATATTAAGCGAGATATTCGCATTTAAAGTTTGAAAATGGATTTTTGCCCATAACTTGTTGTAAAATTGGTCTTATTCAAAGATAGGCACAGAAATGGAAAGGCAATGATTCCTAGATCACAATCCTGAAATTTCAGCCCTCTAGGTGGTCTAGATCGAGAAATATTGGACTTCAAAAATTGCCCTCTAGATGCTGACTTTCATGCCTCTGGGACGCAAATTAAGCGAGATATTCGCATTTAAAATTTGAACATGGATTTTTGCCCATAACTTGTTGTAAAATTGGTCTTATTCAAAGATAGGCACAGAAATGGAAAGGCAATGATTCCTAGATCACAATCCTGAAATTTCAGCCCTCTAGGTGGTCTAGATCGAGAAATATTGGACTTCAAAAATTGCCCTCTAGATGCCGACTTTCATGGCTCTGGGACGCATATTAAGCGAGATATTCGCATTTAAAGTTTGAACATGGATTTTTGCCCATAACTTGTTGTAAAATTGGTCTTATTCAAAGATAGGCACAGAAATGGAAAGGGAATGATTCCTAGATCACAATCCTGAAATTTCAGCCCTCTAGGTGGTCTAGATCGAGAAATATTGGACTTCAAAAATTGCCTTCTAGATGCGGACTTTCATGGCTCTGGGACGCATATTAAGCGAGATATTCGCATTTTAAGTTTGAACATGGATTTTTGCCCATAACTTGTTGTAAAATTGGTCTTATTCAAAGATAGGCACAGAAATGGAAAGGGAATGGTTCCTAGATCACAATGCTGAAATTTCAGCCCTCTAGGTGGTCTAGATCGAGAAATATTGGACTTCAAAAATTGCCCTCTAGATGCCGACTTTCATGGCTCTGGGACGCATATTAAGCGAGATATTCGCATTTAAAGTTTGAACATGGATTTTTGCCCATAACTTGTTGTAAAATTGGTCTTATTCAAAGATAGGCACAGAAATGGAAAGGCAATGATTCCTAGATCACAATCCTGAAATTTCAGCCCTCTAGGTGGTCTAGATCGAGAAATATTGGACTTCAAAAATTGCCCTCTAGATGCCGACTTTCATGGCTCTGGGACGCATATTAAGCGAGATATTCGCATTTAAAGTTTGAACATGGATTTTTGCCCATAACTTGTTGTAAAATTGGTCTTATTCAAAGATGGGCACAGAAATGGAAAGGGAATGATTCCTAGATCACAATCCTGAAATTTCAGCCCTCTAGGTGGTCTAGATCGAGAAATATTGGACTTCAAAAATTGCCCTCTAGATGCCGACTTTCATGCCTCTGGGACGCATATTAAGCGAGATATTCGCATTTAAAGTTTGAACATGGATTTTTGCCCATAACTTGTTGTAAAATTGGTCTTATTCAAAGATAGGCACAGAAATGGAAAGGCAATGATTCCTAGATCACAATCCTGAAATTTCAGCCCTCTAGGTGGTCTAGATCGAGAAATATTGGACTTCAAAAATTGCCCTCTAGATGCTGACTTTCATGCCTCTGGGACGCATATTAAGCGAGATATTCGCATTTAAAGTTTGAACATGGATTTTTGCCCATAACTTGTTGTAAAATTGGTCTTATTCAAAGATAGGCACAGAAATGGAAAGGCAATGATTCCTAGATCACAATCCTGAAATTTCAGCCCTCTAGGTGGTCTAGATCGAGAAATATTGGACTTCAAAAATTGCCCTCTAGATGCGGACTTTCATGGCTCTGGGACGCATATCTAGATCGATAAATATTGGACTTCAAAAATTGCCCTCTAGATGCGGACTTTCATGGCTCTGGGACGCATATTAAGCGAGATATTCGCATTTTAAATTTGAACATGGATTTTTGCCCATAACTTGTTGTAAAATTGGTCTTATTCAAAGATAGGCACAGAAATGGAAAGGGAATGGTTCCTAGATCACAATCCTGAAATTTCAGCCCTCTAGGTAGTCTAGATCGAGAAATATTGGACTTCAAAAATTGCCCTCTAGATGCCGACTTTCATGGCTCGGGGACGCATATTAAGCGAGATATTCGCATTTAAAGTTTGAACATGGATTTTTGCCCATAACTTGTTGTTAAATTGGTCTTATTCAAAGATAGGCACAGAAATGGAAAGGGAATGGTTCCTAGATCACAATCCTGAAATTTCAGCCCTCTAGGTGGTCTAGATCGAGAAATATTGGACTTCAAAAATTGCCCTCTAGATGCCGACTTTCATGGCTCTGGGACGCATATTAAGCGAGATATTCGCATTTAAAGTTTGAACATGGATTTTTGCCCATAACTTGTTGTAAAATTGGTCTTATTCAAAGATAGGCACAGAAATGGAAAGGCAATGATTCCTAGATCACAATCCTGAAATTTCAGCCCTCTAGGTGGTCTAGATCGAGAAATATTGGACTTCAAAAATTGCCCTCTAGATGCTGACTTTCATGCCTCTAGGACGCATATTAAGCGAGATATTCGCATTTAAAGTTTGAACATGGATTTTTGCCCATAACTTGTTGTAAAATTGGTCTTATTCAAAGATAGGCACAGAAATGGAAAGGGAATGGTTCCTAGATCACAATCCTGAAATTTCAGCCCTCTAGGTGGTCTAGATCGAGAAATATTGGACTTCAAAAATTGCCCTCTAGATGCCGACTTTCATGGCTCTGGGACGCATATTAAGCGAGATATTCGCATTTAAAGTTTGAACATGGATTTTTGCCCATAACTTGTTGTAAAATTGGTCTTATTCAAAGATAGGCACAGAAATGGAAAGGGAATGATTCCTAGATCACAATCCTGAAATTTCAGCCCTCTAGGTGGTCTAGATCGAGAAATATTGGACTTCAAAAATTGCCCTCTAGATGCTGACTTTCATGCCTCTGGGACGCATATTAAGCGAGATATTCGCATTTAAAGTTTGAACATGGATTTTTGCCCATAACTTGTTGTAAAATTGGTCTTATTCAAAGATAGGCACAGAAATGGAAAGGGAATGATTCCTAGATCACAATCCTGAAATTTCAGCCCTCTAGGTGGTCTAGATCGAGAAATATTGGACTTCAAAAATTGCCCTCTAGATGCGGACTTTCATGGCTCTGGGACGCATATCTAGATCGATAAATATTGGACTTCAAAAATTGCCCTCTAGATGCGGACTTTCATGGCTCTGGGACGCATATTAAGCGAGATATTCGCATTTTAAGTTTGAACATGGATTTTTGCCCATAACTTGTTGTAAAATTGGTCTTATTCAAAGATAGGCACAGAAATGGAAAGGGAATGGTTCCTAGATCACAATCCTGAAATTTCAGCCCTCTAGGTGGTCTAGATCGAGAAATATTGGACTTCAAAAATTGCCCTCTAGATGCCGACTTTCATGGCTCTGGGACGCATATTAAGCGAGATATTCGCATTTAAAGTTTGAACATGGATTTTTGCCCATAACTTGTTGTAAAATTGGTCTTATTCAAAGATAGGCACAGAAATGGAAAGGGAATGATTCCTAGATCACAATCCTGAAATTTCAGCCCTCTAGGTGGTCTAGATCGATAAATATTGGACTTCAAAAATTGCCCTCTAGATGCGGACTTTCATGGCTCTGGAACGCATATTAAGCGAGATATTCGCATTTTAAGTTTGAACATGGATTTTTGCCCATAACTTGTTGTAAAATTGGTCTTATTCAAAGATAGGCACAGAAATGGAAAGGGAATGGTTCCTAGATCACAATCCTGAAATTTCAGCCCTCTAGGTGGTCTAGATCGAGAAATATTGGACTTCAAAAATTGCCCTCTAGATGCCGACTTTCATGGCTCTGGGACGCATATTAAGCGAGATATTCGCATTTAAAGTTTGAACATGGATTTTTGCCCATAACTTGTTGTAAAATTGGTCTTATTCAAAGATAGGCACAGAAATGGAAAGGGAATGATTCCTAGATCACAATCCTGAAATTTCAGCCCTCTAGGTGGTCTAGATCGAGAAATATTGGACTTCAAAAATTGCCCTCTAGATGCCGACTTTCATGGCTCTGGGACGCATATTAAGCGAGATATTCGCATTTAAAGTTTGAACATGGATTTTTGCCCATAACTTGTTGTAAAATTGGTCTTATTCAAAGATAGGCACAGAAATGGAAAGGGAATGATTCCTAGATCACAATCCTGAAATTTCAGCCCTCTAGGTGGTCTAGATCGAGAAATATTGGACTTCAAAAATTGCCCTCTAGATGCGGACTTTCATGGCTCTGGGACGCATATCTAGATCGATAAATATTGGACTTCAAAAATTGCCCTCTAGATGCGGACTTTCATGGCTCTGGGACGCATATTAAGCGAGATATTCGCATTTTAAGTTTGAACATGGATTTTTGCCCATAACTTGTTGTAAAATTGGTCTTATTCAAAGATAGGCACAGAAATGGAAAGGGAATGGTTCCTAGATCACAATCCTGAAATTTCAGCCCTCTAGGTGGTCTAGATCGAGAAATATTGGACTTCAAAAATTGCCCTCTAGATGCCGACTTTCATGGCTCTGGGACGCATATTAAGCGAGATATTCGCATTTAAAGTTTGAACATGGATTTTTGCCCATAACTTGTTGTAAAATTGGTCTTATTCAAAGATAGGCACAGAAATGGAAAGGGAATGATTCCTAGATCACAATCCTGAAATTTCAGCCCTCTAGGTGGTCTAGATCGAGAAATATTGGACTTCAAAAATTGCCCTCTAGATGCGGACTTTCATGGCTCTGGGACGCATATTAAGCGAGATATTCGCATTTTAAGTTTGAACATGGATTTTTGCCCATAACTTGTTGTAAAATTGGTCTTATTCAAAGATAGGCACAGAAATGGAAAGGGAATGATTCCTAGATCACAATCCTGAAATTTCAGCCCTCTAGGTGGTCTAGATCGAGAAATATTGGACTTCAAAAATTGCCCTCTAGATGCTGACTTTCATGCCTCTAGGACGCATATTAAGCGAGATATTCGCATTTAAAGTTTGAACATGGATTTTTGCCCATAACTTGTTGTAAAATTAGTCTTATTCAAAGATAGGCACAGAAATGGAAAGGCAATGATTCCTAGATCACAATCCTGAAATTTCAGCCCTCTAGGTGGTCTAGATCGAGAAATATTGGACTTCAAAAATTGCCCTCTAGATGCTGACTTTCATGCCTCTAGGACGCATATTAAGCGAGATATTCGCATTTAAAGTTTGAACATGGATTTTTGCCCATAACTTGTTGTAAAATTGGTCTTATTCAAAGATAGGCACAGAAATGGAAAGGGAATGGTTCCTAGATCACAATCCTGAAATTTCAGCCCTCTAGGTGGTCTAGATCGAGAAATATTGGACTTCAAAAATTGCCCTCTAGATGCCGACTTTCATGGCTCTGGGACGCATATTAAGCGAGATATTCGCATTTAAAGTTTGAACATGGATTTTTGCCCATAACTTGTTGTAAAATTGGTCTTATTCAAAGATAGGCACAGAAATGGAAAGGGAATGATTCCTAGATCACAATCCTGAAATTTCAGCCCTCTAGGTGGTCTAGATCGAGAAATATTGGACTTCAAAAATTGCCCTCTAGATGCTGACTTTCATGCCTCTGGGACGCATATTAAGCGAGATATTCGCATTTAAAGTTTGAACATGGATTTTTGCCCATAACTTGTTGTAAAATTGGTCTTATTCAAAGATAGGCACAGAAATGGAAAGGGAATGATTCCTAGATCACAATCCTGAAATTTCAGCCCTCTAGGTGGTCTAGATCGAGAAATATTGGACTTCAAAAATTGCCCTCTAGATGCGGACTTTCATGGCTCTGGGACGCATATCTAGATCGATAAATATTGGACTTCAAAAATTGCCCTCTAGATGCGGACTTTCATGGCTCTGGGACGCATATTAAGCGAGATATTCGCATTTTAAGTTTGAACATGAATTTTTGCCCATAACTTGTTGTAAAATTGGTCTTATTCAAAGATAGGCACAGAAATGGAAAGGGAATGGTTCCTAGATCACAATCCTGAAATTTCAGCCCTCTAGGTGGTCTAGATCGAGAAATATTGGACTTCAAAAATTGCCCTCTAGATGCCGACTTTCATGGCTCTGGGACGCATATTAAGCGAGATATTCGCATTTAAAGTTTGAACATGGATTTTTGCCCATAACTTGTTGTAAAATTGGTCTTATTCAAAGATAGGCACAGAAATGGAAAGGGAATGATTCCTAGATCACAATCCTGAAATTTCAGCCCTCTAGGTGGTCTAGATCGATAAATATTGGACTTCAAAAATTGCCCTCTAGATGCGGACTTTCATGGCTCTGGGACGCATATTAAGCGAGATATTCGCATTTTAAGTTTGAACATGGATTTTTGCCCATAACTTGTTGTAAAATTGGTCTTATTCAAAGATAGGCACAGAAATGGAAAGGGAATGGTTCCTAGATCACAATCCTGAAATTTCAGCCCTCTAGGTGGTCTAGATCGAGAAATATTGGACTTCAAAAATTGCCCTCTAGATGCCGACTTTCATGGCTCTGGGACGCATATTAAGCGAGATATTCGCATTTAAAGTTTGAACATGGATTTTTGCCCATAACTTGTTGTAAAATTGGTCTTATTCAAAGATAGGCACAGAAATGGAAAGGGAATGATTCCTAGATCACAATCCTGAAATTTCAGCCCTCTAGGTGGTCTAGATCGAGAAATATTGGACTTCAAAAATTGCCCTCTAGATGCCGACTTTCATGGCTCTGGGACGCATATTAAGCGAGATATTCGCATTTAAAGTTTGAACATGGATTTTTGCCCATAACTTGTTGTAAAATTGGTCTTATTCAAAGATAGGCACAGAAATGGAAAGGCAATGATTCCTAGATCACAATCCTGAAATTTCAGCCCTCTAGGTGGTCTAGATCGAGAAATATTGGACTTCAAAAATTGCCCTCTAGATGCGGACTTTCATGGCTCTGGGACGCATATCTAGATCGATAAATATTGGACTTCAAAAATTGCCCTCTAGATGCGGACTTTCATGGCTCTGGGACGCATATTAAGCGAGATATTCGCATTTTAAGTTTGAACATGGATTTTTGCCCATAACTTGTTGTAAAATTGGTCTTATTCAAAGATAGGCACAGAAATGGAAAGGGAATGGTTCCTAGATCACAATCCTGAAATTTCAGCCCTCTAGGTGGTCTAGATCGAGAAATATTGGACTTCAAAAATTGCCCTCTAGATGCCGACTTTCATGGCTCTGGGACGCATATTAAGCGAGATATTCGCATTTAAAGTTTGAACATGGATTTTTGCCCATAACTTGTTGTAAAATTGGTCTTATTCAAAGATAGGCACAGAAATGGAAAGGGAATGATTCCTAGATCACAATCCTGAAATTTCAGCCCTCTAGGTGGTCTAGATCGATAAATATTGGACTTCAAAAATTGCCCTCTAGATGCGGACTTTCATGGCTCTGGGACGCATATTAAGCGAGATATTCGCATTTTAAGTTTGAAAATGGATTTTTGCCCATAACTTGTTTTAAAATTGGTCTTATTCAAAGATAGGCACAGAAATGGAAAGGGAATGGTTCCTAGATCACAATCCTGAAATTTCAGCCCTCTAGGTGGTCTAGATCGAGAAATATTGGACTTCAAAAATTGCAATCTAGATGCCGACTTTCATGGCTCTGGGACGCATATTAAGCGAGATATTCGCATTTAAAGTTTGAACATGGATTTTTGCCCATAACTTGTTGTAAAATTGGTCTTATTCAAAGATAGGCACAGAAATGGAAAGGGAATGATTCCTAGATCACAATCCTGAAATTTCAGCCCTCTAGGTGGTCTAGATCGAGAAATATTGGACTTCAAAAATTGCCCTCTAGATGCCGACTTTCATGGCTCTGGGACGCATATTAAGCGAGATATTCGCATTTAAAGTTTGAACATGGATTTTTGCCCATAACTTGTTGTAAAATTGGTCTTATTCAAAGATGGGCACAGAAATGGAAAGGGAATGATTCCTAGATCACAATCCTGAAATTTCAGCCCTCTAGGTGGTCTAGATCGAGAAATATTGGACTTCAAAAATTGCCCTCTAGATGCCGACTTTCATGGCTCTGGGACGCATATTAAGCGAGATATTCGCATTTAAAGTTTGAACATGGATTTTTGTCCATAACTTGTTGTAAAATTGGTCTTATTCAAAGATAGGCACAGAAATGGAAAGGCAATGATTCCTAGATCACAATCCTGAAATTTCAGCCCTCTAGGTGGTCTAGATCGAGAAATATTGGACTTCAAAAATTGCCCTCTAGATGCCGACTTTCATGGCTCTGGGACGCATATTAAGCGAGATATTCGCATTTAAAGTTTGAACATGGATTTTTGCCCATAACTTGTTGTAAAATTGGTCTTATTCAAAGATAGGCGCAGAAATGGAAAGGCAATGATTCCTAGATCACAATCCTGAAATTTCAGCCCTCTAGGTGGTCTAGATCGAGAAATATTGGACTTCAAAAATTGCCCTCTAGATGCTGACTTTCATGCCTCTGGGACGCATATTAAGCGAGATATTCGCATTTAAAGTTTGAACATGGATTTTTGCCCATAACTTGTTGTAAAATTGGTCTTATTCAAAGATAGGCACAGAAATGGAAAGGCAATGATTCCTAGATCACAATCCTGAAATTTCAGCCCTCTAGGTGGTCTAGATCGAGAAATATTGGACTTCAAAAATTGTCCTCTAGATGCCGACTTTCATGGCTCTGGGACGCATATTAAGCGAGATATTCGCATTTAAAGTTTGAACATGGATTTTTGCCCATAACTTGTTGTAAAATTGGTCTTATTCAAAGATAGGCACAGAAATGGAAAGGGAATGATTCCTAGATCACAATCCTGAAATTTCAGCCCTCTAGGTGGTCTAGATCGAGAAATATTGGACTTCAAAAATTGCCTTCTAGATGCTGACTTTCATGCCTCTGGGACGCATATTAAGCGAGATATTCGCATTTAAAGTTTGAACATGGATTTTTGCCCATAACTTGTTGTAAAATTGGTCTTATTCAAAGATAGGCACAGAAATGGAAAGGGAATGATTCCTAGATCATAATCCTGAAATTTCAGCCCTCTAGGTGGTCTAGATCGAGAAATATTGGACTTCAAAAATTGCCCTCTAGATGCCGACTTTCATGGCTCTGGGACGCATATTAAGCGAGATATTCGCATTTAAAGTTTGAACATGGATTTTTGCCCATAACTTGTTGTAAAATTGGTCTTATTCAAAGATAGGCACAGAAATGGAAAGGCAATGATTCCTAGATCACAATCCTGAAATTTCAGCCCTCTAGGTGGTCTAGATCGAGAAATATTGGACTTCAAAAATTGCCCTCTAGATGCTGACTTTCATGCCTCTGGGACGCATATTAAGCGAGATATTCGCATTTAAAGTTTGAACATGGATTTTTGCCCATAACTTGTTGTAAAATTGGTCTTATTCAAAGATAGGCACAGAAATGGAAAGGGAATGATTCCTAGATCACAATCCTGAAATTTCAGCCCTCTAGGTGGTCTAGATCGAGAAATATTGGACTTCAAAAATTGCCCTCTAGATGCGGACTTTCATGGCTCTGGGACGCATATTAAGCGAGATATTCGCATTTAAAGTTTGAACATGGATTTTTGCCCATAACTTGTTGTTAAATTGGTCTTATTCAAAGATAGGCACAGAAATGGAAAGGCAATGATTCCTAGATCACAATCCTGAAATTTCAGCCCTCTAGGTGGTCTAGATCGAGAAATATTGGACTTCAAAAATTGCCCTTTAGATGCTTACTTTCATGCCTCTGGGACGCATATTAAACGAGATATTCGCATTTAAAGTTTGAAAATGGATTTTTGCCCATAACTTGTTGTAAAATTGGTCTTATTCAAAGATAGGCACAGAAATGGAAAGGCAA
Organism: Eupeodes luniger; assembly: GCA_951509635.1. Classification (NCBI taxonomy): domain Eukaryota; kingdom Metazoa; phylum Arthropoda; class Insecta; order Diptera; family Syrphidae; genus Eupeodes; species Eupeodes luniger. The sequence continues at coordinate 12,091 of CATOCI010000007.1, forward strand.
TGATTCCTAGATCACAATCCTGAAATTTCAGCCCTCTAGGTGGTCTAGATCGAGAAATATTGGACTTCAAAAATTGCCCTCTAGATGCTGACTTTCATGCCTCTAGGACGCATATTAAGCGAGATATTCGCATTTAAAGTTTGAACATGGATTTTTGCCCATAACTTGTTGTAAAATTGGTCTTATTCAAAGATAGGCACAGAAATGGAAAGGGAATGATTCCTAGATCACAATCCTGAAATTTAAGCCCTCTAGGTGGTCTAGATCGAGAAATATTGGACTTCAAAAATTGCCCTCTAGATGCTGACTTTCATGCCTCTGGGACGCAAATTAAGCGAGATATTCGCATTTAAAATTTGAACATGGATTTTTGCCCATAACTTGTTGTAAAATTGGTCTTATTCAAAGATAGGCACAGAAATGGAAAGGCAATGATTCCTAGATCACAATCCTGAAATTTCAGCCCTCTAGGTGGTCTAGATCGAGAAATATTGGACTTCAAAAATTGCCTTCTAGATGCGGACTTTCATGGCTCTGGGACGCATATTAAGCGAGATATTCGCATTTAAAGTTTGAACATGGATTTTTGCCCATAACTTGTTGTAAAATTGGTCTTATTCAAAGATAGGCACAGAAATGGAAAGGGAATGATTCCTAGATCACAATCCTGAAATTTCAGCCCTCTAGGTGGTCTAGATCGAGAAATATTGGACTTCAAAAATTGCCCTCTAGATGCGGACTTTCATGGCTCTGGGACGCATATCTAGATCGATAAATATTGGACTTCAAAAATTGCCCTCTAGATGCGGACTTTCATGGCTCTGGGACGCATATTAAGCGAGATATTCGCATTTTAAGTTTGAACATGGATTTTTGCCCATAACTTGTTGTAAAATTGGTCTTATTCAAAGATAGGCACAGAAATGGAAAGGGAATGGTTCCTAGATCACAATCCTGAAATTTCAGCCCTCTAGGTGGTCTAGATCGAGAAATATTGGACTTCAAAAATTGCCCTTTAGATGCTTACTTTCATGCCTCTGGGACGCATATTAAACGAGATATTCGCATTTAAAGTTTGAAAATGGATTTTTGCCCATAACTTGTTGTAAAATTGGTCTTATTCAAAGATAGGCACAGAAATGGAAAGGCAATGATTCCTAGATCACAATCCTGAAATTTCAGCCCTCTAGGTGGTCTAGATCGAGAAATATTGGACTTCAAAAATTGCCCTCTAGATGCTGACTTTCATGCCTCTAGGACGCATATTAAGCGAGATATTCGCATTTAAAGTTTGAACATGGATTTTTGCCCATAACTTGTTGTAAAATTGGTCTTATTCAAAGATAGGCACAGAAATGGAAAGGGAATGATTCCTAGATCACAATCCTGAAATTTAAGCCCTCTAGGTGGTCTAGATCGAGAAATATTGGACTTCAAAAATTGCCCTCTAGATGCTGACTTTCATGCCTCTGGGACACAAATTAAGCGAGATATTCGCATTTAAAATTTGAACATGGATTTTTGCCCATAACTTGTTGTAAAATTGGTCTTATTCAAAGATAGGCACAGAAATGGAAAGGCAATGATTCCTAGATCACAATCCTGAAATTTCAGCCCTCTAGGTGGTCTAGATCGAGAAATATTGGACTTCAAAAATTGCCTTCTAGATGCGGACTTTCATGGCTCTGGGACGCATATTAAGCGAGATATTCGCATTTAAAGTTTGAACAAAGATAGGCACAGAAATGGAAAGGGAATGATTCCTAGATCACAATCCTGAAATTTCAGCCCTCTAGGTGGTCTAGATCGAGAAATCAGTGGCCACAAGCCATAACAGCTTAAGTCGATTTTTCATACTTTTCATATGAAAAAAGACCGTTTAAATTTTCTTATGTCTACTTAAGCCGTTATTCCTTGTGAAAGAACGTGAGCTTTAATTTCATATGTTTAGTTAGGTTGTTTTTCCTTACGAATTACTTAATTACTTTACCGACTTAAGTTAGTTTTCAACATTTATTGTCCTTTGGTTATAAAAATTTTTCTTCTTTATTCATTATGTCTTATCATTTAATTGATACAAAGAAAAGGAATTTATATAAAAATGTATTTATTACTAATAATAAATAATAAATATATTCATAATATGTATGGTAATATCTACATATAAGAAAATAAAATAAATATATCTTCATATTTGGTACATTGATAAATTGCAGCAAAAACAATCACTTAAACATCTTCTCCTTGATCAAGGTCTGTTAAATCGGGATGAGTATTTGGCTCGTTTTCATTGGAGGCCAGATTATCATAAAATGCATGGAAATCAGGACTTATAAACTGTTTTAAATCCATTAGATCTTTTTTCTTTTCTCTGGAAATGCTTGGTAAATCCGTTACTTTTTGTATGTCGTTTACACTGAAAGCAGCCCCTCTCTTACCCACCTTTATAGTCTTAAACGACTCATCTTTATCTAAAGAATGCTTATATGATACATCATTACAGCTTTTTGTGTATCGAAACCATCGAACTGCGTTCCAAGTAAATTTGTTGCCATTTTCGTCTACACGTTTCCATGAAAACTTTGTTTTGGAAAGCTTACAGAAATCATAAAAATCGTCATGCTTCATTTCGTTAGCTTCAATCTTCGCTCCGACAGTATTTACAAATTGATACCAATCTCTTGGGGTTTCAATCTGAACATTTGTTTTTTTTTCATGCGTTCGATTAAAGCGTGGTCGCTGTCACACTCCATGTGCGTATGTCCTGGTTCGAGGAACTTTTGGTCGATGTATTCAATACTTTTTGAACTTGAAATAAATGCTATGAACATTGCAGCAACAAATGTGTTTTTGTTCTGGCCAGAGCATGAATCACTGTAGAACGTTAGATGTTTTGTTTCTTCTGGTAAGGATTTTAATAATTTGTAAACGCAGGATGCAATTTCATTGCCACCACGCCGGGCCATAGCTTCATGCCACATAAAACATTTGGCGTTGTTAGAATCCAAGTCGTGTATAGTCAAATTAAAAGTCCAGAGTTGTCTTTTATAAAAGCTTATCGAGTTTCTGAGAAATGGGGTTGGCAAGCATTGTTGCAAATCAAATGCGAAAGTTTTTGTAGTTTTCGACTTAGTTGCTTCTTTTTTGACGTTTCGCTTTGCTTCATACGCCATTTCAGCTTTATTTACATAAATGCATATTTTTTTGTTCAATCAATGTATGTTTTTATTTTTCACATTCCGCCACTTTGATTTTTGACACAAATGAGTCACACGTAGAACATGTATCGACTTTTGGTGCTTTGAACTTAAGGCCCATAGTTTTGAAAATTTGAGAATATTTTGAAAGGCTTACTGGATGAGAGGATTCTGATTTATAGAGGCGGTGCATCGATGCAAGATTTAGGCTGGCTGGTAAATATTTTTTGCTTGTATCTCTTCGACTGTAGTGGCTTTCATATGCCGGAAACTTCAAAATGTGGTTTCTTATTTCGTCTTCAACCGTTGAGCCCGTCTTGTTACCAGGAGTATGTTTTCCTCTCATATTCTTAAATGGAATCGCAGGACAGCAAATTTTTTTTCGGATGACAGTTTTTATAAAGCTTCCCGTTTCATCAAAACACTGTTGGAAATGTTTCTTACAGACCTTAAATACATTTCCGCTGACTTCAAGAGTATACTGCATACTGTGTTCACGTTTTCGCTTCCGGTTAACTGCATTGGCCAAAGTGTCACACTTTTTGTCCTCTATGCCTATCAGTGAACTAATGTACAAAATTCTTTGATCATAGCTTCCCAAGGACCAGTAATGGTTGAACAGCAATTTAATTGTCTCAATCCCAACCTTCTCGTTACATTTGCTTCTACAGATATCAAAAGGTTTCCAAGCTCTAGCTTTGACAGTCTTTCCGCTAGCTGATTGATAAGATTCACCACTATTTCTAAGTTTGGAACGATTTTTTTTCTTATTTTTACATTTTGGTGTCATTATTGCATTCTCTATTTGAGCTCCCAGTGTAATCATTTCACTATCATTATTAGAATACAAACTACTAGACTCACTAGATAAATTAAAATCAGGATCTTGTACCGAATCATCCGAGTTTATCCATTCAGGTTTATCAATTAAAAGATCATCAATTTCGTCATCATTTTCAATGTTTTCAGTTAGTTGCAGTTCACCTGAATAAACATATTTCGTATTATTTTAATTATTAGGCCCTAAGAATATTTGTTTAAAAATAATAAATATTATGTATTACTGATAACTTGAATAGAATAACTACAAATGTTCATACTTTGAAGGATATCAACATCAATATCCAGCCCATTCATTGAAGACTGTGTTTCGTTTACAACACTTGTCTCAAAATTTGGCAAAAGATCATTTAGAATTTTTTCATTGCTTTCTGCCCGATTTTCTGCTTCGTTAGGTTTTCCTAAGAGTTAAGAATGAATGTTGAATATTTTTAGTGCTTCTTAACGGTTTTCTTACCAATTGCAAAATCTTCATCCTGAAATTTTCCATTTTCAAAACCCCGAACGTTTTCTAAAACAAAATTATAATAGTAATAATAATATAGGATTATCGAAGAACATCACATAATATGTATACTCAAGTTTAAGATTAAAAAATCAAAAATATAAAAATAAAATAAATATTTTGGCTACACACGTTTCAAGTTTTATTTAAATTTAAATTTTTGCTAAAATGGGTACCCCGTTTTACTTATTTTCAATAATCTGCTAGCTATCAATTAATACTTTTCTATGATAGAGATAGGCAGGTTATCTTAGGGTTGACTTTGAAACTAATAAACTACTATTTCTTTTATAAAGGAAAGTCTTACTGTTATTTAAAAAAAATTGTTAATAATAAAGGGTGTTTTTTTAATAATTTTAATAAAGCTAATTTTTTGGCCATAACATTAAATTATATGCGTTTTATTTCTTCTTGAAAACCATACGTCTAAAAAAACACCCCTTATAATATTCAGGTTAAAATTTTTGTACAACAGAAAATGTTGCATTACACGCAAGAAAAGTATGAAATATTTTAAAAATCACGTTCTTAGCTCATTTGCTTAAGCTTTCCTAATCAGCTATTGACCTGAGTTTCCTTAAAAAGAAAATATAAATACTTTTAAGCAACATGATAGCAATTATAACGTTTTTAAATTAGGTGATATCGTCGGTTCAAAGGTAAAAATCACTAGCTAACATATTACACTGTTGATGGAAATTTGATTGAAACATACTTTTTGAAGCTGAAAAGTCACGTTCCGCAAATTTTAAAATAAAGCCCTCGGGCATACCTTTCAATGTCCATATGGAAACCGTGCAAAATGAGACTATTTGGATTAAAAAAGTGCACTTTACTCTCATTTTTTTGAACATTTTTTTCTGCACTTAGTAAGTCTTACCTTTGAACTGACGATATCTTTCAGATTGTTTGTCTGTTTAGGGAGACAAATTCAAAAGTAATTTAGATGTTATCAATATCTTCGTTGCATGAAATTCTTATGAAATGATTTGAAAAAATTGAGCGTCACTGAATAAAATAACCACTGCGTACCTATATTAATTTTGAATGTACCCTATTATTAAGTGCACAAAACCAAGAAATACTCTTGAACCTCATTATAAATGTTATGTTCACAACCGAAACAAAAAAGAAAGGCCATACTCATAATCATTACCCACTAAAACTTTAAAATGTTTAAAACTTTTCTCTTCTTATCACTAAAATGCACTTATTAAAACCCACTCCAGCAAATAACAAAAAAAAAAAAACAAAACGATTTTCACTTACCTTTGGCTTCAGCACGTTCGGTAAGCACCCTTGCTAATTTCACCATTTTTGCTGCTCTATTCCACATTTTAGATTTAAATACACTTTCAATTAGAATAATCACTTTAAAAATTCACTTCACTTCTAGTACACTTTCAATTATAATTATCACTTTAAAAATTTACTTCACTTTACTACGATCTGCGACTGCTCACAATGACCTATCTCAACTTATGACTCACCTTTTCCCGATATTTACAGTAAATTAATTTTGGAAGAACAACCAAAGTCTACTTAGATTTAAAATATTTGAAATTCAAATACGGAATAACGGCTTAACTTGACTTATTATTTTATAAATACCATAGTCTAGTTTGGAAAAAGAGCTTAAGTCAACTTAAGTTTAAAAAAAAATAAAAGTGTAGTTTGGAATAACACCCTAACTCAAGTTAAGAAAACGAATATTCTTTTCTGAATTTAGGAATAACCGCCTAAGTTGATTTAAGAAAAAAAAGAAAAATGGCAGTTTTTAAAAATACTCAGATACTGAATTTCTTAAGTTGACTTAAGCTCTTATTCCAATTTTTTTTTTGTACAAATAAAGAAACATTTTTGCCTAACTGAAGATAGGTCTATATGAAAAAACGAAAAATTGGTACCTAAAAGACTTAACTTAAGATAAGAAACCGACGTTAAATAAACTTCATATTTTGTGTGAGTTAAGTTGTTTTTCCAAATTTTTATTTTGAAAAATTGACTTAAGCTATTAGGTTTTTTGTTAATAACTTCCGTTTTAAAAGAGGTACAGGCACAAAAAATTGAGTGGAAGTAGATTTTGATATTCCGAACACGGTTATGATAATAACTCAATTTCGTCATAACTCGAGTTAGGCGGTTATGACTTGTAGCCACAGAAATATTGGACTTCAAAAATTGCCCTCTAGATGCGGACTTTCATGGCTCTGGGACGCATATCTAGATCGATAAATATTGGACTTCAAAAATTGCCCTCTAGATGCGGACTTTCATGGCTCTGGGACGCATATTAAGCGAGATATTCGCATTTTAAGTTTGAACATGGATTTTTGCCCATAACTTGTTGTAAAATTGGTCTTATTCAAAGATAGGCACAGAAATGGAAAGGGAATGGTTCCTAGATCACAATCCTGAAATTTCAGCCCTCTAGGTGGTCTAGATCGAGAAATATTGGACTTCAAAAATTGCCCTCTAGATGCCGACTTTCATGGCTCTGGGACGCATATTAAGCGAGATATTCGCATTTAAAGTTTGAACATGGATTTTTGCCCATAACTTGTTGTAAAATTGGTCTTATTCAAAGATAGGCACAGAAATGGAAAGGCAATGATTCCTAGATCACAATCCTGAAATTTCAGCCCTCTAGTTGGTCTAGATCGATAAATATTGGACTTCAAAAATTGCCCTCTAGATGCGGACTTTCATGGCTCTGGGACGCATATCTAGATCGATAAATATTGGACTTCAAAAATTGCCCTCTAGATGCGGACTTTCATGGCTCTGGGACGCATATTAAGCGAGATATTCGCATTTTAAGTTTGAACATGGATTTTTGCCCATAACTTGTTGTAAAATTGGTCTTATTCAAAGATAGGCACAGAAATGGAAAGGGAATGGTTCCTAGATCACAATCCTGAAATTTCAGCCCTCTAGGTGGTCTAGATCGAGAAATATTGGACTTCAAAAATTGCCCTCTAGATGCCGACTTTCATGGCTCTGGGACGCATATTAAGCGAGATATTCGCATTTAAAGTTTGAACATGGATTTTTGCCCATAACTTTTTGTAAAATTGGTCTTATTCAAAGATAGGCACAGAAATGGAAAGGGAATGATTCCTAGATCACAATCCTGAAATTTCAGCCCTCTAGGTGGTCTAGATCGAGAAATATTGGACTTCAAAAATTGCCCTCTAGATGCCGACTTTCATGGCTCTGGGACGCATATTAAGCGAGATATTCGCATTTAAAGTTTGAACATGGATTTTTGCCCATAACTTGTTGTAAAATTGGTCTTATTCAAAGATGGGCACAGAAATGGAAATGGAATGATTCCTAGATCACAATCCTGAAATTTCAGCCCTCTAGGTGGTCTAGATCGAGAAATATTGGACTTCAAAAATTGCCCTCTAGATGCCGACTTTCATGGCTCTGGGACGCATATTAAGCGAGATATTCGCATTTAAAGTTTGAACATGGATTTTTGTCCATAACTTGTTGTAAAATTGGTCTTATTCAAAGATAGGCACAGAAATGGAAAGGCAATGATTCCTAGATCACAATCCTGAAATTTCAGCCCTCTAGGTGGTCTAGATCGAGAAATATTGGACTTCAAAAATTGCCCTCTAGATGCCGACTTTCATGGCTCTGGGACGCATATTAAGCGAGATATTCGCATTTAAAGTTTGAACATGGATTTTTGCCCATAACTTGTTGTAAAATTGGTCTTATTCAAAGATAGGCACAGAAATGGAAAGGCAATGATTCCTAGATCACAATCCTGAAATTTCAGCCCTCTAGGTGGTCTAGATCGAGAAATATTGGACTTCAAAAATTGCCCTCTAGATGCTGACTTTCATGCCTCTGGGACGCATATTAAGCGAGATATTCGCATTTAAAGTTTGGACATGGATTTTTGCCCATAACTTGTTGTAAAATTGGTCTTATTCAAAGATAGGCACAGAAATGGAAAGGCAATGATTCCTAGATCACAATCCTGAAATTTCAGCCCTCTAGGTGGTCTAGATCGAGAAATATTGGACTTCAAAAATTGCCCTCTAGATGCCGACTTTCATGGCTCTGGGACGCATATTAAGCGAGATATTCGCATTTAAAGTTTGAACATGGATTTTTGCCCATAACTTGTTGTAAAATTGGTCTTATTCAAAGATAGGCACAGAAATGGAAAGGGAATGATTCCTAGATCACAATCCTGAAATTTCAGCCCTCTAGGTGGTCTAGATCGAGAAATATTGGACTTCAAAAATTGCCTTCTAGATGCTGACTTTCATGCCTCTGGGACGCATATTAAGCGAGATATTCGCATTTAAAGTTTGAACATGGATTTTTGCCCATAACTTGTTGTAAAATTGGTCTTATTCAAAGATAGGCACAGAAATGGAAAGGGAATGATTCCTAGATCACAATCCTGAAATTTCAGCCCTCTAGGTGGTCTAGATCGAGAAATATTGGACTTCAAAAATTGCCCTCTAGATGCCGACTTTCATGGCTCTGGGACGCATATTAAGCGAGATATTCGCATTTAAAGTTTGAACATGGATTTTTGCCCATAACTTGTTGTAAAATTGGTCTTATTCAAAGATAGGCACAGAAATGGAAAGGGAATGATTCCTAGATCACAATCCTGAAATTTCAGCCCTCTAGGTGGTCTAGATCGAGAAATATTGGACTTCAAAAATTGCCCTCTAGATGCTGACTTTCATGCCTCTAGGCCGCATATTAAGCGAGATATTCGCATTTAAAGTTTGAACATGGATTTTTGCCCATAACTTGTTGTAAAATTAGTCTTATTCAAAGATAGGCACAGAAATGGAAAGGCAATGATTCCTAGATCACAATCCTGAAATTTCAGCCCTCTAGGTGGTCTAGATCGAGAAATATTGGACTTCAAAAATTGCCCTCTAGATGCTGACTTTCATGCCTCTGGGACGCATATTAAGCGAGATATTCGCATTTAAAGTTTAAACATGGATTTTTGCCCATAACTTGTTGTAAAATTGGTCTTATTCAAAGATAGGCACAGAAATGGAAAGGCAATGATTCCTAGATCACTATCCTGAAATTTCAGCCCTCTAGGTGGTCTAGATCGAGAAATATTGGACTTCAAAAATTGCCCTCTAGATGCCGACTTTCATGGCTCTGGGACGCATATTAAGCGAGATATTCGCATTTAAAGTTTGAACATGGATTTTTGCCCATAACTTGTTGTAAAATTGGTCTTATTCAAAGATAGGCACAGAAATGGAAAGGGAATGGTTCCTAGATCACAATCCTGAAATTTCAGCCCTCTAGGTGGTCTAGATCGAGAAATATTGGACTTCAAAAATTGCCCTCTAGATGCCGACTTTCATGGCTCTGGGACGCATATTAAGCGAGATATTCGCATTTAAAGTTTGAACATGGATTTTTGCCCATAACTTGTTGTAAAATTGGTCTTATTCAAAGATAGGCACAGAAATGGAAAGGGAATGATTCCTAGATCACAATCCTGAAATTTCAGCCCTCTAGGTGGTCTAGATCGAGAAATATTGGACTTCAAAAATTGCCCTCTAGATGCTGACTTTCATGCCTCTGGGACGCATATTAAGCGAGATATTCGCATTTAAAATTTGAACATGGATTTTTGCCCATAACTTGTTGTAAAATTGGTCTTATTCAAAGATAGGCACAGAAATGGAAAGGCAATGATTCCTAGATCACAATCCTGAAATTTCAGCCCTCTAGGTGGTCTAGATCGAGAAATATTGGACTTCAAAAATTGCCCTCTAGATGCCGACTTTCATGGCTCTGGGACGCATATTAAGCGAGATATTCGCATTTAAAGTTTGAACATGGATTTTTGCCCATAACTTGTTGTAAAATTGGTCTTATTCAAAGATGGGCACAGAAATGGAAAGGGAATGATTCCTAGATCACAATCCTGAAATTTCAGCCCTCTAGGTGGTCTAGATCGAGAAATATTGGACTTCAAAAATTGCCCTCTAGATGCCGACTTTCATGGCTCTGGGACGCATATTAAGCGAGATATTCGCATTTAAAGTTTGAACATGGATTTTTGTCCATAACTTGTTGTAAAATTGGTCTTATTCAAAGATAGGCACAGAAATGGAAAGGGAATGATTCCTAGATCACAATCCTGAAATTTCAGCCCTCTAGGTGGTCTAGATCGAGAAATATTGGACTTCAAAAATTGCCCTCTAGATGCCGACTTTCATGGCTCTGGGACGCATATTAAGCGAGATATTCGCATTTAAAGTTTGAACATGGATTTTTGCCCATAACTTGTTGTAAAATTGGTCTTATTCAAAGACAGGCACAGAAATGGAAAGGCAATGATTCCTAGATCACAATCCTAAAATTTCAGCCCTCTAGGTGGTCTAGATCGAGAAATATTGGACTTCAAAAATTGCCCTCTAGATGCTGACTTTCATGCCTCTGGGACGCATATTAAGCGAGATATTCGCATTTAAAGTTTGAACATGGATTTTTGCCCATAACTTGTTGTAAAATTGGTCTTATTCAAAGATAGGCACAGAAATGGAAAGGCAATGATTCCTAGATCACAATCCTGAAATTTCAGCCCTCTAGGTGGTCTAGATCGAGAAATATTGGACTTCAAAAATTGCCCTCTAGATGCTGACTTTCATGCCTCTGGGACGCATATTAAGCGAGATATTCGCATTTAAAATTTGAACATGGATTTTTGCCCATAACTTGTTGTAAAATTGGTCTTATTCAAAGATAGGCACAGAAATGGAAAGGCAATGATTCCTAGATCACAATCCTGAAATTTCAGCCCTCTAGGTGGTCTAGATCGAGAAATATTGGACTTCAAAAATTGCCCTCTAGATGCCGACTTTCATGGCTCTGGGACGCATATTAAGCGAGGTATTCGCATTTAAAGTTTGAACATGGATTTTTGCCCATAACTTGTTGTAAAATTGGTCTTATTCAAAGATAGGCACAGAAATGGAAAGGGAATGGTTCCTAGATCACAATCCTGAAATTTCAGCCCTCTAGGTGGTCTAGATCGAGAAATATTGGACTTCAAAAATTGCCCTCTAGATGCCGACTTTCATGGCTCTGGGACGCATATTAAGCGAGATATTCGCATTTAAAGTTTGAACATGGATTTTTGCCCATAACTTGTTGTAAAATTGGTCTTATTCAAAGATAGGCACAGAAATGGAAAGGGAATGATTCCTAGATCACAATCCTGAAATTTCAGCCCTCTAGGTGGTCTAGATCGAGAAATATTGGACTTCAAAAATTGCCCTCTAGATGCTGACTTTCATGCCTCTGGGACGCATATTAAGCGAGATATTCGCATTTAAAGTTTGAACATGGATTTTTGCCCATAACTTGTTGTAAAATTGGTCTTATTCAAAGATAGGCACAGAAATGGAAAGGCAATGATTCCTAGATCACAATCCTGAAATTTCAGCCCTCTAGGTGGTCTAGATCGAGAAATATTGGACTTCAAAAATTGCCCTCTAGATGCCGACTTTCATGGCTCTGGGACGCATATTAAGCGAGATATTCGCATTTAAAGTTTGAACATGGATTTTTGCCCATAACTTGTTGTAAAATTGGTCTTATTCAAAGATGGGCACAGAAATGGAAAGGGAATGATTCCTAGATCACAATCCTGAAATTTCAGCCCTCTAGGTGGTCTAGATCGAGAAATATTGGACTTCAAAAATTGCCCTCTAGATGCCGACTTTCATGGCTCTGGGACGCATATTAAGCGAGATATTCGCATTTAAAGTTTGAACATGGATTTTTGTCCATAACTTGTTGTAAAATTGGTCTTATTCAAAGATAGGCACAGAAATGGAAAGGCAATGATTCCTAGATCACAATCCTGAAATTTCAGCCCTCTAGATGGTCTAGATCGAGAAATATTGGACTTCAAAAATTGCCCTCTAGATGCCGACTTTCATGGCTCTGGGACGCATATTAAGCGAGATATTCGCATTTAAAGTTTGAACATGGATTTTTGCCCATAACTTGTTGTAAAATTGGTCTTATTCAAAGATAGGCACAGAAATGGAAAGGCAATGATTCCTAGATCACAATCCTGAAATTTCAGCCCTCTAGGTGGTCTAGATCGAGAAATATTGGACTTCAAAAATTGCCCTCTAGATGCTGACTTTCATGCCTCTGGGACGCATATTAAGCGAGATATTCGCATTTAAAGTTTGAACATGGATTTTTGCCCATAACTTGTTGTAAAATTGGTCTTATTCAAAGATAGGCACAGAAATGGAAAGGCAATGATTCCTAGATCACAATCCTGAAATTTCAGCCCTCTAGGTGGTCTAGATCGAGAAATATTGGACTTCAAAAATTGCTTCTAGATGCCGACTTTCATGGCTCTGGGACGCATATTAAGCGAGATATTCGCATTTAAAGTTTGAACATGGATTTTTGCCCATAACTTGTTGTAAAATTGGTCTTATTCAAAGATAGGCACAGAAATGGAAAGGGAATGATTCCTAGATCACAATCCTGAAATTTCAGCCCTCTAGGTGGTCTAGATCGAGAAATATTGAACTTCACAAATTGCCTTCTAGATGCTGACTTTCATGCCTCTGGGACGCATATTAAGCGAGATATTCGCATTTAAAGTTTGAACATGGATTTTTGCCCATAACTTGTTGTAAAATTGGTCTTATTCAAAGATAGGCACAGAAATGGAAAGGCAATGATTCCTAGATCACAATCCTGAAATTTCAGCCCTCTAGGTGGTCTAGATCGAGAAATATTGGACTTCAAAAATTGCCCTCTAGATGCCGACTTTCATGCCTCTGGGACGCATATTAAGCGAGATATTCGCATTTAAAGTTTGAACATGGATTTTTGCCCATAACTTGTTGTAAAATTGGTCTTATTCAAAGATAGGCACAGAAATGGAAAGGCAATGATTCCTAGATCACAATCCTGAAATTTCAGCCCTCTAGGTGGTCTAGATCGAGAAATATTGGACTTCAAAAATTGCCCTCTAGATGCCGACTTTCATGGCTCTGGGACGCATATTAAGCGAGATATTCGCATTTAAAGTTTGAACATGGATTTTTGCCCATAACTTGTTGTAAAATTGGTCTTATTCAAAGATGGGCACAGAAATGGAAAGGGAATGATTCCTAGATCACAATCCTGAAATTTCAGCCCTCTAGGTGGTCTAGATCGAGAAATATTGGACTTCAAAAATTGCCCTCTAGATGCCGACTTTCATGGCTCTGGGACGCATATTAAGCGAGATATTCGCATTTAAGGTTTGAACATGGATTTTTGTCCATAACTTGTTGTAAAATTGGTCTTATTCAAAGATAGGCACAGAAATGGAAAGGCAATGATTCCTAGATCACAATCCTGAAATTTCAGCCCTCTAGATGGTCTAGATCGAGAAATATTGGACTTCAAAAATTGCCCTCTAGATGCCGACTTTCATGGCTCTGGGACGCATATTAAGCGAGATATTCGCATTTAAAGTTTGAACATGGATTTTTGCCCATAACTTGTTGTAAAATTGGTCTTATTCAAAGATAGGCACAGAAATGGAAAGGCAATGATTCCTAGATCACAATCCTGAAATTTCAGCCCTCTAGGTGGTCTAGATCGAGAAATATTGGACTTCAAAAATTGCCCTCTAGATGCTGACTTTCATGCCTCTGGGACGCATATTAAGCGAGATATTCGCATTTAAAGTTTGAACATGGATTTTTGCCCATAACTTGTTGTAAAATTGGTCTTATTCAAAGATAGGCACAGAAATGGAAAGGCAATGATTCCTAGATCACAATCCTGAAATTTCAGCCCTCTAGGTGGTCTAGATCGAGAAATATTGGACTTCAAAAATTGCTTCTAGATGCCGACTTTCATGGCTCTGGGACGCATATTAAGCGAGATATTCGCATTTAAAGTTTGAACATGGATTTTTGCCCATAACTTGTTGTAAAATTGGTCTTATTCAAAGATAGGCACAGAAATGGAAAGGGAATGATTCCTAGATCACAATCCTGAAATTTCAGCCCTCTAGGTGGTCTAGATCGAGAAATATTGAACTTCACAAATTGCCTTCTAGATGCTGACTTTCATGCCTCTGGGACGCATATTAAGCGAGATATTCGCATTTAAAGTTTGAACATGGATTTTTGCCCATAACTTGTTGTAAAATTGGTCTTATTCAAAGATAGGCACAGAAATGGAAAGGCAATGATTCCTAGATCACAATCCTGAAATTTCAGCCCTCTAGGTGGTCTAGATCGAGAAATATTGGACTTCAAAAATTGCCCTCTAGATGCCGACTTTCATGGCTCTGGGACGCATATTAAGCGAGATATTCGCATTTAAAGTTTGAACATGAATTTTTGCCCATAACTTGTTGTAAAATTGGTCTTATTCAAAGATAGGCACAGAAATGGAAAGGGAATGATTCCTAGATCACAATCCTGAAATTTCAGCCCTCTAGGTGGTCTAGATCGAGAAATATTGGACTTCAAAAATTGCCCTCTAGATGCTGACTTTCATGCCTCTAGGACGCATATTAAGCGAGATATTCGCATTTAAAGTTTGAACATGGATTTTTGCCCATAACTTGTTGTAAAATTAGTCTTATTCAAAGATAGGCACAGAAATGGAAAGGCAATGATTCCTAGATCACAATCCTGAAATTTCAGCCCTCTAGGTGGTCTAGATCGAGAAATATTGGACTTCAAAAATTGCCCTCTAGATGCTGACTTTCATGCCTCTAGGACGCATATTAAGCGAGATATTCGCATTTAAAGTTTGAACATGGATTTTTGCCCATAACTTGTTGTAAAATTGGTTTTATTCAAAGATAGGCACAGAAATGGAAAGGCAATGATTCCTAGATTACGATCCTGAAATTTCAGCCCTCTAGGTGGTCTAGATCGAGAAATATTGGACTTCAAAAATTGCCCTCTAGATGCAGACTTTCATAGCTCTGGGACGCATATTAAGCGAGATATTCGCATTTAAAGTTTGAACATGGATTTTTGCCCATAACTTGTTGTAAAATTGGTCTTATTCAAAGATAGGCACAGAAATGGAAAGGGAATGATTCCTAGATCACAATCCTGAAATTTCAGCCCTCTAGGTGGTCTAGATCGAGAAATATTGGACTTCAAAAATTGCCCTCTAGATGCCGACTTTCATGGCTCTGGGACGCATATTAAGCGAGATATTCGCATTTAAAGTTTGAACATGGATTTTTGCCCATAACTTGTTGTAAAATTGGTCTTATTCAAAGATAGGCACAGAAATGGAAAGGGAATGATTCCTAGATCACAATCCTGAAATTTCAGCCCTCTAGGTGGTCTAGATCGAGAAATATTGGACTTCAAAAATTGCCCTCTAGATGCTGACTTTCATGCCTCTAGGACGCATATTAAGCGAGATATTCGCATTTAAAGTTTGAACATGGATTTTTGCCCATAACTTGTTGTAAAATTAGTCTTATTCAAAGATAGGCACAGAAATGGAAAGGCAATGATTCCTAGATCACAATCGTGAAATTTCAGCCCTCTAGGTGGTCTAGATCGAGAAATATTGGACTTCAAAAATTGCCCTCTAGATGCTGACTTTCATGCCTCTAGGACGCATATTAAGCGAGATATTCGCATTTAAAGTTTGAACATGGATTTTTGCCCATAACTTGTTGTAAAATTGGTCTTATTCAAAGATAGGCACAGAAATGGAAAGGGAATGATTCCTAGATCACAATCCTGAAATTTCAGCCCTCTAGGTGGTCTAGATCGAGAAATATTGGACTTCAAAAATTGCCCTCTAGATGCCGACTTTCATGGCTCTGGGACGCATATTAAGCGAGATATTCGCATTTAAAGTTTGAACATGGATTTTTGCCCATAACTTGTTGTAAAATTGGTCTTATTCAAAGATAGGCACAGAAATGGAAAGGGAATGATTCCTAGATCACAATTTTGAAATTTCAGCCCTCTAGGTGGTCTAGATCGAGAAATATTGGACTTCAAAAATTGCCCTCTAGATGCTGACTTTCATGCCTCTGGGACGCATATTAAGCGAGATATTCGCATTTAAAGTTTGAACATGGATTTTTGCCCATAACTTGTTGTAAAATTGGTCTTATTCAAAGATAGGCACAGAAATGGAAAGGCAATGATTCCTAGATCACAATCCTGAAATTTCAGCCCTCTAGGTGGTCTAGATCGAGAAATATTGGACTTCAAAAATTGCCCTCTAGATGCCGACTTTCATGGCTCTGGGACGCATATTAAGCGAGATATTCGCATTTAAAGTTTGAACATGGATTTTTGCCCATAACTTGTTGTAAAATTGGTCTTATTCAAAGATAGGCACAGAAATGGAAAGGCAATGATTCCTAGATCACAATCCTGAAATTTCAGCCCTCTAGGTGGTCTAGATCGAGAAATATTGGACTTCAAAAATTGCCCTCTAGATGCCGACTTTCATGGCTCTGGGACGCATATTAAGCGAGATATTCGCATTTAAAGTTTGAACATGGATTTTTGCCCATAACTTGTTGTAAAATTGGTTTTATTCAAAGATAGGCACAGAAATGGAAAGGCAATGATTCCTAGATTACGATCCTGAAATTTCAGCCCTCTAGGTGGTCTAGATCGAGAAATATTGGACTTCAAAAATTGCCCTCTAGATGCAGACTTTCATAGCTCTGGGACGCATATTAAGCGAGATATTCGCATTTAAAGTTTGAACATGGATTTTTGCCCATAACTTGTTGTAAAATTGGTCTTATTCAAAGATAGGCACAGAAATGGAAAGGGAATGATTCCTAGATCACAATCCTGAAATTTCAGCCCTCTAGGTGGTCTAGATCGAGAAATATTGGACTTCAAAAATTGCCCTCTAGATGCCGACTTTCATGGCTCTGGGACGCATATTAAGCGAGATATTCGCATTTAAAGTTTGAACATGGATTTTTGCCCATAACTTGTTGTAAAATTGGTCTTATTCAAAGATAGGCACAGAAATGGAAAGGGAATGATTCCTAGATCACAATCCTGAAATTTCAGCCCTCTAGGTGGTCTAGATCGAGAAATATTGGACTTCAAAAATTGCCCTCTAGATGCTGACTTTCATGCCTCTAGGACGCATATTAAGCGAGATATTCGCATTTAAAGTTTGAACATGGATTTTTGCCCATAACTTGTTGTAAAATTAGCCTTATTCAAAGATAGGCACAGAAATGGAAAGGCAATGATTCCTAGATCACAATCCTGAAATTTCAGCCCTCTAGGTGGTCTAGATCGAGAAATATTGGACTTCAAAAATTGCCCTCTAGATGCTGACTTTCATGCCTCTAGGACGCATATTAAGCGAGATATTCGCATTTAAAGTTTGAACATGGATTTTTGCCCATAACTTGTTGTAAAATTGGTCTTATTCAAAGATAGGCACAGAAATGGAAAGGGAATGATTCCTAGATCACAATCCTGAAATTTCAGCCCTCTAGGTGGTCTAGATCGAGAAATATTGGACTTCAAAAATTGCCCTCTAGATGCCGACTTTCATGCCTCTGGGACGCATATTAAGCGAGATATTCGCATTTAAAGTTTGAACATGGATTTTTGCCCATAACTTGTTGTAAAATTGGTCTTATTCAAAGATAGGCACAGAAATGGAAAGGCAATGATTCCTAGATTACGATCCTGAAATTTCAGCCCTCTAGGTGGTCTAGATCGAGAAATATTGGACTTCAAAAATTGCCCTCTAGATGCAGACTTTCATAGCTCTGGGACGCATATTAAGCGAGATATTCGCATTTAAAGTTTGAACATGGATTTTTGCCCATAACTTGTTGTAAAATTGGTCTTATTCAAAGATAGGCACAGAAATGGAAAGGGAATGATTCCTAGATCACAATCCTGAAATTTCTCTAGGTGGTCTAGATCGAGAAATATTGGACTTCAAAAATTGCCCTCTAGATGCCGACTTTCATGGCTCTGGGACGCATATTAAGCGAGATATTCGCATTTAAAGTTTGAACATGGATTTTTGCCCATAACTTGTTGTAAAATTGGTCTTATTCAAAGATAGGCACAGAAATGGAAAGGGAATGATTCCTAGATCACAATCCTGAAATTTCAGCCCTCTAGGTGGTCTAGATCGAGAAATATTGGACTTCAAAAATTGCCCTCTAGATGCTGACTTTCATGCCTCTAGGACGCATATTAAGCGAGATATTCGCATTTAAAGTTTGAACATGGATTTTTGCCCATAACTTGTTGTAAAATTAGCCTTATTCAAAGATAGGCACAGAAATGGAAAGGCAATGATTCCTAGATCACAATCCTGAAATTTCAGCCCTCTAGGTGGTCTAGATCGAGAAATATTGGACTTCAAAAATTGCCCTCTAGATGCTGACTTTCATGCCTCTAGGACGCATATTAAGCGAGATATTCGCATTTAAAGTTTGAACATGGATTTTTGCCCATAACTTGTTGTAAAATTGGTCTTATTCAAAGATAGGCACAGAAATGGAAAGGGAATGATTCCTAGATCACAATCCTGAAATTTCAGCCCTCTAGGTGGTCTAGATCGAGAAATATTGGACTTCAAAAATTGCCATCTAGATGCCGACTTTCATGCCTCTGGGACGCATATTAAGCGAGATATTCGCATTTAAAGTTTGAACATGGATTTTTGCCCATAACTTGTTGTAAAATTGGTCTTATTCAAAGATAGGCACAGAAATGGAAAGGCAATGATTCCTAGATCACAATCCTGAAATTTCAGCCCTCTAAGTGGTCTAGATCGAGAAATATTGGACTTCAAAAATTGCCCTCTAGATGCCGACTTTCATGGCTCTGGGAAGCATATTAAGCGAGATATTCGCATTTAAAGTTTGAACATGGATTTTTGCCCATAACTTGTTGTAAAATTGGTCTTATTCAAAGATAGGCACAGAAATGGAAAGGCAATGATTCCTAGATCACAATCCTGAAATTTCAGCCCTCTAGGTGGTCTAGATCGAGAAATATTGGACTTCAAAAATTGCCCTCTAGATGCCGACTTTCATGGCTCTGGGAAGCATATTAAGCGAGATATTCGCATTTAAAGTTTGAACATGGATTTTTGCCCATAACTTGTTGTAAAATTGGTTTTATTCAAAGATAGGCACAGAAATGGAAAGGCAATGATTCCTAGATTACGATCCTGAAATTTCAGCCCTCTAGGTGGTCTAGATCGAGAAATATTGGACTTCAAAAATTGCCCTCTAGATGCAGACTTTCATAGCTCTGGGACGCATATTAAGCGAGATATTCGCATTTAAAGTTTGAACATGGATTTTTGCCCATAACTTGTTGTAAAATTGGTCTTATTCAAAGATAGGCACAGAAATGGAAAGGCAATGATTCCTAGATCACAATCCTGAAATTTCAGCCCTCTAGGTGGTCTAGATCGAGAAATATTGGACTTCAAAAATTGCCCTCTAGATGCCGACTTTCATGGCTCTGGGACGCATATTAAGCGAGATATTCGCATTTAAAGTTTGAACATGGATTTTTGCCCATAACTTGTTGTAAAATTGGTCTTATTCAAAGATAGGCACAGAAATAGAAAGGCAATGATTCCTAGATCACAATCCTGAAATTTCAGCCCTCTAGGTGGTCTAGATCGAGAAATATTGGACTTCAAAAATTGCCCTCTAGATGCCGACTTTCATGGCTCTGGGACGCATATTAAGCGAGATATTCGCATTTAAAGTTTGAACATGGATTTTTGCCCATAACTTGTTGTAAAATTGGTCTTATTCAAAGATAGGCACAGAAATGGAAAGGCAATGATTCCTAGATCACAATCCTGAAATTTCAGCCCTCTAGGTGGTCTAGATCGAGAAATATTGGACTTCAAAAATTGCCCTCTAGATGCCGACTTTCATGCCTCTGGGACGCATATTAAGCGAGATATTCGCATTTAAAGTTTGAACGTGGATTTTTGCCCATAACTTGTTGTAAAATTGGTCTTATTCAAAGATAGGCACAGAAATGGAAAGGCAATGATTCCTAGATCACAATCCTGAAATTTCAGCCCTCTAGGTGGTCTAGATCGAGAAATATTGGACTTCAAAAATTGCCCTCTAGATGCCGACTTTCATGGCTCTGGGAAGCATATTAAGCGAGATATTCGCATTTTAAGTTTGAACATGGATTTTTGCCCATAACTTGTTGTAAAATTGGTCTTATTCAAAGATAGGCACAGAAATGGAAAGGCAATGATTCCTAGATCACAATCCTGAAATTTCAGCCCTCTAGGTGGTCTAGATCGAGAAATATTGGACTTCAAAAATTGCCCTCTAGATGCCGACTTTCATGCCTCTGGGACGCATATTAAGCGAGATATTCGCATTTAAAGTTTGAACGTGGATTTTTGCCCATAACTTGTTGTAAAATTGGTCTTATTCAAAGATAGGCACAGAAATGGAAAGGCAATGATTCCTAGATCACAATCCTGAAATTTCAGCCCTCTAGGTGGTCTAGATCGAGAAATATTGGACTTCAAAAATTGCCCTCTAGATGCCGACTTTCATGGCTCTGGGAAGCATATTAAGCGAGATATTCGCATTTTAAGTTTGAATATGGATTTTTGCCCATAACTTGTTGTAAAATTGGTCTTATTCAAAGATAGGCACAGAAATGGAAAGGCAATGATTCCTAGATCACGATCCTGAAATTTCAGCCCTCTAGGTGGTCTAGATCGAGAAATATTGGACTTCAAAAATTGCCCTCTAGATGCCGACTTTCATATCTCTGGGACGCATATTAAGCGAGATATTCGCATTTAAAGTTCGAACATGGATTTTTGATAACTTGTTGTAAAATTGGTCTTATTCAAAGATAGGCACAGAAATGGAAAGGCAATGATTCCTAGATCACAATCCTGAAATTTCAGCCCTCTAGGTGGTCTAGATCGAGAAATATTGGACTTCAAAAATTGCCCTCTAGATGCCGACTTTCATGGCTCTGGGACGCATATTAAGCGAGATATTCGCATTTAAAGTTTGAACATGGATTTTTGCCCATAAATGGATAAAAGGGAATGATTCCTAGATCACAATCCTGAAATTTCAGCCCTCTAGGTGGTCTAGATCGAGAAATATTGGACTTTCATGAATCTGGGACGCATATTAAGCGAGATATTCGCATTTAAAGTTTGAACATGGATTTTTGCCCATAACTTGTTGTAAAATTGGTCTTATTCAAAGATAGGCACAGAAATGGAAAGGCAATGATTCCTAGATCACAATCCTGAAATTTCAGCCCTCTAGGTGGTCTAGATCGAGAAATATTGGACTTCAAAAATTGCCCTCTAGATGCCGACTTTCATGGCTCTGGGACGCATATTAAGCGAGATATTCGCATTTAAAGTTTGAACATGGATTTTTGCCCATAACTTGTTGTAAAATTGGTCTTATTCAAAGATAGGCACAGAAATGGAAAGGCAATGATTCCTAGATCACAATCCTGAAATTTCAGCCCTCTAGGTGGTCTAGATCGAGAAATATTGGACTTCAAAAATTGCCCTCTAGATGCCGACTTTCATGGCTCTGGGACGCATATTAAGCGAGATATTCGCATTTAAAGTTTGAACATGGATTTTTGCCCATAACTTGTTGTAAAATTGGTCTTATTCAAAGATAGGCACAGAAATGGAAAGGCAATGATTCCTAGATCACAATCCTGAAATTTCAGCCCTCTAGGTGGTCTAGATCGAGAAATATTGGACTTCAAAAATTGCCCTCTAGATGCCGACTTTCATGGCTCTGGGACGCATATTAAGCGAGATATTCGCATTTAAAGTTTGAACATGGATTTTTGCCCATAACTTGTTGTAAAATTGGTCTTATTCAAAGATAGGCACAGAAATGGAAAGGCAATGATTCCTAGATCACGATCCTGAAATTTCAGCCCTCTAGGTGGTCTAGATCGAGAAATATTGGACTTCAAAAATTGCCCTCTAGATGCAGACTTTCATGGCTCTGGGACGCATATTAAGCGAGATATTCGCATTTAAAGTTTGAACATGGATTTTTGCCCATAACTTGTTGTAAAATTGGTCTTATTCAAAGATAGGCACAGAAATGGAAAGGCAATGATTCCTAGATCACAATCCTGAAATTTCAGCCCTCTAGGTGGTCTAGATCGAGAAATATTGGACTTCAAAAATTGCCCTCTAGATGCCGACTTTCATGGCTCTGGGACGCATATTAAGCGAGATATTCGCATTTAAAGTTTGAACATGGATTTTTGCCCATAACTTGTTGTAAAATTGGTCTTATTCAAAGATAGGCACAGAAATGGAAAGGGAATGATTCCTAGATCACAATCCTGAAATTTCAGCCCTCTAGGTGGTCTAGATCGAGAAATATTGGACTTCAAAAATTGCCCTCTAGATGCTGACTTTCATGCCTCTTTGACGCATATTAAGCGAGATATTCGCATTTAAAATTTGAACATGGATTTTTGCCCATAACTTGTTGTAAAATTGGTCTTATTCAAAGATAGGCACAGAAATGGAAAGGCAATGATTCCTAGATCACAATCCTGAAATTTCAGCCCTCTAGGTGGTCTAGATCGAGAAATATTGGACTTCAAAAATTGCCCTCTAGATGCTGACTTTCATGCCTCTGGGACGCATATTAAGCGAGATATTCGCATTTAAAGTTTGAACATGGATTTTTGCCCATAACTTGTTGTAAAATTGGTCTTATTCAAAGATAGGCACAGAAATGGAAAGGCAATGATTCCTAGATCAAAATCCTGAAATTTCAGCCCTCTAGGTGGTCTAGATCGAGAAATATTGGACTTCAAAAATTGCCCTCTAGATGCCGACTTTCATGGCTCTGGGACGCATATTAAGCGAGATATTCGCATTTAAAGTTTGAACATGGATTTTTGCCCATAACTTGTTGTAAAATTGGTCTTATTCAAAGATAGGCACAGAAATGGAAAGGCAATGATTCCTAGATCACAATCCTGAAATTTCAGCCCTCTAGGTGGTCTAGATCGAGAAATATTGAACTTCACAAATTGCCTTCTAGATGCTGACTTTCATGCCTCTGGGACGCATATTAAGCGAGATATTCGCATTTAAAGTTTGAACATGGATTTTTGCCCATAACTTGTTGTAAAATTGGTCTTATTCAAAGATAGGCACAGAAATGGAAAGGGAATGATTCCTAGATCACAATCCTGAAATTTCAGCCCTCTAGGTGGTCTAGATCGAGAAATATTGGACTTCAAAAATTGCCCTCTAGATGCCGACTTTCATGGCTCTGGGACGCATATTAAGCGAGATATTCGCATTTAAAGTTTGAACATGGATTTTTGCCCATAACTTGTTGTAAAATTGGTCTTATTCAAAGATAGGCACAGAAATGGAAAGGGAATGATTCCTAGATCACAATCCTGAAATTTCAGCCCTCTAGGTGGTCTAGATCGAGAAATATTGGACTTCAAAAATTGCCCTCTAGATGCTGACTTTCATGCCTCTAGGACGCATATTAAGCGAGATATTCGCATTTAAAGTTTGAACATGGATTTTTGCCCATAACTTCTTGTAAAATTAGTCTTATTCAAAGATAGGCACAGAAATGGAAAGGCAATGATTCCTAGATCACAATCCTGAAATTTCAGCCCTCTAGGTGGTCTAGATCGAGAAATATTGGACTTCAAAAATTGCCCTCTAGATGCCGACTTTCATGGCTCTGGGACGCATATTAAGCGAGATATTCGCATTTAAAGTTTGAACATGGATTTTTGCCCATAACTTGTTGTAAAATTGGTTTTATTCAAAGATAGGCACAGAAATGGAAAGGCAATGATTCCTAGATTACGATCCTGAAATTTCAGCCCTCTAGGTGGTCTAGATCGAGAAATATTGGACTTCAAAAATTGCCCTCTAGATGCAGACTTTCATAGCTCTGGGACGCATATTAAGCGAGATATTCGCATTTAAAGTTTGAACATGGATTTTTGCCCATAACTTGTTGTAAAATTGGTCTTATTCAAAGATAGGCACAGAAATGGAAAGGCAATGATTCCTAGATCACAATCCTGAAATTTCAGCCCTCTAGGTGGTCTAGATCGAGAAATATTGGACTTCAAAAATTGCCCTCTAGATGCCGACTTTCATGGCTCTGGGACGCATATTAAGCGAGATATTCGCATTTAAAGTTTGAACATGGATTTTTGCCCATAACTTGTTGTAAAATTGGTCTTATTCAAAGATAGGCACAGAAATAGAAAGGCAATGATTCCTAGATCACAATCCTGAAATTTCAGCCCTCTAGGTGGTCTAGATCGAGAAATATTGGACTTCAAAAATTGCCCTCTAGATGCCGACTTTCATGGCTCTGGGACGCATATTAAGCGAGATATTCGCATTTAAAGTTTGAACATGGATTTTTGCCCATAACTTGTTGTAAAATTGGTCTTATTCAAAGATAGGCACAGAAATGGAAAGGCAATGATTCCTAGATCACAATCCTGAAATTTCAGCCCTCTAGGTGGTCTAGATCGAGAAATATTGGACTTCAAAAATTGCCCTCTAGATGCCGACTTTCATGCCTCTGGGACGCATATTAAGCGAGATATTCGCATTTAAAGTTTGAACATGGATTTTTGCCCATAACTTGTTGTAAAATTGGTCTTATTCAAAGATAGGCACAGAAATGGAAAGGCAATGATTCCTAGATCACAATCCTGAAATTTCAGCCCTCTAGGTGGTCTAGATCGAGAAATATTGGACTTCAAAAATTGCCCTCTAGATGCCGACTTTCATGGCTCTGGGAAGCATATTAAGCGAGATATTCGCATTTTAAGTTTGAATATGGATTTTTGCCCATAACTTGTTGTAAAATTGGTCTTATTCAAAGATAGGCACAGAAATGGAAAGGCAATGATTCCTAGATCACGATCCTGAAATTTCAGCCCTCTAGGTGGTCTAGATCGAGAAATATTGGACTTCAAAAATTGCCCTCTAGATGCCGACTTTCATATCTCTGGGACGCATATTAAGCGAGATATTCGCATTTAAAGTTCGAACATGGATTTTTGATAACTTGTTGTAAAATTGGTCTTATTCAAAGATAGGCACAGAAATGGAAAGGCAATGATTCCTAGATCACAATCCTGAAATTTCAGCCCTCTAGGTGGTCTAGATCGAGAAATATTGGACTTCAAAAATTGCCCTCTAGATGCCGACTTTCATGGCTCTGGGACGCATATTAAGCGAGATATTCGCATTTAAAGTTTGAACATGGATTTTTGCCCATAAATGGAT
Source organism: Eupeodes luniger (assembly GCA_951509635.1). Classification (NCBI taxonomy): domain Eukaryota; kingdom Metazoa; phylum Arthropoda; class Insecta; order Diptera; family Syrphidae; genus Eupeodes; species Eupeodes luniger. The sequence goes on from CATOCI010000007.1 coordinate 37,984, forward strand.
AAAAGGGAATGATTCCTAGATCACAATCCTGAAATTTCAGCCCTCTAGGTGGTCTAGATCGAGAAATATTGGACTTTCATGAATCTGGGACGCATATTAAGCGAGATATTCGCATTTAAAGTTTGAACATGGATTTTTGCCCATAACTTGTTGTAAAATTGGTCTTATTCAAAGATAGGCACAGAAATGGAAAGGCAATGATTCCTAGATCACAATCCTGAAATTTCAGCCCTCTAGGTGGTCTAGATCGAGAAATATTGGACTTCAAAAATTGCCCTCTAGATGCCGACTTTCATGGCTCTGGGACGCATATTAAGCGAGATATTCGCATTTAAAGTTTGAACATGGATTTTTGCCCATAACTTGTTGTAAAATTGGTCTTATTCAAAGATAGGCACAGAAATGGAAAGGCAATGATTCCTAGATCACAATCCTGAAATTTCAGCCCTCTAGGTGGTCTAGATCGAGAAATATTGGACTTCAAAAATTGCCCTCTAGATGCCGACTTTCATGGCTCTGGGACGCATATTAAGCGAGATATTCGCATTTAAAGTTTGAACATGGATTTTTGCCCATAACTTGTTGTAAAATTGGTCTTATTCAAAGATAGGCACAGAAATGGAAAGGCAATGATTCCTAGATCACGATCCTGAAATTTCAGCCCTCTAGGTGGTCTAGATCGAGAAATATTGGACTTCAAAAATTGCCCTCTAGATGCAGACTTTCATGGCTCTGGGACGCATATTAAGCGAGATATTCGCATTTAAAGTTTGAACATGGATTTTTGCCCATAACTTGTTGTAAAATTGGTCTTATTCAAAGATAGGCACAGAAATGGAAAGGCAATGATTCCTAGATCACAATCCTGAAATTTCAGCCCTCTAGGTGGTCTAGATCGAGAAATATTGGACTTCAAAAATTGCCCTCTAGATGCCGACTTTCATGGCTCTGGGACGCATATTAAGCGAGATATTCGCATTTAAAGTTTGAACATGGATTTTTGCCCATAACTTGTTGTAAAATTGGTCTTATTCAAAGATAGGCACAGAAATGGAAAGGCAATGATTCCTAGATCACAATCCTGAAATTTCAGCCCTCTAGGTGGTCTAGATCGAGAAATATTGGACTTCAAAAATTGCCCTCTAGATGCCGACTTTCATGGCTCTGGGACGCATATTAAGCGAGATATTCGCATTTAAAGTTTGAACATGGATTTTTGCCCATAACTTGTTGTAAAATTGGTCTTATTCAAAGATAGGCACAGAAATGGAAAGGCAATGATTCCTAGATCACAATCCTGAAATTTCAGCCCTCTAGGTGGTCTAGATCGAGAAATATTGGACTTCAAAAATTGCCCTCTAGATGCCGACTTTCATGGCTCTGGGACGCATATTAAGCGAGATATTCGCATTTAAAGTTTGAACATGGATTTTTGCCCATAACTTGTTGTAAAATTGGTCTTATTCAAAGATAGGCACAGAAATGGAAAGGCAATGATTCCTAGATCACGATCCTGAAATTTCAGCCCTCTAGGTGGTCTAGATCGAGAAATATTGGACTTCAAAAATTGCCCTCTAGATGCAGACTTTCATGGCTCTGGGACGCATATTAAGCGAGATATTCGCATTTAAAGTTTGAACATGGATTTTTGCCCATAACTTGTTGTAAAATTGGTCTTATTCAAAGATAGGCACAGAAATGGAAAGGCAATGATTCCTAGATCACAATCCTGAAATTTCAGCCCTCTAGGTGGTCTAGATCGAGAAATATTGGACTTCAAAAATTGCCCTCTAGATGCCGACTTTCATGGCTCTGGAACGCATATTAAGCGAGATATTCGCATTTAAAGTTTGAACATGGATTTTTGCCCATAACTTGTTGTAAAATTGGTCTTATTCAAAGATAGGCACAGAAATGGAAAGGGAATGATTCCTAGATCACAATCCTGAAATTTCAGCCCTCTAGGTGGTCTAGATCGAGAAATATTGGACTTCAAAAATTGCCCTCTAGATGCTGACTTTCATGCCTCTGGGACGCATATTAAGCGAGATATTCGCATTTAAAGTTTGAACATGGATTTTTGCCCATAACTTGTTGTAAAATTGGTCTTATTCAAAGATAGGCACAGAAATGGAAAGGCAATGATTCCTAGATCAAAATCCTGAAATTTCAGCCCTCTAGGTGGTCTAGATCGAGAAATATTGGACTTCAAAAATTGCCCTCTAGATGCCGACTTTCATGGCTCTGGGACGCATATTAAGCGAGATATTCGCATTTAAAGTTTGAACATGGATTTTTGCCCATAACTTGTTGTAAAATTGGTCTTATTCAAAGATAGGCACAGAAATGGAAAGGAAATGATTCCTAGATCACAATCCTGAAATTTCAGCCCTCTAGGTGGTCTAGATCGAGAAATATTGAACTTCACAAATTGCCTTCTAGATGCTGACTTTCATGCCTCTGGGACGCATATTAAGCGAGATATTCGCATTTAAAGTTTGAACATGGATTTTTGCCCATAACTTGTTGTAAAATTGGTCTTATTCAAAGATAGGCACAGAAATGGAAAGGGAATGATTCCTAGATCACAATCCTGAAATTTCAGCCCTCTAGGTGGTCTAGATCGAGAAATATTGGACTTCAAAAATTGCCCTCTAGATGCCGACTTTCATGGCTCTGGGACGCATATTAATCGAGATATTCGCATTTAAAGTTTGAACATGGATTTTTGCCCATAACTTGTTGTAAAATTGGTCTTATTCAAAGATAGGCACAGAAATGGAAAGGGAATGATTCCTAGATCACAATCCTGAAATTTCAGCCCTCTAGGTGGTCTAGATCGAGAAATATTGGACTTCAAAAATTGCCCTCTAGATGCTGACTTTCATGCCTCTAGGACGCATATTAAGCGAGATATTCGCATTTAAAGTTTGAACATGGATTTTTGCCCATAACTTCTTGTAAAATTAGTCTTATTCAAAGATAGGCACAGAAATGGAAAGGCAATGATTCCTAGATCACAATCCTGAAATTTCAGCCCTCTAGGTGGTCTAGATCGAGAAATATTGGACTTCAAAAATTGCCCTCTAGATGCCGACTTTCATGGCTCTGGGACGCATATTAAGCGAGATATTCGCATTTAAAGTTTGAACATGGATTTTTGCCCATAACTTGTTGTAAAATTGGTCTTATTCAAAGATAGGCACAGAAATGGAAAGGGAATGATTCCTAGATCACAATTTTGAAATTTCAGCCCTCTAGGTGGTCTAGATCGAGAAATATTGGACTTCAAAAATTGCCCTCTAGATGCCGACTTTCATGGCTCTGGGAAGCATATTAAGCGAGATATTCGCATTTTAAGTTTGAATATGGATTTTTGCCCATAACTTGTTGTAAAATTGGTCTTATTCAAAGATAGGCACAGAAATGGAAAGGCAATGATTCCTAGATCACGATCCTGAAATTTCAGCCCTCTAGGTGGTCTAGATCGAGAAATATTGGACTTCAAAAATTGCCCTCTAGATGCCGACTTTCATATCTCTGGGACGCATATTAAGCGAGATATTCGCATTTAAAGTTCGAACATGGATTTTTGATAACTTGTTGTAAAATTGGTCTTATTCAAAGATAGGCACAGAAATGGAAAGGCAATGATTCCTAGATCACAATCCTGAAATTTCAGCCCTCTAGGTGGTCTAGATCGAGAAATATTGGACTTCAAAAATTGCCCTCTAGATGCCGACTTTCATGGCTCTGGGACGCATATTAAGCGAGATATTCGCATTTAAAGTTTGAACATGGATTTTTGCCCATAAATGGATAAAAGGGAATGATTCCTAGATCACAATCCTGAAATTTCAGCCCTCTAGGTGGTCTAGATCGAGAAATATTGGACTTTCATGAATCTGGGACGCATATTAAGCGAGATATTCGCATTTAAAGTTTGAACATGGATTTTTGCCCATAACTTGTTGTAAAATTGGTCTTATTCAAAGATAGGCACAGAAATGGAAAGGCAATGATTCCTAGATCACAATCCTGAAATTTCAGCCCTCTAGGTGGTCTAGATCGAGAAATATTGGACTTCAAAAATTGCCCTCTAGATGCCGACTTTCATGGCTCTGGGACGCATATTAAGCGAGATATTCGCATTTAAAGTTTGAACATGGATTTTTGCCCATAACTTGTTGTAAAATTGGTCTTATTCAAAGATAGGCACAGAAATGGAAAGGCAATGATTCCTAGATCACAATCCTGAAATTTCAGCCCTCTAGGTGGTCTAGATCGAGAAATATTGGACTTCAAAAATTGCCCTCTAGATGCCGACTTTCATGGCTCTGGGACGCATATTAAGCGAGATATTCGCATTTAAAGTTTGAACATGGATTTTTGCCCATAACTTGTTGTAAAATTGGTCTTATTCAAAGATAGGCACAGAAATGGAAAGGCAATGATTCCTAGATCACAATCCTGAAATTTCAGCCCTCTAGGTGGTCTAGATCGAGAAATATTGGACTTCAAAAATTGCCCTCTAGATGCCGACTTTCATGGCTCTGGGACGCATATTAAGCGAGATATTCGCATTTAAAGTTTGAACATGGATTTTTGCCCATAACTTGTTGTAAAATTGGTCTTATTCAAAGATAGGCACAGAAATGGAAAGGCAATGATTCCTAGATCACGATCCTGAAATTTCAGCCCTCTAGGTGGTCTAGATCGAGAAATATTGGACTTCAAAAATTGCCCTCTAGATGCAGACTTTCATGGCTCTGGGACGCATATTAAGCGAGATATTCGCATTTAAAGTTTGAACATGGATTTTTGCCCATAACTTGTTGTAAAATTGGTCTTATTCAAAGATAGGCACAGAAATGGAAAGGCAATGATTCCTAGATCACAATCCTGAAATTTCAGCCCTCTAGGTGGTCTAGATCGAGAAATATTGGACTTCAAAAATTGCCCTCTAGATGCCGACTTTCATGGCTCTGGGACGCATATTAAGCGAGATATTCGCATTTAAAGTTTGAACATGGATTTTTGCCCATAACTTGTTGTAAAATTGGTCTTATTCAAAGATAGGCACAGAAATGGAAAGGCAATGATTCCTAGATCACGATCCTGAAATTTCAGCCCTCTAGGTGGTCTAGATCGAGAAATATTGGACTTCAAAAATTGCCCTCTAGATGCAGACTTTCATGGCTCTGGGACGCATATTAAGCGAGATATTCGCATTTAAAGTTTGAACATGGATTTTTGCCCATAACTTGTTGTAAAATTGGTCTTATTCAAAGATAGGCACAGAAATGGAAAGGCAATGATTCCTAGATCACATTTCAGCCCTCTAGGTGGTCTAGATCGAGAAATATTGGACTTCAAAAATTGCCCTCTAGATGCCGACTTTCATGGCTCTGGAACGCATATTAAGCGAGATATTCGCATTTAAAGTTTGAACATGGATTTTTGCCCATAACTTGTTGTAAAATTGGTCTTATTCAAAGATAGGCACAGAAATGGAAAGGGAATGATTCCTAGATCACAATCCTGAAATTTCAGCCCTCTAGGTGGTCTAGATCGAGAAATATTGGACTTCAAAAATTGCCCTCTAGATGCTGACTTTCATGCCTCTGGGACGCATATTAAGCGAGATATTCGCATTTAAAGTTTGAACATGGATTTTTGCCCATAACTTGTTGTAAAATTGGTCTTATTCAAAGATAGGCACAGAAATGGAAAGGCAATGATTCCTAGATCAAAATCCTGAAATTTCAGCCCTCTAGGTGGTCTAGATCGAGAAATATTGGACTTCAAAAATTGCCCTCTAGATGCCGACTTTCATGGCTCTGGGACGCATATTAAGCGAGATATTCGCATTTAAAGTTTGAACATGGATTTTTGCCCATAACTTGTTGTAAAATTGGTCTTATTCAAAGATAGGCACAGAAATGGAAAGGAAATGATTCCTAGATCACAATCCTGAAATTTCAGCCCTCTAGGTGGTCTAGATCGAGAAATATTGAACTTCACAAATTGCCTTCTAGATGCTGACTTTCATGCCTCTGGGACGCATATTAAGCGAGATATTCGCATTTAAAGTTTGAACATGGATTTTTGCCCATAACTTGTTGTAAAATTGGTCTTATTCAAAGATAGGCACAGAAATGGAAAGGGAATGATTCCTAGATCACAATCCTGAAATTTCAGCCCTCTAGGTGGTCTAGATCGAGAAATATTGGACTTCAAAAATTGCCCTCTAGATGCCGACTTTCATGGCTCTGGGACGCATATTAATCGAGATATTCGCATTTAAAGTTTGAACATGGATTTTTGCCCATAACTTGTTGTAAAATTGGTCTTATTCAAAGATAGGCACAGAAATGGAAAGGGAATGATTCCTAGATCACAGTCCTGAAATTTCAGCCCTCTAGGTGGTCTAGATCGAGAAATATTGGACTTCAAAAATTGCCCTCTAGATGCTGACTTTCATGCCTCTAGGACGCATATTAAGCGAGATATTCGCATTTAAAGTTTGAACATGGATTTTTGCCCATAACTTCTTGTAAAATTAGTCTTATTCAAAGATAGGCACAGAAATGGAAAGGCAATGATTCCTAGATCACAATCCTGAAATTTCAGCCCTCTAGGTGGTCTAGATCGAGAAATATTGGACTTCAAAAATTGCCCTCTAGATGCCGACTTTCATGGCTCTGGGACGCATATTAAGCGAGATATTCGCATTTAAAGTTTGAACATGGATTTTTGCCCATAACTTGTTGTAAAATTGGTCTTATTCAAAGATAGGCACAGAAATGGAAAGGGAATGATTCCTAGATCACAATTTTGAAATTTCAGCCCTCTAGGTGGTCTAGATCGAGAAATATTGGACTTCAAAAATTGCCCTCTAGATGCCGACTTTCATGGCTCTGGGACGCATATTAAGCGAGATATTCGCATTTAAAGTTTGAACATGGATTTTTGCCCATAACTTGTTGTAAAATTGGTCTTATTCAAAGATAGGCACAGAAATGGAAAGGCAATGATTCCTAGATCACAATCCTGAAATTTCAGCCCTCTAGGTGGTCTAGATCGAGAAATATTGGACTTCAAAAATTGCCCTCTAGATGCCGACTTTCATGGCTCTGGGAAGCATATTAAGCGAGATATTCGCATTTAAAGTTTGAACATGGATTTTTGCCCATAACTTGTTGTAAAATTGGTCTTATTCAAAGATAGGCACAGAAATGGAAAGGCAATGATTCCTAGATCACAATCCTGAAATTTCAGCCCTCTAGGTGGTCTAGATCGAGAAATATTGGACTTCAAAAATTGCCCTCTAGATGCCGACTTTCATGGCTCTGGGAAGCATATTAAGCGAGATATTCGCATTTAAAGTTTGAACATGGATTTTTGCCCATAACTTGTTGTAAAATTGGTTTTATTCAAAGATAGGCACAGAAATGGAAAGGCAATGATTCCTAGATTACGATCCTGAAATTTCAGCCCTCTAGGTGGTCTAGATCGAGAAATATTGGACTTCAAAAATTGCCCTCTAGATGCAGACTTTCATAGCTCTGGGACGCATATTAAGCGAGATATTCGCATTTAAAGTTTGAACATGGATTTTTGCCCATAACTTGTTGTAAAATTGGTCTTATTCAAAGATAGGCACAGAAATGGAAAGGCAATGATTCCTAGATCACAATCCTGAAATTTCAGCCCTCTAGGTGGTCTAGATCGAGAAATATTGGACTTCAAAAATTGCCCTCTAGATGCCGACTTTCATGGCTCTGGGACGCATATTAAGCGAGATATTCGCATTTAAAGTTTGAACATGGATTTTTGCCCATAACTTGTTGTAAAATTGGTCTTATTCAAAGATAGGCACAGAAATGGAAAGGCAATGATTCCTAGATCACAATCCTGAAATTTCAGCCCTCTAGGTGGTCTAGATCGAGAAATATTGTTTTATGACTTAATCTTGTTCAAAATAAACCACTTAGATTTCTCTATAATATTATTATTTATTATGTAAGATGCTTACAGGTCCATGGCTAGAAATAAAAGGAGAGATATAATCTTATGCTTAAAACTAAGTAAGGTACAAATTAGTAACTGGTATAAACCTGAAATTTACTTTGCATAGGTTGGTAGTAAGGAACGGGTGATGCTAAACACTAAACATGAATATAATTTCAAAAGTTAATTATGTAGCACATTTCAAGTTCATGTTTAATATATAACATCTTCCGCTACTAAATAAGGTTATAATACAATAATTAATATAATATTTATTCATAATCCTACATTTCCATTACAATTCAAACAGTTAAAGAATTCATTAATTTATTGATAGCAAACTGATAAATGTGTTATCTATAAGATAGTTATTCCAATATGATTGGATTGTTTTTCAGTTTGAAAGATTTCATTAATTCTTTTGTCTTAAGTCTACTCGATCTTCTACATTCCATGTCTTCATTTTGTACGAACTTTTTCTTTACTCTACGAGTTCGTTTATTTGTATTCTCTTTAATTTGTGAAGGATCGATATCTGATACAAAAATCTTATCATTTAAATTTCTTTTTCGAATTTGATTCTCGTGTACAAAGCGTTCTACTTCATTTACTCTTATAAAATAAGTTAATTTACTAACAATCTTTGAAACTTTTGCTGGAATCCATTTAATCATATTCATATAGTGGTTTCTATAAAGGACTTCTTCCCCCACTTTGTATTTTGGTTTTAAAATTATTTTACAATTTTCTTTTTCTTCAACGCTTGCTCTTAAGCCTACTTTTTTGTCAACAGCTTCAATTTCATTATTATTTTTGATATTTTTTTTCAAAGAACTTAACATAATTCTGGGCTTAAAATTAAACAACATTTCAGAAGGAGTTTTGGAAGTTACTGTTGATGGAGTGTTACGGTAGTTAAAAAGAAATTCATTTACTTTTTCTAATAACGACATTGTATTATTTTGTTCCAAGCATAACTTTTTCAAAACTGACTTTACTGTCTGCACTCCCCGTTCTGCTAATCCATTCGATTGTGGGTGGTAAGGAGGGGACTTAACCAAATCAATACTTTTACATTTACAAAACTTTGTAAGAACACTAGAGTTAAAAGGTGGCCCATTATCCGTCACAATACAACCCGGATATCCAAAAACTAAAAACAATTTTGAAAGTTCATTTATTAATGACTGAACAGTTGTTGCGTTCATTAGCCTCACATCGCAATATTTCGAGAAAGAATCCATAATGATTAAAAATGTTTTCCCACCAAAAAAGAAAAAATCTAAATGAACACGATCAAAAGGAAGCTCCGATGGTGTCCATTTAGTTTCAACTTTTTCTCGCGGAACATTTTGTGTTTTTTTCACAAACTTCACAATTTGTTGCGAATGAGCTAATAGCCTTATCAATTGCTGGCCACCACGCATATGACCTTGCTAACATCTTCATCCTCACTATACCTGCATGGTTTTTATGTAGCAATTCGAGAACACTCTTTTGAAGGGATTCTGGAACAACAACTCTGTGTCCATATAGTATGCAACCATTTTCAATACATAAACCTGTTCTATTTCTAAAATACGGCCTTATATCATCTGGTATATTATTTGGCCAACCTATTTGCAAATACTCGAAAACACTTTTTAATACTTTGTCCTGTTGAGTACTAACTTTAACAGTTTCCGTATTCACCAAATTATCATCAACGTGAAAATAATTTATTGGTGTCTCTTCTACATTTGAGCCACCACCCAATGGCAATCTTGACAAACAATCTACGTGTCCCATTTTAGAACCCTTTCTAAACGCAATTTTATACTCATACTGGGACAATATTATAGACCATCTATGTAATCTCACAACAGCAACAGCGGAATTCCCTTTACTAGGGTGAAAAATTTCCTTTAACGCCTGGTTGTCAGTGCAAATCGTAAATTTGTGCCCATACAAATAGTTGTGGAATTTGTCTATTGCAAAGATAATGGCTAGTGCCTCGCGGTGTAACTGCGAGTAGTTTTTTTCTGCTGTTGATAAAGTACAAGATGCAAAACTAACTGGCATTTCCTTACCATTTACTAGATGACATAAAATCGCTCCAACACCATAAGGGCTGGCATCCGTAAACAAAAAAATTTCTTTATTTGGATCGTATAGTTCCAAAATTTGATTATTCAAAAGGAGGGCTTTACTATTCTCAAAAGCTTTCTGACAATCTTCTGTCCAAATAAAATGTGTATCTTTTCTCAATAAGTTGTATAAAGGTTGAATGTGTGATGCGAGATTTGGAAGAAATTTATTATAATAATTTAAAAGACCTAAAAAAGATTGCAGTTGTTGAAGATTTGTTGGTGATGGGGCTTGAACAATTGCTTCGACTTTCTTTTGGTTAGGACTAATCCCTTTAGAACACAGTGTATGACCTAAATAATCTACGCTATCGCAAATAAATTTACATTTTTCTACATTACTATGAACGTTGTGACTCTCTAGACGACCTAGAACTTCAAAGAGATTGCGTTCGCAATCAGCTGCAGTGGCACCTCCAACTAAAATATCGTCTAAATAATATGCAACGTTTTTCAACCCTTGAAGAATCCGATCCATGACGGATTGGAATATTGCCGGTGCACTGCTTATTCCGAAAACAAGACGAGTAAAAGCAAAAAGGCCTTTAAAAGTATTTATGACTAAGAGCTTACGCGATTGTTCTGTTACAGAAAGTTGCTGATAAGCACCTTTCAAATCAATTATTGAAAAGTGTGAACATCCCGACAACCCTGCAAAAATATCCTCAATACGAGGTAGTGGATAATATTGAGTTTCTATACACTTATTTAAAGTAACTTTACAATCAACACAGATTCTTATGTCACCGTCTTTTTTCGGCACTATTACAATAGGGCTGGCCCAATTACTATACTCAACAGGAACTAAAATTCGTTCGTTGACTAACCTTGTCAACTCAATTTCTACTTTTTCACGCAACTTATATGGTACCTGATAAGCGCCATGAAAAATTGGTGTTTGGTCACTTTTTAAAACAATTTCTGCCTCATACCCCACAATCGGATGGACTAGTTCTGGTTCAGTTATTTTAGGAAATCTAGACTTAATTTTACTCAAAAATTGTGCTTGGTTACTTACGACACAAATGTTTGGCTCGCGAAATTGTTGTCTCCAACTCGGATATAATTTATCGATCCACGTACGTCCCATCAGACTTCTTCGCGGTACATCTCCAACAACAACAACAATTGGCAACTTTAATTCCTGACCTCCAAAACTCACTTCGACTTCCAAACTACCAAGCTCACTTAACCTAGAACCTGTGACTGAACAAAGATTAAGATTTGTTTTTTCTAATTTTATATTTTGAAACTTATCTAAATATTCTTTTTCACTTATGATGGACGTTGTTGCTCCAGTATCGATCTCCATAGAAAGCAGCTGTCCACTTGCTCTTAATGTTACCTCTTCAGATTTATTGCAAATATTAACGCTATTAACGCTCTTCGCATTCGCTCGAAAACGGCACTTGCTAGCTATGTGGCCTCTTTTGTTACAGGCAAAACATTGCCATTCTTTTGCTGGACACTGATCCTCTTTATGGGCACTGCTCCCACAACGAAAACAATTCTGCTTGCTGTTACTATGCAGCGAAAGACAGCTGGAACTTGTTTTGTTAGAAGAGTTGTGAGAACTAGGCGCCGCCGTTGCACGTGGTGTTTTATCATGACGTATACTTGAATGTCTTTTATGTCGTAGAAAAGGTTTTTTGTTGTTATAGATAACATTTTGTGACATAGGTTGAATGGCGCGTGATGCGTTGTGTGAAGCCTCTACATTCAATGCTTGCTGACACACTTTTTCGAAGGTTAATGAGTCATCACGAAGAAGCATTTCCTGAAGTTTATCACTTTTAACTCCGACAATAAACCTGTCTGCCAGAGCTTCATCCAGAATGAGCGATTTATACTTCGCTAACTTATCGTCTTTGATGTCCTCTAAAAAATCTCCGAATCGACACAATTGGGCTGCAGATTTGAGGCGCACAATAAATTCATTCAGCGATTCGCCGTCTTCTTGATAAATTTTATTAAATTTGTAGCGCTCTGCTCTTTTGTTCTCTTTTGGGGCAAAATGGTCTCGTAACATTTTAATCAATTCTTCGAACGATTTTTCACTAGGCAATTTCGGAATAGTTAATGACATTAGAATTTCGTAAATTTCGGCTCCCACTACGGTGATGAATAGTGGTGTTTTTGCCTCTTCTTGGATATCATTTACAATACAAAATTGTTTAATACGATCTTCGTATGCCTTGAAGTTACTGCCCGGAACAAAAGGTTCAATACTACCCACAAGCCGCGACATTTCTTTAATTTAATAATTTCTAACACGTGTTTCGCTAATCCTCGTCGCCAATTTTATGACTTAATCTTGTTCAAAATAAACCACTTAGATTTCTCTATAATATTATTATTTATTATGTAAGATGCTTACAGGTCCATGGTTAGAAATAAAAGGAGAGATATAATCTTATGCTTAAAACTAAGTAAGGTACAAATTAGTAACTGGTATAAACCTGAAATTTACTTTGCATAGGTTGGTAGTAAGGAACGGGTGATGCTAAACACTAAACATGAATATAATTTCAAAAGTTAATTATGTAGCACATTTCAAGTTCATGTTTAATATATGTATAACATATTGGACTTCAAAAATTGCCCTCTAGATGCCGACTTTCATGGCTCTGGGACGCATATTAAGCGAGATATTCGCATTTAAAGTTTGAACATGGATTTTTGCCCATAACTTGTTGTAAAATTGGTCTTATTCAAAGATAGGCACAGAAATGGAAAGGCAATGATTCCTAGATCACAATCCTGAAATTTCAGCCCTCTAGGTGGTCTAGATCGAGAAATATTGGACTTCAAAAATTGCCCTCTAGATGCCGACTTTCATGCCTCTGGGACGCATATTAAGCGAGATATTCGCATTTAAAGTTTGAACATGGATTTTTGCCCATAACTTGTTGTAAAATTGGTCTTATTCAAAGATAGGCACAGAAATGGAAAGGCAATGATTCCTAGATCACAATCCTGAAATTTCAGCCCTCTAGGTGGTCTAGATCGAGAAATATTGAACTTCAAAAATTGCCCTCTAGATGCCGACTTTCATGGCTCTGGGAAGCATATTAAGCGAGATATTCGCATTTTAAGTTTGAATATGGATTTTTGCCCATAACTTGTTGTAAAATTGGTCTTATTCAAAGATAGGCACAGAAATGGAAAGGCAATGATTCCTAGATCACGATCCTGAAATTTCAGCCCTCTAGGTGGTCTAGATCGAGAAATATTGGACTTCAAAAATTGCCCTCTAGATGCCGACTTTCATATCTCTGGGACGCATATTAAGCGAGATATTCGCATTTAAAGTTCGAACATGGATTTTTGATAACTTGTTGTAAAATTGGTCTTATTCAAAGATAGGCACAGAAATGGAAAGGCAATGATTCCTAGATCACAATCCTGAAATTTCAGCCCTCTAGGTGGTCTAGATCGAGAAATATTGGACTTCAAAAATTGCCCTCTAGATGCCGACTTTCATGGCTCTGGGACGCATATTAAGCGAGATATTCACATTTAAAGTTTGAAGATGGATTTTTGCCCATAAATGGATAAAAGGGAATGATTCCTAGATCACAATCCTGAAATTTCAGCCCTCTAGGTGGTCTAGATCGAGAAATATTGGACTTTCATGAATCTGGGACGCATATTAAGCGAGATATTCGCATTTAAAGTTTGAACATGGATTTTTGCCCATAACTTGTTGTAAAATTGGTCTTATTCAAAGATAGGCACAGAAATGGAAAGGCAATGATTCCTAGATCACAATCCTGAAATTTCAGCCCTCTAGGTGGTCTAGATCGAGAAATATTGGACTTCAAAAATTGCCCTCTAGATGCCGACTTTCATGGCTCTGGGACGCATATTAAGCGAGATATTCGCATTTAAAGTTTGAACATGGATTTTTGCCCATAACTTGTTGTAAAATTGGTCTTATTCAAAGATAGGCACAGAAATGGAAAGGCAATGATTCCTAGATCACAATCCTGAAATTTCAGCCCTCTAGGTGGTCTAGATCGAGACATATTGGACTTCAAAAATTGCCCTCTAGATGCCGACTTTCATGGCTCTGGGACGCATATTAAGCGAGATATTCGCATTTAAAGTTTGAACATGGATTTTTGCCCATAACTTGTTGTAAAATTGGTCTTATTCAAAGATAGGCACAGAAATGGAAAGGCAATGATTCCTAGATCACAATCCTGAAATTTCAGCCCTCTATGTGGTCTAGATCGAGAAATATTGGACTTCAAAAATTGCCCTCTAGATGCCGACTTTCATGGCTCTGGGACGCATATTAAGCGAGATATTCGCATTTAAAGTTTGAACATGGATTTTTGCCCATAACTTGTTGTAAAATTGGTCTTATTCAAAGATAGGCACAGAAATGGAAAGGCAATGATTCCTAGATCACGATCCTGAAATTTCAGCCCTCTAGGTGGTCTAGATCGAGAAATATTGGACTTCAAAAATTGCCCTCTAGATGCAGACTTTCATGGCTCTGGGACGCATATTAAGCGAGATATTCGCATTTAAAGTTTGAACATGGATTTTTGTTGTAAAATTGGTCTTATTCAAAGATAGGCACAGAAATGGAAAGGCAATGATTCCTAGATCACAATCCTGAAATTTCAGCCCTCTAGGTGGTCTAGATCGAGAAATATTGGACTTCAAAAATTGCCCTCTAGATGCCGACTTTCATGGCTCTGGGACGCATATTAAGCGAGATATTCGCATTTAAAGTTTGAACATGGATTTTTGCCCATAACTTGTTGTAAAATTGGTCTTATTCAAAGATAGGCACAGAAATGGAAAGGCAATGATTCCTAGATCACAATCCTGAAATTTCAGCCCTCTAGGTGGTCTAGATCGAGAAATATTGGACTTCAAAAATTGCCCTCTAGATGCTGACTTTCATGCCTCTAGGACGCATATTAAGCGAGATATTCGCATTTAAAGTTTGAACATGGATTTTTGCCCATAAATGGATAAAAGGGAATGATTCCTAGATCACAATCCTGAAATTTCAGCCCTCTAGGTGGTCTAGATCGAGAAATATTGGACTTTCATGAATCTGGGACGCATATTAAGCGAGATATTCGCATTTAAAGTTTGAACATGGATTTTTGCCCATAACTTGTTGTAAAATTGGTCTTATTCAAAGATAGGCACAGAAATGGAAAGGCAATGATTCCTAGATCACAATCCTGAAATTTCAGCCCTCTAGGTGGTCTAGATCGAGAAATATTGGACTTCAAAAATTGCCCTCTAGATGCCGACTTTCATGGCTCTGGGACGCATATTAAGCGAGATATTCGCATTTAAAGTTTGAACATGGATTTTTGCCCATAACTTGTTGTAAAATTGGTCTTATTCAAAGATAGGCACAGAAATGGAAAGGCAATGATTCCTAGATCACAATCCTGAAATTTCAGCCCTCTAGGTGGTCTAGATCGAGAAATATTGGACTTCAAAAATTGCCCTCTAGATGCTGACTTTCATGCCTCTAGGACGCATATTAAGCGAGATATTCGCATTTAAAGTTTGAACATGGATTTTTGCCCATAAATGGATAAAAGGGAATGATTCCTAGATCACAATCCTGAAATTTCAGCCCTCTAGGTGGTCTAGATCGAGAAATATTGGACTTTCATGAATCTGGGACGCATATTAAGCGAGATATTCGCATTTAAAGTTTGAACATGGATTTTTGCCCATAACTTGTTGTAAAATTGGTCTTATTCAAAGATAGGCACAGAAATGGAAAGGCAATGATTCCTAGATCACAATCCTGAAATTTCAGCCCTCTAGGTGGTCTAGATCGAGAAATATTGGACTTCAAAAATTGCCCTCTAGATGCCGACTTTCATGGCTCTGGGACGCATATTAAGCGAGATATTCGCATTTAAAGTTTGAACATGGATTTTTGCCCATAACTTGTTGTAAAATTGGTCTTATTCAAAGATAGGCACAGAAATGGAAAGGCAATGATTCCTAGATCACAATCCTGAAATTTCAGCCCTCTAGGTGGTCTAGATCGAGAAATATTGGACTTCAAAAATTGCCCTCTAGATGCCGACTTTCATGGCTCTGGGACGCATATTAAGCGAGATATTCGCATTTAAAGTTTGAACATGGATTTTTGCCCATAACTTGTTGTAAAATTGGTCTTATTCAAAGATAGGCACAGAAATGGAAAGGCAATGATTCCTAGATCACAATCCTGAAATTTCAGCCCTCTAGGTGGTCTAGATCGAGAAATATTGGACTTCAAAAATTGCCCTCTAGATGCCGACTTTCATGGCTCTGGGACGCATATTAAGCGAGATATTCGCATTTAAAGTTTGAACATGGATTTTTGCCCATAACTTGTTGTAAAATTGGTCTTATTCAAAGATAGGCACAGAAATGGAAAGGCAATGATTCCTAGATCACAATCCTGAAATTTCAGCCCTCTAGGTGGTCTAGATCGAGAAATATTGGACTTCAAAAATTGCCCTCTAGATGCCGACTTTCATGGCTCTGGGACGCATATTAAGCGAGATATTCGCATTTAAAGTTTGAACATGGATTTTTGCCCATAACTTGTTGTAAAATTGGTCTTATTCAAAGATAGGCACAGAAATGGAAAGGCAATGATTCCTAGATCACAATCCTGAAATTTCAGCCCTCTAGGTGGTCTAGATCGAGAAATATTGGACTTCAAAAATTGCCCTCTAGATGCCGACTTTCATGGCTCTGGGACGCATATTAAGCGAGATATTCGCATTTAAAGTTTGAACATGGATTTTTGCCCATAACTTGTTGTAAAATTGGTCTTATTCAAAGATAGGCACAGAAATGGAAAGGCAATGATTCCTAGATCACAATCCTGAAATTTCAGCCCTCTAGGTGGTCTAGATCGAGAAATATTGGACTTCAAAAATTGCCCTCTAGATGCCGACTTTCATGGCTCTGGGACGCATATTAAGCGAGATATTCGCATTTAAAGTTTGAACATGGATTTTTGCCCATAACTTGTTGTAAAATTGGTCTTATTCAAAGATAGGCACAGAAATGGAAAGGCAATGATTCCTAGATCACGATCCTGAAATTTCAGCCCTCTAGGTGGTCTAGATCGAGAAATATTGGACTTCAAAAATTGCCCTCTAGATGCAGACTTTCATGGCTCTGGGACGCATATTAAGCGAGATATTCGCATTTAAAGTTTGAACATGGATTTTTGTTGTAAAATTGGTCTTATTCAAAGATAGGCACAGAAATGGAAAGGCAATGATTCCTAGATCACAATCCTGAAATTTCAGCCCTCTAGGTGGTCTAGATCGAGAAATATTGGACTTCAAAAATTGCCCTCTAGATGCCGACTTTCATGGCTCTGGGACGCATATTAAGCGAGATATTCGCATTTAAAGTTTGAACATGGATTTTTGCCCATAACTTGTTGTAAAATTGGTCTTATTCAAAGATAGGCACAGAAATGGAAAGGCAATGATTCCTAGATCACAATCCTGAAATTTCAGCCCTCTAGGTGGTCTAGATCGAGAAATATTGGACTTCAAAAATTGCAATCTAGATGCTGACTTTCATGCCTCTAGGACGCATATTAAGCGAGATATTCGCATTTAAAGTTTGAACATGGATTTTTGCCCATAAATGGATAAAAGGGAATGATTCCTAGATCACAATCCTGAAATTTCAGCCCTCTAGGTGGTCTAGATCGAGAAATATTGGACTTTCATGAATCTGGGACGCATATTAAGCGAGATATTCGCATTTAAAGTTTGAACATGGATTTTTGCCCATAACTTGTTGTAAAATTGGTCTTATTCAAAGATAGGCACAGAAATGGAAAGGCAATGATTCCTAGATCACAATCCTGAAATTTCAGCCCTCTAGGTGGTCTAGATCGAGAAATATTGGACTTCAAAAATTGCCCTCTAGATGCCGACTTTCATGGCTCTGGGACGCATATTAAGCGAGATATTCGCATTTAAAGTTTGAACATGGATTTTTGCCCATAACTTGTTGTAAAATTGGTCTTATTCAAAGATAGGCACAGAAATGGAAAGGCAATGATTCCTAGATCACAATCCTGAAATTTCAGCCCTCTAGGTGGTCTAGATCGAGAAATATTGGACTTCAAAAATTGCCCTCTAGATGCCGACTTTCATGGCTCTGGGACGCATATTAAGCGAGATATTCGCATTTAAAGTTTGAACATGGATTTTTGCCCATAACTTGTTGTAAAATTGGTCTTATTCAAAGATAGGCACAGAAATGGAAAGGCAATGATTCCTAGATCACAATCCTGAAATTTCAGCCCTCTAGGTGGTCTAGATCGAGAAATATTGGACTTCAAAAATTGCCCTCTAGATGCCGACTTTCATGGCTCTGGGACGCATATTAAGCGAGATATTCGCATTTAAAGTTTGAACATGGATTTTTGCCCATAACTTGTTGTAAAATTGGTCTTATTCAAAGATAGGCACAGAAATGGAAAGGCAATGATTCCTAGATCACAATCCTGAAATTTCAGCCCTCTAGGTGGTCTAGATCGAGAAATATTGGACTTCAAAAATTGCCCTCTAGATGCCGACTTTCATGGCTCTGGGACGCATATTAAGCGAGATATTCGCATTTAAAGTTTGAACATGGATTTTTGCCCATAACTTGTTGTAAAATTGGTCTTATTCAAAGATAGGCACAGAAATGGAAAGGCAATGATTCCTAGATCACAATCCTGAAATTTCAGCCCCCTAGGTGGTCTAGATCGAGAAATATTGGACTTCAAAAATTGCCCTCTAGATGCTGACTTTCATGCCTCTAGGACGCATATTAAGCGAGATATTCGCATTTAAAGTTTGAACATGGATTTTTGCCCATAAATGGATAAAAGGGAATGATTCCTAGATCACAATCCTGAAATTTCAGCCCTCTAGGTGGTCTAGATCGAGAAATATTGGACTTTCATGAATCTGGGACGCATATTAAGCGAGATATTCGCATTTAAAGTTTGAACATGGATTTTTGCCCATAACTTGTTGTAAAATTGGTCTTATTCAAAGATAGGCACAGAAATGGAAAGGCAATGATTCCTAGATCACAATCCTGAAATTTCAGCCCTCTAGGTGGTCTAGATCGAGAAATATTGGACTTCAAAAATTGCCCTCTAGATGCCGACTTTCATGGCTCTGGGACGCATATTAAGCGAGATATTCGCATTTAAAGTTTGAACATGGATTTTTGCCCATAACTTGTTGTAAAATTGGTCTTATTCAAAGATAGGCACAGAAATGGAAAGGCAATGATTCCTAGATCACGATCCTGAAATTTCAGCCCTCTAGGTGGTCTAGATCGAGAAATATTGGACTTCAAAAATTGCCCTCTAGATGCAGACTTTCATGGCTCTGGGACGCATATTAAGCGAGATATTCGCATTTAAAGTTTGAACATGGATTTTTGCCCATAACTTGTTGTAAAATTGGTCTTATTCAAAGATAGGCACAGAAATGGAAAGGCAATGATTCCTAGATCACAATCCTGAAATTTCAGCCCTCTAGGTGGTCTAGATCGAGAAATATTGGACTTCAAAAATTGCCCTCTAGATGCCGACTTTCATGGCTCTGGACGCATATTAAGCGAGATATTCGCATTTAAAGTTTGAACATGGATTTTTGCCCATAACTTGTTGTAAAATTGGTCTTATTCAAAGATAGGCACAGAAATGGAAAGGCAATGATTCCTAGATCACGATCCTGAAATTTCAGCCCTCTAGGTGGTCTAGATCGAGAAATATTGGACTTCAAAAATTGCCCTCTAGATGCAGACTTTCATGGCTCTGGGACGCATATTAAGCGAGATATTCGCATTTAAAGTTTGAACATGGATTTTTGCCCATAACTTGTTGTAAAATTGGTCTTATTCAAAGATAGGCACAGAAATGGAAAGGCAATGATTCCTAGATCACAATCCTGAAATTTCAGCCCTCTAGGTGGTCTAGATCGAGAAATATTGGACTTCAAAAATTGCCCTCTAGATGCCGACTTTCATGGCTCTGGGACGCATATTAAGCGAGATATTCGCATTTAAAGTTTGAACATGGATTTTTGCCCATAACTTGTTGTAAAATTGGTCTTATTCAAAGATAGGCACAGAAATGGAAAGGCAATGATTCCTAGATCACAATCCTGAAATTTCAGCCCTCTAGGTGGTCTAGATCGAGAAATATTGGACTTCAAAAATTGCCCTCTAGATGCAGACTTTCATGGCTCTGGGACGCATATTAAGCGAGATATTCGCATTTAAAGTTTGAACATGGATTTTTGCCCATAACTTGTTGTAAAATTGGTCTTATTCAAAGATAGGCACAGAAATGGAAAGGCAATGATTCCTAGATCACGATCCTGAAATTTCAGCCCTCTAGGTGGTCTAGATCGAGAAATATTGGACTTCAAAAATTGCCCTCTAGATGCAGACTTTCATGGCTCTGGGACGCATATTAAGCGAGATATTCGCATTTAAAGTTTGAACATGGATTTTTGCCCATAACTTGTTGTAAAATTGGTCTTATTCAAAGATAGGCACAGAAATGGAAAGGCAATGATTCCTAGATCACAATCCTGAAATTTCAGCCCTCTAGGTGGTCTAGATCGAGAAATATTGGACTTCAAAAATTGCCCTCTAGATGCAGACTTTCATGGCTCTGGGACGCATATTAAGCGAGATATTCGCATTTAAAGTTTGAACATGGATTTTTGCCCATAACTTGTTGTAAAATTGGTCTTATTCAAAGATAGGCACAGAAATGGAAAGGCAATGATTCCTAGATCACAATCCTGAAATTTCAGCCCTCTAGGTGGTCTAGATCGAGAAATATTGGACTTCAAAAATTGCCCTCTAGATGCCGACTTTCATGGCTCTGGGACGCATATTAAGCGAGATATTCGCATTTAAAATTTGAACATGGATTTTTGTTGTAAAATTGGTCTTATTCAAAGATAGGCACAGAAATGGAAAGGCAAAGATTCCTAGATCACAATCCTGAAATTTCAGCCCTCTAGGTGGTCTAGATCGAGAAATATTGGACTTCAAAAATTGCCCTCTAGATGCCGACTTTCATGGCTCTGGGACGCATATTAAGCGAGATATTCGCATTTAAAGTTTGAACATGGATTTTTGCCCATAACTTGTTGTAAAATTGGTCTTATTCAAAGATAGGCACAGAAATGGAAAGGCAATGATTCCTAGATCACAATCCTGAAATTTCAGCCCTCTAGGTGGTCTAGATCGAGAAATATTGGACTTCAAAAATTGCCCTCTAGATGCTGACTTTCATGCCTCTAGGACGCATATTAAGCGAGATATTCGCATTTAAAGTTTGAACATGGATTTTTGCATATAACTTGTTGTAAAATTGGTCTTATTCAAAGATAGGCACAGAAATGGAAAGGCAATGATTCCTAGATCACAATCCTGAAATTTCAGCCCTCTAGGTGGTCTAGATCGAGAAATATTGGACTTCAAAAATTGCCCTCTAGATGCCGACTTTCATGGCTCTGGGACGCATATTAAGCGAGATATTCGCATTTAAAGTTTGAACATGGATTTTTGCCCATAACTTGGTCTTATTCAAAGATAGGCACAGAAATGGAAAGGCAATGATTCCTAGATCACAATCCTGAAATTTCAGCCCTCTAGGTGGTCTAGATCGAGAAATATTGGACTTCAAAAATTGCCCTCTAGATGCCGACTTTCATGGCTCTGGGACGCATATTAAGCGAGATATTCGCATTTAAAGTTTGAACATGGATTTTTGCCCATAACTTGTTGTAAAATTGGTCTTATTCAAAGATAGGCACAGAAATGGAAAGGCAATGATTCCTAGATCACAATCCTGAAATTTCAGCCCTCTAGGTGGTCTAGATCGAGAAATATTGGACTTCAAAAATTGCCCTCTAGATGCCGACTTTCATGGCTCTGGGACGCATATTAAGCGAGATATTCGCATTTAAAGTTTGAACATGGATTTTTGCCCATAACTTGTTGTAAAATTGGTCTTATTCAAAGATAGGCACAGAAATGGAAAGGCAATGATTCCTAGATCACAATCCTGAAATTTCAGCCCTCTAGGTGGTCTAGATCGAGAAATATTGGACTTCAAAAATTGCCCTCTAGATGCCGACTTTCATGGCTCTGGGACGCATATTAAGCGAGATATTCGCATTTAAAGTTTGAACATGGATTTTTGCCCATAACTTGTTGTAAAATTGGTCTTATTCAAAGATAGGCACAGAAATGGAAAGGCAATGATTCCTAGATCACAATCCTGAAATTTCAGCCCTCTAGGTGGTCTAGATCGAGAAATATTGGACTTCAAAAATTGCCCTCTAGATGCCGACTTTCATGGCTCTGGGACGCATATTAAGCGAGATATTCGCATTTAAAGTTTGAACATGGATTTTTGCCCATAACTTGTTGTAAAATTGGTCTTATTCAAAGATAGGCACAGAAATGGAAAGGCAATGATTCCTAGATCACGATCCTGAAATTTCAGCCCTCTAGGTGGTCTAGATCGAGAAATATTGGACTTCAAAAATTGCCCTCTAGATGCAGACTTTCATGGCTCTGGGACGCATATTAAGCGAGATATTCGCATTTAAAGTTTGAACATGGATTTTTGTTGTAAAATTGGTCTTAATCAAAGATAGGCACAGAAATGGAAAGGCAATGATTCCTAGATCACAATCCTGAAATTTCAGCCCTCTAGGTGGTCTAGATCGAGAAATATTGGACTTCAAAAATTGCCCTCTAGATGCCGACTTTCATGGCTCTGGGACGCATATTAAGCGAGATATTCGCATTTAAAGTTTGAACATGGATTTTTGCCCATAACTTGTTGTAAAATTGGTCTTATTCAAAGATAGGCACAGAAATGGAAAGGCAATGATTCCTAGATCACGATCCTGAAATTTCAGCCCTCTAGGTGGTCTAGATCGAGAAATATTGGACTTCAAAAATTGCCCTCTAGATGCAGACTTTCATGGCTCTGGGACGCATATTAAGCGAGATATTCGCATTTAAAGTTTGAACATGGATTTTTGTTGTAAAATTGGTCTTATTCAAAGATAGGCACAGAAATGGAAAGGCAATGATTCCTAGATCACAATCCTGAAATTTCAGCCCTCTAGGTGGTCTAGATCGAGAAATATTGGACTTCAAAAATTGCCCTCTAGATGCCGACTTTCATGGCTCTGGGACGCATATTAAGCGAGATATTCGCATTTAAAGTTTGAACATGGATTTTTGCCCATAACTTGTTGTAAAATTGGTCTTATTCAAAGATAGGCACAGAAATGGAAAGGCAATGATTCCTAGATCACAATCCTGAAATTTCAGCCCTCTAGGTGGTCTAGATCGAGAAATATTGGACTTCAAAAATTGCCCTCTAGATGCTGACTTTCATGCCTCTAGGACGCATATTAAGCGAGATATTCGCATTTAAAGTTTGAACATGGATTTTTGCCCATAAATGGATAAAAGGGAATGATTCCTAGATCACAATCCTGAAATTTCAGCCCTCTAGGTGGTCTAGATCGAGAAATATTGGACTTTCATGAATCTGGGACGCATATTAAGCGAGATATTCGCATTTAAAGTTTGAACATGGATTTTTGCCCATAACTTGTTGTAAAATTGGTCTTATTCAAAGATAGGCACAGAAATGGAAAGGCAATGATTCCTAGATCACAATCCTGAAATTTCAGCCCTCTAGGTGGTCTAGATCGAGAAATATTGGACTTCAAAAATTGCCCTCTAGATGCCGACTTTCATGGCTCTGGGACGCATATTAAGCGAGATATTCGCATTTAAAGTTTGAACATGGATTTTTGCCCATAACTTGTTGTAAAATTGGTCTTATTCAAAGATAGGCACAGAAATGGAAAGGCAATGATTCCTAGATCACAATCCTGAAATTTCAGCCCTCTAGGTGGTCTAGATCGAGAAATATTGGACTTCAAAAATTGCCCTCTAGATGCCGACTTTCATGGCTCTGGGACGCATATTAAGCGAGATATTCGCATTTAAAGTTTGAACATGGATTTTTGCCCATAACTTGTTGTAAAATTGGTCTTATTCAAAGATAGGCACAGAAATGGAAAGGCAATGATTCCTAGATCACAATCCTGAAATTTCAGCCCTCTAGGTGGTCTAG
Source organism: Eupeodes luniger (assembly GCA_951509635.1). NCBI lineage: Eukaryota > Metazoa > Arthropoda > Insecta > Diptera > Syrphidae > Eupeodes > Eupeodes luniger. The sequence goes on from CATOCI010000007.1 coordinate 62,338, forward strand.
ATCGAGAAATATTGGACTTCAAAAATTGCCCTCTAGATGCCGACTTTCATGGCTCTGGGACGCATATTAAGCGAGATATTCGCATTTAAAGTTTGAACATGGATTTTTGCCCATAACTTGTTGTAAAATTGGTCTTATTCAAAGATAGGCACAGAAATGGAAAGGCAATGATTCCTAGATCACAATCCTGAAATTTCAGCCCTCTAGGTGGTCTAGATCGAGAAATATTGGACTTCAAAAATTGCCCTCTAGATGCCGACTTTCATGGCTCTGGGACGCATATTAAGCGAGATATTCGCATTTAAAGTTTGAACATGGATTTTTGCCCATAACTTGTTGTAAAATTGGTCTTATTCAAAGATAGGCACAGAAATGGAAAGGCAATGATTCCTAGATCACAATCCTGAAATTTCAGCCCTCTAGGTGGTCTAGATCGAGAAATATTGGACTTCAAAAATTGCCCTCTAGATGCTGACTTTCATGCCTCTAGGACGCATATTAAGCGAGATATTCGCATTTAAAGTTTGAACATGGATTTTTGCCCATAAATGGATAAAAGGGAATGATTCCTAGATCACAATCCTGAAATTTCAGCCCTCTAGGTGGTCTAGATCGAGAAATATTGGACTTTCATGAATCTGGGACGCATATTAAGCGAGATATTCGCATTTAAAGTTTGAACATGGATTTTTGCCCATAACTTGTTGTAAAATTGGTCTTATTCAAAGATAGGCACAGAAATGGAAAGGCAATGATTCCTAGATCACAATCCTGAAATTTCAGCCCTCTAGGTGGTCTAGATCGAGAAATATTGGACTTCAAAAATTGCCCTCTAGATGCCGACTTTCATGGCTCTGGGACGCATATTAAGCGAGATATTCGCATTTAAAGTTTGAACATGGATTTTTGCCCATAACTTGTTGTAAAATTGGTCTTATTCAAAGATAGGCACAGAAATGGAAAGGCAATGATTCCTAGATCACAATCCTGAAATTTCAGCCCTCTAGGTGGTCTAGATCGAGAAATATTGGACTTCAAAAATTGCCCTCTAGATGCCGACTTTCATGGCTCTGGGACGCATATTAAGCGAGATATTCGCATTTAAAGTTTGAACATGGATTTTTGCCCATAACTTGTTGTAAAATTGGTCTTATTCAAAGATAGGCACAGAAATGGAAAGGCAATGATTCCTAGATCACGATCCTGAAATTTCAGCCCTCTAGGTGGTCTAGATCGAGAAATATTGGACTTCAAAAATTGCCCTCTAGATGCAGACTTTCATGGCTCTGGGACGCATATTAAGCGAGATATTCGCATTTAAAGTTTGAACATGGATTTTTGCCCATAACTTGTTGTAAAATTGGTCTTATTCAAAGATAGGCACAGAAATGGAAAGGCAATGATTCCTAGATCACAATCCTGAAATTTCAGCCCTCTAGGTGGTCTAGATCGAGAAATATTGGACTTCAAAAATTGCCCTCTAGATGCCGACTTTCATGGCTCTGGGACGCATATTAAGCGAGATATTCGCATTTAAAGTTTGAACATGGATTTTTGCCCATAACTTGTTGTAAAATTGGTCTTATTCAAAGATAGGCACAGAAATGGAAAGGCAATGATTCCTAGATCACGATCCTGAAATTTCAGCCCTCTAGGTGGTCTAGATCGAGAAATATTGGACTTCAAAAATTGCCCTCTATATTTCTTTCTTGTTTTAATTTTTGTTTTTAAATTTTTTTTTGGTTTGTATACATTTTTTTTTTCTTTATATGTATGTATCTAAGTAACAAAATTGTCAAATCCTAGCTTTCATAAAATGTTTAACTGTAGCCTGTGCCTAAATTATAAGACAATACGTCTTAATGTGTATAGGTTTTTCATGAAATAAATAAATAAATAAAAAATAAATAGGTGGTCTAGATCGAGAAATATTGGACTTCAAAAATTACCCTCTAGATGCCGACTTTCATGGCTCTGGGACGCATATTAAGCGAGATATTCGCATTTAAAGTTTGAACATGGATTTTTGCCCATAACTTGTTGTAAAATTGGTCTTATTCAAAGATAGGCACAGAAATGGAAAGGCAATGATTCCTAGATCACGATCCTGAAATTTCAGCCCTCTAGGTGGTCTAGATCGAGAAATATTGGACTTCAAAAATTGCCCTCTAGATGCAGACTTTCATGGCTCTGGGACACATATTAAGCGAGATATTCGCATTTAAAGTTTGAACATGGATTTTTGCCCATAACTTGTTGTAAAATTGGTCTTATTCAAAGATAGGCACAGAAATGGAAAGGCAATGATTCCTAGATCACAATCCTGAAATTTCAGCCCTCTAGGTGGTCTAGATCGAGAAATATTGGACTTCAAAAATTGCCCTCTAGATGCAGACTTTCATGGCTCTGGGACGCATATTAAGCGAGATATTCGCATTTAAAGTTTGAACATGGATTTTTGCCCATAACTTGTTGTAAAATTGGTCTTATTCAAAGATAGGCACAGAAATGGAAAGGCAATGATTCCTAGATCACAATCCTGAAATTTCAGCCCTCTAGGTGGTCTAGATCGAGAAATATTGGACTTCAAAAATTGCCCTCTAGATGCCGACTTTCATGGCTCTGGGACGCATATTAAGCGAGATATTCGCATTTAAAGTTTGAACATGGATTTTTGTTGTAAAATTGGTCTTATTCAAAGATAGGCACAGAAATGGAAAGGCAAAGATTCCTAGATCACAATCCTGAAATTTCAGCCCTCTAGGTGGTCTAGATCGAGAAATATTGGACTTCAAAAATTGCCCTCTAGATGCCGACTTTCATGGCTCTGGGACGCATATTAAGCGAGATATTCGCATTTAAAGTTTGAACATGGATTTTTGCCCATAACTTGTTGTAAAATTGGTCTTATTCAAAGATAGGCACAGAAATGGAAAGGCAATGATTCCTAGATCACAATCCTGAAATTTCAGCCCTCTAGGTGGTCTAGATCGAGAAATATTGGACTTCAAAAATTGCCCTCTAGATGCTGACTTTCATGCCTCTAGGACGCATATTAAGCGAGATATTCGCATTTAAAGTTTGAACATGGATTTTTGCATATAACTTGTTGTAAAATTGGTCTTATTCAAAGATAGGCACAGAAATGGAAAGGCAATGATTCCTAGATCACAATCCTGAAATTTCAGCCCTCTAGGTGGTCTTATGTCTTATTAGTGCTTTTCACAATGTATGAATAATTAAAAGAGTTTAAAAGCGCAACAGGTTGAAAAGTGGAATCAGGACTAAGACGTTTAAAGTTTAAGACATTCAAAAGCAAATTGAAGTGGTTAAAGGTGGTATTCACTTTCCTTGCTTAAGGGCGACAAACAGGTGGATTTCATTCGACAATAATTTGCTTCAAATCGATTGTACATATGTGTATTATTTAATTGGAACTAAAATTTAACTTTTTGGTCCCTCACGTAATATATGTTTACCAGTGGCCCGTCCCGGCTTCGCACGGATAGACAAAATTAGGTACAGATATTTAAGTTATAAGCGTGCTAATTAAAACGACCACGAATCACTAAATTAGAAAAAATTTTATGCTTATCTTAAAACCTCCCTGTACCCTACGTTGGCTGTGGTATTTCTAGGTGGCAACAAAATGTATTAATTTTCAGGAGATCCTACTCGAGAAAGTGCCACATACAATTTCCCGTAGGAAAAGCACTCTTCCCTGAAGTCGATACCAACTTTGGAAAAAGTTTGTCCCTGGGATTTATTTATTGTTAGGGCAAAGGATATTTTTAAAGTGATCTGTAACCTTTAAAAAATATGGGCAAATCAGTTGGTATCATTGGAATCCGCAGAACATGTGCGAGCTGACCAGCCACGGGACCTGTAATGATAGTTGCTACAATCACATTATCTCTTAATTCTTTGATCAATAGTCTTGTACCATTACACATATTGGGAGGGCTTAAATTTCTTAAAAGCATAACAGGTGTACCTAGCGGACAAAATTGTGAATCTAAACCATTCTCAGATCCAATTGAACACACACAAAAAATTTCATCAAAATCGGTCCAGTCGTTTAAGAGAAGTTCAGTGACATACACACTCACAGAAGAATTATATATATTAAGATTTATTTTTTAAATTTAACTACTTTTTTTTACTTACCGTTAAATGACGAAACGTAAGTGTTGCCATACTGTAGATTTTATTTTTCGATAAATCCAATTCGTGTAGGTTGTCTTGACCTCGGAAATTATTTTCAGAAACATTGGTTATGTTATTCTTCGATAGATCTTCAAGTGGGAATCCAAGTTTTGTAAAAAAAAACATGCAACGATAAGAAAATAAGACAAAAAAGTTAATAAAATAATTTCAATAAGGCTAATCTAAAAAATGTGAGATATAAATATAAATATAAATATAAATATAAATATAAATATAAATATAAATATAAATATAAATATAAATATAAATATAAATATAAATATAAATATAAATATAAATATAAATATAAATATAAATATAAATATAAATATAAATATAAATATAAATATAAATATAAATATAAATATAAATATAAATATAAATTTAAATATTAAAAAAAATAAAATTGTATTGATCCCAAATGTCTCCCGAACCAATAGCGCTAGCGACTTCATATAAATTGCATATTATACATTGTGACCTGATACCAAATATCTAATTTAAAAAAAAAATTAAACTCACAACTTTTTTTGTATAAATACAAAAAATTCGTCTTGATTATTTTGGGAAAAAATAGTATTACCCTCAATAATTGAACTCATCAAAGAATAACGTCTTTGACATCTGCTGTTAAGATTTTAAGAAATAGTAACCTAACAATAATAAAGAGTTTTTCAATTATTGCTTGTAGATTTTGGCACCCCGCCGTACCGGCCATTTTGTGTTGGTGACATCTGTCAAATCTTTTGTTTATTATTCAGCTATTTATGCCAAATAATCATGGCAGGTTATACAATTGAACAGTACGTTCAAATGGTAAAACTTTATTATAAAAATGAGTGTTCGTTAACGCAAACATTGCGAACATTCAATGGCGGATCCAGGGGGGGGGGTCTAGGGGTCATGACCCCTTAAACTTTGTTGCTAAAAGTACTACTTTTAACTGAGGACTGGACCAAGAACTTAATATGAATCGGAAATTCAGCCCTATTCCAAAAACACAGCACAAATTCATCAACTTTTGACCAATGGACGATCCAGGGGGTGTCCTATGAGCTATAAAGCTCAGAAAAGTTGTATACGTAATATTTTAACTAAAGATTTGTTAGTAATTTAACGACATTCGCAAAAAAGTGGTTAGCTGTCAAAAACAGAGAAATATTTTACTTCAAAAATTGCCCTCTAGATGCCGACTTTCATGGCTCTGGGACGCATATTAAGCGAGATATTCGCATTTAAAGTTTGAACATGGATTTTTGCCCATAACTTGTTGTAAAATTGGTCTTATTCAAAGATAGGCACAGAAATGGAAAGGCAATGATTCATAGATCACAATCCTGAAATTTCAGCCCTCTAGGTGGTCTAGATCGAGAAATATTGGACTTCAAAAATTGCCCTCTAGATGCTGACTTTCATGCCTCTAGGACGCATATTAAGCGAGATATTCGCATTTAAAGTTTGAACATGGATTTTTGCCCATAACTTGTTGTAAAATTGGTCTTATTCAAAGATAGGCACAGAAATGGAAAGGCAATGATTCCTAGATCACAATCCTGAAATTTCAGCCCTCTAGGTGGTCTAGATCGAGAAATATTGGACTTCAAAAATTGCCCTCTAGATGCTGACTTTCATGCCTCTAGGACGCATATTAAGCGAGATATTCGCATTTAAAGTTTGAACATGGATTTTTGCCCATAACTTGTTGTAAAATTGGTCTTATTCAAAGATAGGCACAGAAATGGAAAGGCAATGATTCCTAGATCACAATCCTGAAATTTCAGCCCTCTAGGTGGTCTAGATCGAGAAATATTGGACTTCAAAAATTGCCCTCTAGATGCCGACTTTCATGGCTCTGGGACGCATATTAAGCGAGATATTCGCATTTAAAGTTTGAACATGGATTTTTGCCCATAACTTGTTGTAAAATTGGTCTTATTCAAAGATAGGCACAGAAATGGAAAGGCAATGATTCCTAGATCACAATCCTGAAATTTCAGCCCTCTAGGTGGTCTAGATCGAGAAATATTGGACTTCAAAAATTGCCCTCTAGATGCTGACTTTCATGCCTCTAGGACGCATATTAAGCGAGATATTCGCATTTAAAGTTTGAACATGGATTTTTGCCCATAACTTGTTGTAAAATGGGTCTTATTCAAAGATAGGCACAGAAATGGAAAGGCAATGATTCCTAGATCACAATCCTGAAATTTCAGCCCTCTAGGTGGTCTCGATCGAGAAATATTGGACTTCAAAAATTGCCCTCTAGATGCCGACTTTCATGGCTCTGGGACGCATATTAAGCGAGATATTCGCATTTAAAGTTTGAACATGGATTTTTGCCCATAACTTGTTGTAAAATTGGTCTTATTCAAAGATAGGCACAGAAATGGAAAGGCAATGATTCCTAGATCACAATCCTGAAATTTCAGCCCTCTAGGTGGTCTAGATCGAGAAATATTGGACTTCAAAAATTGCCCTCTAGATGCTGACTTTCATGCCTCTAGGACGCATATTAAGCGAGATATTCGCATTTAAAGTTTGAACATGGATTTTTGCCCATAACTTGTTGTAAAAATTGGTCTTATTCAAAGATAGGCACAGAAATGGAAAGGCAATGATTCCTAGATCACAATCCTGAAATTTCAGCCCTCTAGGTGGTCTAGATCGAGAAATATTGGACTTCAAAAATTGCCCTCTAGATGCTGACTTTCATGGCTCTGGGACGCATATTAAGCGAGATATTCGCATTTAAAGTTTGAACATGGATTTTTGCCCATAACTTGTTGTAAAATTGGTCTTATTCAAAGATAGGCACAGAAATGGAAAGGCAATGATTCCTAGATCACAATCCTGAAATTTCAGCCCTCTAGGTGGTCTAGATCGAGAAATATTGGACTTCAAAAATTGCCCTCTAGATGCTGACTTTCATGCCTCTAGGACGCATATTAAGCGAGATATTCGCATTTAAAGTTTGAACATGGATTTTTGCCCATAACTTGTTGTAAAATTGGTCTTATTCAAAGATAAGGCACAGAAATGGAAAGGCAATGATTCCTAGATCACAATCCTGAAATTTCAGCCCTCTAGGTGGTCTAGATCGAGAAATATTGGACTTCAAAAATTGCCCTCTAGATGCCGACTTTCATGGCTCTGGGACGCATATTAAGCGAGATATTCGCATTTAAAGTTTGAACATGGATTTTTGCCCATAACTTGTTGTAAAATTGGTCTTATTCAAAGATAGGCACAGAAATGGAAAGGCAATGATTCCTAGATCACAATCCTGAAATTTCAGCCCTCTAGGTGGTCTAGACTCGAGAAATATTGGACTTCAAAAATTGCCCTCTAGATGCTGACTTTCATGCCTCTAGGACGCATATTAAGCGAGATATTCGCATTTAAAGTTTGAACATGGATTTTTGCCCATAACTTGTTGTAAAATTGGTCTTATTCAAAGATAGGCACAGAAATGGAAAGGCAATGATTCCTAGATCACAATCCTGAAATTTCAGCCCTCTAGGTGGTCTAGATCGAGAAATATTAGACTTCAAAAATTGCCCTCTAGATGCTGACTTTCATGCTCTGGGACGCATATTAAGCGAGATATTCGCATTTAAAGTTTGAACATGGATTTTTGCCCATAACTTGTTGTAAAATTGGTCTTATTCAAAGATAGGCACAGAAATGGAAAGGCAATGATTCCTAGATCACAATCCTGAAATTTCAGCCCTCTAGGTGGTCTAGATCGAGAAATATTGGACTTCAAAAATTGCCCTCTAGATGCTGACTTTCATGGCTCTGGGACGCATATTAAGCGAGATATTCGCATTTAAAGTTTGAACATGGATTTTTGCCCATAACTTGTTGTAAAATTGGTCTTATTCAAAGATAGGCACAGAAATGGAAAGGCAATGATTCCTAGATCACAATCCTGAAATTTCAGCCCTCTAGGTGGTCTAGATCGAGAAATATTGGACTTCAAAAATTGCCCTCTAGATGCTGACTTTCATGCCTCTAGGACGCATATTAAGCGAGATATTCGCATTTAAAGTTTGAACATGGATTTTTGCCCATAACTTGTTGTAAAATTGGTCTTATTCAAAGATAGGCACAGAAATGGAAAGGCAATGATTCCTAGATCACAATCCTGAAATTTCAGCCCTCTAGGTGGTCTAGATCGAGAAATATTGGACTTCAAAAATTGCCCTCTAGATGCCGACTTTCATGGCTCTGGGACGCATATTAAGCGAGATATCGCATTTAAAGTTTGAACATGGATTTTTGCCCATAACTTGTTGTAAAATTGGTCTTATTCAAAGATAGGCACAGAAATGGAAAGGCAATGATTCCTAGATCACAATCTC
>CATOCI010000008.1:0-62833 GCA_951509635.1 Eupeodes luniger
CTAGGAATCATTCCCTTTCCATTTCTGTGCCTATCTTTGAATAAGACCAATTTTACAACAAGTTATGGGCAAAAATCCATGTTCAAACTTTAAATGCGAATATCTCGCTTAATATGCGTCCCAGAGCCATGAAAGTCGGCATCTAGAGGGCAATTTTTGAAGTCCAATATTTCTCGATCTAGACCACCTAGAGGGCTGAAATTTCAGGATTGTGATCTAGGAAGCATTCCTTTTCCATTTCTGTGCCTATCTTTGAATAAGACCAATTTTACAACAAGTTATGGGCAAAAATCCATGTTCAAACTTTAAATGCGAATATCTCGCTTAATATGCGTCCCAGAGCCATGAAAGTCGGCATCTAGAGGGACAATTTTTGAAGTCCAATATTTCTCGATCTAGACCACCTAGAGGGCTGAAATTTCAGGATTGTGATCTAGGAATCATTCCCTTTCCATTTCTGTGCCTATCTTTGAATAAGACCAATTTTACAACAAGTTATGGGCAAAAATCCATGTTCAAACTTTAAATGCGAATATCTCGCTTAATATGCGTCCCAGAGCCATGAAAGTCGGCATCTAGAGGGCAATTTTTGAAGTACAATATTTCTCGATCTAGACCACCTAGAGGGCTGAAATTTCAGGATTGTGATCTAGGAATCATTCCCTTTCCATTTCTGTGCCTATCTTTGAATAAGACCAATTTTACAACAAGTTATGGGCAAAAATCCATGTTCAAACTTTAAATGCGAATATCTCGCTTAATATGCGTCCCAGAGCCATGAAAGTCGGCATCTAGAGGGCAATTTTTGAAGTACAATATTTCTCGATCTAGACCACCTAGAGGGCTGAAATTTCAGGATTGTGATCTAGGAATCATTCCCTTTCCATTTCTGTGCCTATCTTTGAATAAGACCAATTTTACAACAAGTTATGGGCAAAAATCCATGTTCAAACTTTAAATGCGAATATCTCGCTTAATATGCGTCCCAGAGCCATGAAAGTCGGCATCTAGAGGGCAATTTTTGAAGTACAATATTTCTCGATCTAGACCACCTAGAGGGCTGAAATTTCAGGATTGTGATCTAGGAATCATTCCCTTTCCATTTCTGTGCCTATCTTTGAATAAGACCAATTTTACAACAAGTTATGGGCAAAAATCCATGTTCAAACTTTAAATGCGAATATCTCGCTTAATATGCGTCCCAGAGCCATGAAAGTCGGCATCTAGAGGGCAATTTTTGAAGTACAATATTTCTCGATCTAGACCACCTAGAGGGCTGAAATTTCAGGATTGTGATCTAGGAATCATTCCCTTTCCATTTCTGTGCCTATCTTTGAATAAGACCAATTTTACAACAAGTTATGGGCAAAAATCCATGTTCAAACTTTAAATGCGAATATCTCGCTTAATATGCGTCCCAGAGCCATGAAAGTCGGCATCTAGAGGGCAATTTTTGAAGTACAATATTTCTCGATCTAGACCACCTAGAGGGCTGAAATTTCAGGATTGTGATCTAGGAATCATTCCCTTTCCATTTCTGTGCCTATCTTTGAATAAGACCAATTTTACAACAAGTTATGGGCAAAAATCCATGTTCAAACTTTAAATGCGAATATCTCGCTTAATATGCGTCCCAGAGCCATGAAAGTCGGCATCTAGAGGGACAATTTTTGAAGTACAATATTTCTCGATCTAGACCACCTAGAGGGCTGAAATTTCAGGATTGTGATCTAGGAATCATTCCCTTTCCATTTCTGTGCCTGTCTTTGAATAAGACCAATTTTACAACAAGTTATGGGCAAAAATCCATGTTCAAACTTTAAATGCGAATATCTCGCTTAATATGCGTCCCAGAGCCATGAAAGTCGGCATCTAGAGGGCAATTTTTGAAGTACAATATTTCTCGATCTAGACCACCTAGAGGGCTGAAATTTCAGGATTGTGATCTAGGAATCATTCCCTTTCCATTTCTGTGCCTATCTTTGAATAAGACCAATTTTACAACAAGTTATGGGCAAAAATCCATGTTCAAACTTTAAATGCGAATATCTCGCTTAATATGCGTCCCAGAGCCATGAAAGTCGGCATCTAGAGGGCAATTTTTGAAGTACAATATTTCTCGATCTAGACCACCTAGAGGGCTGAAATTTCAGGATTGTGATCTAGGAATCATTCCCTTTCCATTTCTGTGCCTATCTTTGAATAAGACCAATTTTACAACAAGTTATGGGCAAAAATCCATGTTCAAACTTTAAATGCGAATATCTCGCTTAATATGCGTCCCAGAGCCATGAAAGTCGGCATCTAGAGGGCAATTTTTGAAGTACAATATTTCTCGATCTAGACCACCTAGAGGGCTGAAATTTCAGGATTGTGATCTAGGAATCATTCCCTTTCCATTTCTGTGCCTATCTTTGAATAAGACCAATTTTACAACAAGTTATTGGCAAAAACCCATGTTCAAACTTTAAATGCGAATATCTCGCTTAATATGCGTCCCAGAGCCATGAAAGTCGGCATCTAGAGGGCAATTTTTGAAGTCCAATATTTCTCGATCTAGACCACCTAGAGGGCTGAAATTTCAGGATTGTGATCTAGGAAGCATTCCTTTTCCATTTCTGTGCCTATCTTTGAATAAGACCAATTTTACAACAAGTTATGGGCAAAAATCCATGTTCAAACTTTAATGCGAATATCTCGCTTAATATGCGTCCCAGAGCCATGAAAGTCGGCATCTAGAGGACAATTTTTGAAGTACAATATTTCTCGATCTAGACCACCTAGAGGGCTGAAATTTCAGGATTGTGATCTAGGAATCATTCCCTTTCCATTTCTGTACCTATCTTTGAATAAGACCAATTTTACAACAAGTTATGGGCAAAAATCCATGTTCAAACTTTAAATGCGAATATCTCGCTTAATATGCGTCCCAGAGCCATGAAAGTCGGCATCTAGAGGACAATTTTTGAAGTACAATATTTCTCGATCTAGACCACCTAGAGGGCTGAAATTTCAGGATTGTGATCTAGGAATCATTCCCTTTCCATTTCTGTGCCTGTCTTTGAATAAGACCAATTTTACAACAAGTTATGGGCAAAAATCCATGTTCAAACTTTAAATGCGAATATCTCGCTTAATATGCGTCCCAGAGCCATGAAAGTCGGCATCTAGAGGGCAATTTTTGAAGTACAATATTTCTCGATCTAGACCACCTAGAGGGCTGAAATTTCAGGATTGTGATCTAGGAATCATTCCCTTTCCATTTCTGTGCCTATCTTTGAATAAGACCAATTTTACAACAAGTTATGGGCAAAAATCCATGTTCAAACTTTAAATGCGAATATCTCGCTTAATATGCGTCCCAGAGCCATGAAAGTCGGCATCTAGAGGGCAATTTTTGAAGTACAATATTTCTCGATCTAGACCACCTAGAGGGCTGAAATTTCAGGATTGTGATCTAGGAATCATTCCCTTTCCATTTCTGTGCCTATCTTTGAATAAGACCAATTTTACAACAAGTTATGGGCAAAAATCCATGTTCAAACTTTAAATGCGAATATCTCGGCTAATATGCGTCCCAGAGCCATGAAAGTCGGCATCTAGAGGGCAATTTTTGAAGTACAATATTTCTCGATCTAGACCACCTAGAGGGCTGAAATTTCAGGATTGTGATCTAGGAATCATTCCCTTTCCATTTCTGTGCCTATCTTTGAATTAGACCAATTTTACAACAAGTTATGGGCAAAAATCCATGTTCAAACTTTAAATGCGAATATCTCGCTTAATATGCGTCCCAGAGCCATGAAAGTCGGCATCTAGAGGGCAATTTTTGAAGTCCAATATTTCTCGATCTAGACCACCTAGAGGGCTGAAATTTCAGGATTGTGATCTAGGAATCATTCCCTTTCCATTTCTGTGCCTATCCTTGAATAAGACCAATTTTACAACAAGTTATGGGCAAAAATCCATGTTCAAACTTTTAATGCGAATATCTCGCTTAATATGCGTCCCAGAGCCATGAAAGTCGGCATCTAGAGGGCAATTTTTGAAGTCCAATATTTATCGATCTAGACCACCTAGAGGGCTGAAATTTCAGGATTGTGATCTAGGAATCATTCCCTTTCCATTTCTGTGCCTATCTTTGAATAAGACCAATTTTACAACAAGTTATGGGCAAAAATCCACGTTCAAACTATAAATGCGAATATCTCGCTTAATATGCGTCCCAGAGCCATGAAAGTCGGCATCTAGAGGGCAATTTTTGAAGTCCAATATTTCTCGATCTAGACCACCTAGAGGGCTGAAATTTCAGGATGGTGATTTAGGAATCATTCCCTTTCCATTTCTGTGCCTATCTTTGAATAAGACCAATTTTACAACAAGTTATGGGCAAAAATCCATGTTCAAACTTTAAATGCGAATATCTCGCTTAATATGCGTCCCAGAGCCATGAAAGTCGGCATCTAGAGGGCAATTTTTGAAGTCCAATATTTCTCGATCTAGACCACCTAGAGGGCTGAAATTTCAGGATTGTGATCTAGGAATCATTCCCTTTCCATTTCTGTGCCTATCTTTGAATAAGACCAATTTTACAACAAGTTATGGGCAAAAATCCATGTTCAAACTTTAAATGCGAATATCTCGCTTAATATGCGTCCCAGAGCCATGAAAGTCGGCATCTAGAGGGCAATTTTTGAAGTCCAATATTTCTCGATCTAGACCACCTAGAGGGCTGAAATTTCAGGATGGTGATTTAGGAATCATTCCCTTTCCATTTCTGTGCCTATCTTTGAATAAGACCAATTTTACAACAAGTTATGGGCAAAAATCCATGTTCAAACTTTAAATGCGAATATCTCGCTTAATATGCGTCCCAGAGCCATGAAAGTCGGCATCTAGAGGGCAATTTTTGAAGTACAATATTTCTCGATCTAGACCACCTAGAGGGCTGAAATTTCAGGATTGTGATCTAGGAATCATTCCCTTTCCATTTCTGTGCCTTTCTTTGAATAAGACCAATTTTACAACAAGTTATGGGCAAAAATCCATGTTCAAACTTTAAATGCAAATATCTCGCTTAATATGCGTCCCAGAGCCATGAAAGTCGGCATCTAGAGGGCAATTTTTGAAGTCCAATATTTCTCGATCTAGACCACCTAGAGGGCTGAAATTTCAGGATTGTGATCTAGGAATCATTCCCTTTCCATTTCTGTGCCTATCTTTGAATAAGACCAATTTTACAACAAGTTATGGGCAAAAATCCATGTTCAAACTTTAAATGCGAATATCTCGCTTAATATGCGTCCCAGAGCCATGAAAGTCGGCATCTAGAGGGCAATTTTTGAAGTACAATATTTCTCGATCTAGACCACCTAGAGGGCTGAAATTTCAGGATTGTGATCTAGGAATCATTCCCTTTCCATTTCTGTGCCTATCTTTGAATTAGACCAATTTTACAACAAGTTATGGGCAAAAATCCATGTTCAAACTTTAAATGCGAATATCTCGCTTAATATGCGTCCCAGAGCCATGAAAGTCGGCATCTAGAGGGCAATTTTTGAAGTCCAATATTTCTCGATCTAGACCACCTAGAGGGCTGAAATTTCAGGATTGTGATCTAGGAATCATTCCCTTTCCATTTCTGTGCCTATCTTTGAATAAGACCAATTTTACAACAAGTTATGGGCAAAAATCCACGTTCAAACTATAAATGCGAATATCTCGCTTAATATGCGTCCCAGAGCCATGAAAGTCGGCATCTAGAGGGCAATTTTTGAAGTACAATATTTCTCGATCTAGACCACCTAGAGGGCTGAAATTTCAGGATTGTGATCTAGGAATCATTCCCTTTCCATTTCTGTGCCTATCTTTGAATAAGACCAATTTTACAACAAGTTATGGGCAAAAATCCACGTTCAAACTTTAAATGCGAATATCTCGCTTAATATGCGTCCCAGAGCCATGAAAGTCGGCATCTAGAGGGCAATTTTTGAAGTCCAATATTTCTCGATCTAGACCACCTAGAGGGCTGAAATTTCAGGATTGTGATCTAGGAATCATTCCCTTTCCATTTCTGTGCCTATCTTTGAATAAGACCAATTTTACAACAAGTTATGGGCAAAAATCCACGTTCAAACTTTAAATGCAAATATCTCGCTTAATATGCGTCCCAGAGCCATGAAAGTCGGCATCTAGAGGGCAATTTTTGAAGTACAATATTTCTCGATCTAGACCACCTAGAGGGCTGAAATTTCAGGATTGTGATCTAGGAATCATTCCCTTTCCATTTCTGTGCCTATCTTTGAATAAGACTAATTTTACAACAAGTTATGGGCAAAAATCCATGTTCAAACTTTAAATGCGAATATCTCGCTTAATATGCGTCCCAGAGCCATGAAAGTCGGCATCTAGAGGGCAATTTTTGAAGTACAATATTTCTCGATCTAGACCACCTAGAGGGCTGAAATTTCAGGATTGTGATCTAGGAATCATTTCCTTTCCATTTCTGTGCCTATCTTTGAATAAGACCAATTTTACAACAAGTTATGGGCAAAAATCCATGTTCAAACTTTAAATGCGAATATCTCGCTTAATATGCGTCCCAGAGCCATGAAAGTCGGCATCTAGAGGGCAATTTTTGAAGTACAATATTTCTCGATCTAGACCACCTAGAGGGCTGAAATTTCAGGATTGTGATCTAGGAATCATTCCCTTTCCATTTCTGTGCCTATCTTTGAATTAGACCAATTTTACAACAAGTTATGGGCAAAAATCCATGTTCAAACTTTAAATGCGAATATCTCGCTTAATATGCGTCCCAGAGCCATGAAAGTCGGCATCTAGAGGGCAATTTTTGAAGTCCAATATTTCTCGATCTAGACCACCTAGAGGGCTGAAATTTCAGGATTGTGATCTAGGAATCATTCCCTTTCCATTTCTGTGCCTATCTTTGAATAAGACCAATTTTACAACAAGTTATGGGCAAAAATCCATGTTCAAACTTTAAATGCGAATATCTCGCTTAATATGCGTCCCAGAGCCATGAAAGTCGGCATCTAGAGGGCAATTTTTGAAGTCCAATATTTCTCGATCTAGACCACCTAGAGGGCTGAAATTTCAGGATTGTGATCTAGGAATCATTCCCTTTCCATTTCTGTGCCTATCTTTGAATAAGACCAATTTTACAACAAGTTATGGGCAAAAATCCATGTTCAAACTTTGAATGCGAATATCTCGCTTAATATGCGTCCCAGAGCCATGAAAGTCGGCATCTAGAGGGCAATTTTTGAAGTACAATATTTCTCGATCTAGACCACCTAGAGGGCTGAAATTTCAGGATTGTGATCTAGGAATCATTCCCTTTCCATTTCTGTGCCTATCTTTGAATAAGACCAATTTTACAACAAGTTATGGGCAAAAATCCATGTTCAAACTTTAAATGCGAATATCTCGCTTAATATGCGTCCCAGAGCCATGAAAGTCGGCATCTAGAGGGCAATTTTTGAAGTCCAATATTTCTCGATCTAGACCACCTAGAGGGCTGAAATTTCAGGATTGTGATCTAGGAATCATTCCCTTTCCATTTCTGTGCCTATCTTTGAATAAGACCAATTTTACAACAAGTTATGGGCAAAAATCCATGTTCAAACTTTAAATGCGAATATCTCGCTTAATATGCGTCCCAGAGCCATGAAAGTCGGCATCTAGAGGGCAATTTTTGAAGTCCAATATTTCTCGATCTAGACCACCTAGAGGGCTGAAATTTCAGGATTGTGATCTAGGAATCATTCCCTTTCCATTTCTGTGCCTATCTTTGAGTAAGTCCAATTTTACAACAAGTTATGGGCAAAAATCCATGTTCAAACTTTAAATGCGAATATCTCGCTTAATTTGCGTCCCAGAGCCATGAAAGTCGGCATCTAGAGGGCAATTTTTGAAGTACAATATTTCTCGATCTAGACCACCTAGAGGGCTGAAATTTCAGGATTGTGATCTAGGAATCATTCCCTTTCCATTTCTGTGCCTATCTTTGAATAAGACCAATTTTACAACAAGTTATGGGCAAAAATCCATGTTCAAACTTTAAATGCGAATATCTCGCTTAATATGCGTCCCAGAGCCATGAAAGTCGGCATCTAGATTGCAATTTTTGAAGTACAATATTTCTCGATCTAGACCACCTAGAGGGCTGAAATTTCAGGATTGTGATCTAGGAATCATTCCCTTTCCATTTCTGTGCCTATCTTTGAATAAGACCAATTTTACAACAAGTTATGGGCAAAAATCCATGTTCAAACTTTAAATGCGAATATCTCGCTTAATATGCGTCCCAGAGCCATGAAAGTCGGCATCTAGAGGGCAATTTTTGAAGTCCAATATTTCTCGATCTAGACCACCTAGAGGGCTGAAATTTCAGGATTGTGATCTAGGAATCATTCCCTTTCCATTTCTGTGCCTATCTTTGAATAAGACCAATTTTACAACAAGTTATGGGCAAAAATCCATGTTCAAACTTTAAATGCGAATATCTCGCTTAATATGCGTCCCAGAGCCATGAAAGTCGGCATCTAGAGGGCAATTTTTGAAGTCCAATATTTCTCGATCTAGACCACCTAGAGGGCTGAAATTTCAGGATTGTGATCTAGGAATCATTCCCTTTCCATTTCTGTGCCTATCTTTGAATAAGACCAATTTTACAACAAGTTATGGGCAAAAATCCATGTTCAAACTTTAAATGCGAATATCTCGCTTAATATGCGTCCCAGAGCCATGAAAGTCGGCATCTAGAGGGCAATTTTTGAAGTCCAATATTTCTCGATCTAGACCATCTAGAGGGCTGAAATTTCAGGATTGTGATCTAGGAATCATTCCCTTTCCATTTCTTTGCCTATCTTTGAATAAGACCAATTTTACAACAAGTTATGGGCAAAAATCCATGTTCAAACTTTAAATGCGAATATCTCGCTTAATATGCGTCCCAGAGCCATGAAAGTCGGCATCTAGAGGGCAATTTTTGAAGTACAATATTTCTCGATCTAGACCACCTAGAGGGCTGAAATTTCAGGATTGTGATCTAGGAATCATTCCCTTTCCATTTCTGTACCTATCTTTGAATAAGACCAATTTTACAACAAGTTATGGGCAAAAATCCATGTTCAAACTTTAAATGCGAATATCTCGCTTAATATGCGTCCCAGAGCCATGAAAGTCGGCATCTAGAGGGCAATTTTTGAAGTCCAATATTTCTCGATCTAGACCACCTAGAGGGCTGAAATTTCAGGATTGTGATCTAGGAATCATTCCCTTTCCATTGATGTGCCTATCTTTGAGTAAGTCCAATTTTACAACAAGTTATGGGCAAAAATCCATGTTCAAACTTTAAATGCGAATATCTCGCTTAATTTGCGTCCCAGAGCCATGAAAGTCGGCATCTAGAGGGCAATTTTTGAAGTACAATATTTCTCGATCTAGACCACCTAGAGGGCTGAAATTTCAGGATTGTGATCTAGGAATCATTCCCTTTCCATTTCTGTGCCTATCTTTGAATAAGACCAATTTTACAACAAGTTATGGGCAAAAATCCATGTTCAAACTTTAAATGCGAATATCTCGCTTAATATGCGTCCCAGAGCCATGAAAGTCGGCATCTAGATTGCAATTTTTGAAGTACAATATTTCTCGATCTAGACCACCTAGAGGGCTGAAATTTCAGGATTGTGATCTAGGAATCATTCCCTTTCCATTTCTGTGCCTATCTTTGAATAAGACCAATTTTACAACAAGTTATGGGCAAAAATCCATGTTCAAACTTTAAATGCGAATATCTCGCTTAATATGCGTCCCAGAGCCATGAAAGTCGGCATCTAGAGGGCAATTTTTGAAGTCCAATATTTCTCGATCTAGACCACCTAGAGGGCTGAAATTTCAGGATTGTGATCTAGGAATCATTCCCTTTCCATTGATGTGCCTATCTTTGAGTAAGTCCAATTTTACAACAAGTTATGGGCAAAAATCCATGTTCAAACTTTAAATGCGAATATCTCGCTTAATTTGCGTCCCAGAGCCATGAAAGTCGGCATCTAGAGGGCAATTTTTGAAGTACAATATTTCTCGATCTAGACCACCTAGAGGGCTGAAATTTCAGGATTGTGATCTAGGAATCATTCCCTTTCCATTTCTGTGCCTATCTTTGAATAAGACCAATTTTACAACAAGTTATGGGCAAAAATCCATGTTCAAACTTTAAATGCGAATATCTCGCTTAATATGCGTCCCAGAGCCATGAAAGTCGGCATCTAGATTGCAATTTTTGAAGTACAATATTTCTCGATCTAGACCACCTAGAGGGCTGAAATTTCAGGATTGTGATCTAGGAATCATTCCCTTTCCATTTCTGTGCCTATCTTTGAATAAGACCAATTTTACAACAAGTTATGGGCAAAAATCCATGTTCAAACTTTAAATGCGAATATCTCGCTTAATATGCGTCCCAGAGCCATGAAAGTCGGCATCTAGAGGGCAATTTTTGAAGTCCAATATTTCTCGATCTAGACCACCTAGAGGGCTGAAATTTCAGGATTGTGATCTAGGAATCATTCCCTTTCCATTTCTGTGCCTATCTTTGAATAAGACCAATTTTACAACAAGTTATGGGCAAAAATCCATGTTCAAACTTTAAATGCGAATATCTCGCTTAATATGCGTCCCAGAGCCATGAAAGTCGGCATCTAGAGGGCAATTTTTGAAGTCCAATATTTCTCGATCTAGACCACCTAGAGGGCTGAAATTTCAGGATTGTGATCTAGGAATCATTCCCTTTCCATTTCTGTGCCTATCTTTGAATAAGACCAATTTTACAACAAGTTATGGGCAAAAATCCATGTTCAAACTTTAAATGCGAATATCTCGCTTAATATGCGTCCCAGAGCCATGAAAGTCGGCATCTAGAGGGCAATTTTTGAAGTCCAATATTTCTCGATCTAGACCATCTAGAGGGCTGAAATTTCAGGATTGTGATCTAGGAATCATTCCCTTTCCATTTCTTTGCCTATCTTTGAATAAGACCAATTTTACAACAAGTTATGGGCAAAAATCCATGTTCAAACTTTAAATGCGAATATCTCGCTTAATATGCGTCCCAGAGCCATGAAAGTCGGCATCTAGAGGGCAATTTTTGAAGTACAATATTTCTCGATCTAGACCACCTAGAGGGCTGAAATTTCAGGATTGTGATCTAGGAATCATTCCCTTTCCATTTCTGTACCTATCTTTGAATAAGACCAATTTTACAACAAGTTATGGGCAAAAATCCATGTTCAAACTTTAAATGCGAATATCTCGCTTAATATGCGTCCCAGAGCCATGAAAGTCGGCATCTAGAGGGCAATTTTTGAAGTCCAATATTTCTCGATCTAGACCACCTAGAGGGCTGAAATTTCAGGATTGTGATCTAGGAATCATTCCCTTTCCATTGATGTGCCTATCTTTGAGTAAGTCCAATTTTACAACAAGTTATGGGCAAAAATCCATGTTCAAACTTTAAATGCGAATATCTCGCTTAATTTGCGTCCCAGAGCCATGAAAGTCGGCATCTAGAGGGCAATTTTTGAAGTACAATATTTCTCGATCTAGACCACCTAGAGGGCTGAAATTTCAGGATTGTGATCTAGGAATCATTCCCTTTCCATTTCTGTGCCTATCTTTGAATAAGACCAATTTTACAACAAGTTATGGGCAAAAATCCATGTTCAAACTTTAAATGCGAATATCTCGCTTAATATGCGTCCCAGAGCCATGAAAGTCGGCATCTAGATTGCAATTTTTGAAGTACAATATTTCTCGATCTAGACCACCTAGAGGGCTGAAATTTCAGGATTGTGATCTAGGAATCATTCCCTTTCCATTTCTGTGCCTATCTTTGAATAAGACCAATTTTACAACAAGTTATGGGCAAAAATCCATGTTCAAACTTTAAATGCGAATATCTCGCTTAATATGCGTCCCAGAGCCATGAAAGTCGGCATCTAGAGGGCAATTTTTGAAGTCCAATATTTCTCGATCTAGACCACCTAGAGGGCTGAAATTTCAGGATTGTGATCTAGGAATCATTCCCTTTCCATTGATGTGCCTATCTTTGAGTAAGTCCAATTTTACAACAAGTTATGGGCAAAAATCCATGTTCAAACTTTAAATGCGAATATCTCGCTTAATTTGCGTCCCAGAGCCATGAAAGTCGGCATCTAGAGGGCAATTTTTGAAGTACAATATTTCTCGATCTAGACCACCTAGAGGGCTGAAATTTCAGGATTGTGATCTAGGAATCATTCCCTTTCCATTT
The DNA here is from genome assembly GCA_951509635.1 of Eupeodes luniger. Taxonomy (NCBI): domain Eukaryota; kingdom Metazoa; phylum Arthropoda; class Insecta; order Diptera; family Syrphidae; genus Eupeodes; species Eupeodes luniger. The sequence continues at coordinate 12,338 of CATOCI010000008.1, forward strand.
CTGTGCCTATCTTTGAATAAGACCAATTTTACAACAAGTTATGGGCAAAAATCCATGTTCAAACTTTAAATGCGAATATCTCGCTTAATATGCGTCCCAGAGCCATGAAAGTCGGCATCTAGATTGCAATTTTTGAAGTACAATATTTCTCGATCTAGACCACCTAGAGGGCTGAAATTTCAGGATTGTGATCTAGGAATCATTCCCTTTCCATTTCTGTGCCTATCTTTGAATAAGACCAATTTTACAACAAGTTATGGGCAAAAATCCATGTTCAAACTTTAAATGCGAATATCTCGCTTAATATGCGTCCCAGAGCCATGAAAGTCGGCATCTAGAGGGCAATTTTTGAAGTCCAATATTTCTCGATCTAGACCACCTAGAGGGCTGAAATTTCAGGATTGTGATCTAGGAATCATTCCCTTTCCATTTCTGTGCCTATCTTTGAATAAGACCAATTTTACAACAAGTTATGGGCAAAAATCCATGTTCAAACTTTAAATGCGAATATCTCGCTTAATATGCGTCCCAGAGCCATGAAAGTCGGCATCTAGAGGGCAATTTTTGAAGTACAATATTTCTCGATCTAGACCACCTAGAGGGCTGAAATTTCAGGATTGTGATCTAGGAATCATTCCCTTTCCATTTCTGTGCCTATCCTTGAATAAGACCAATTTTACAACAAGTTATGGGCAAAAATCCATGTTCAAACTTTAAATGCGAATATCTCGCTTAATATGCGTCCCAGAGCCATGAAAGTCGGCATCTAGAGGGCAATTTTTGAAGTACAATATTTCTCGATCTAGACCACCTAGAGGGCTGAAATTTCAGGATTGTGATCTAGGAATCATTCCCTTTCCATTTCTGTGCCTATCTTTGAATAAGACCAATTTTACAACAAGTTATGGGCAAAAATCCATGTTCAAACTTTAAATGCGAATATCTCGCTTAATATGCGTCCCAGAGCCATGAAAGTCGGCATCTAGAGGGCAATTTTTGAAGTACAATATTTCTCGATCTAGACCACCTAGAGGGCTGAAATTTCAGGATTGTGAACTAGGAATCATTCCCTTTCCATTTCTGTGCCTATCTTTGAATAAGACCAATTTTACAACAAGTTATGGGCAAAAATCCATGTTCAAACTTTAAATGCGAATATCTCGCTTAATATGCGTCCCAGAGCCATGAAAGTCGGCATCTAGAGGGCAATTTTTGAAGTACAATATTTCTCGATCTAGACCACCTAGAGGGCTGAAATTTCAGGATTGTGATCTAGGAATCATTCCCTTTCCATTTCTGTGCCTATCTTTGAATAAGACCAATTTTACAACAAGTCATGGGCAAAAATCCATGTTCAAACTTTAAATGCGAATATCTCGCTTAATATGCGTCCCAGAGCCATGAAAGTCGGCATCTAGAGGGCAATTTTTGAAGTCCAATATTTCTCGATCTAGACCACCTAGAGGGCTGAAATTTCAGGATTGTGATCTAGGAATCATTCCCTTTCCATTTCTGTGCCTATCTTTGAATAAGACCAATTTTACAACAAGTTATGGGCAAAAATCCATGTTCAAACTTTAAATGCGAATATCTCGCTTAATATGCGTCCCAGAGCCATGAAAGTCGGCATCTAGAGGGCAATTTTTGAAGTCCAATATTTCTCGATCTAGACCACCTAGAGGGCTGAAATTTCAGGATTGTGATCTTGGAATCATTCCCTTTCCATTTCTGTGCCTATCTTTGAATAAGACCAATTTTACAACAAGTTATGGGCAAAAATCCATGTTCAAACTTTAAATGCGAATATCTCGCTTAATATGCGTCCCAGAGCCATGAAAGTCGGCATCTAGAGGGCAATTTTTGAAGTCCAATATTTCTCGATCTAGACCACCTAGAGGGCTGAAATTTCAGGATTGTGATCTAGGAATTATTCCCTTTCCATTTCTGTGCCTATCTTTGAATAAGACCAATTTTACAACAAGTTATGGGCAAAAATCCATGTTCAAACTTTAAATGCGAATATCTCGCTTAATATGCGTCCCAGAGCCATGAAAGTCGGCATCTAGAGGGCAATTTTTGAAGTCCAATATTTCTCGATCTAGACCACCTAGAGGGCTGAAATTTCAGGATTGTGATCTAGGAATCATTCCCTTTCCATTTCTGTACCTATCTTTGAATAAGACCAATTTTACAACAAGTTATGGGCAAAAATCCATGTTCAAACTTTAAATGCGAATATCTCGCTTAATATGCGTCCCAGAGCCATGAAAGTCGGCATCTAGAGGGCAATTTTTGAAGTCCAATATTTCTCGATCTAGACCACCTAGAGGGCTGAAATTTCAGGATTGTGATCTAGGAATCATTCCCTTTCCATTGATGTGCCTATCTTTGAGTAAGTCCAATTTTACAACAAGTTATGGGCAAAAATCCATGTTCAAACTTTAAATGCGAATATCTCGCTTAATTTGCGTCCCAGAGCCATGAAAGTCGGCATCTAGAGGGCAATTTTTGAAGTACAATATTTCTCGATCTAGACCACCTAGAGGGCTGAAATTTCAGGATTGTGATCTAGGAATCATTCCCTTTCCATTTCTGTGCCTATCTTTGAATAAGACCAATTTTACAACAAGTTATGGGCAAAAATCCATGTTCAAACTTTAAATGCGAATATCTCGCTTAATATGCGTCCCAGAGCCATGAAAGTCGGCATCTAGATTGCAATTTTTGAAGTACAATATTTCTCGATCTAGACCACCTAGAGGGCTGAAATTTCAGGATTGTGATCTAGGAATCATTCCCTTTCCATTTCTGTGCCTATCTTTGAATAAGACCAATTTTACAACAAGTTATGGGCAAAAATCCATGTTCAAACTTTAAATGCGAATATCTCGCTTAATATGCGTCCCAGAGCCATGAAAGTCGGCATCTAGAGGGCAATTTTTGAAGTCCAATATTTCTCGATCTAGACCACCTAGAGGGCTGAAATTTCAGGATTGTGATCTAGGAATCATTCCCTTTCCATTTCTGTGCCTATCTTTGAATAAGACCAATTTTACAACAAGTTATGGGCAAAAATCCATGTTCAAACTTTAAATGCGAATATCTCGCTTAATATGCGTCCCAGAGCCATGAAAGTCGGCATCTAGAGGGCAATTTTTGAAGTACAATATTTCTCGATCTAGACCACCTAGAGGGCTGAAATTTCAGGATTGTGATCTAGGAATCATTCCCTTTCCATTTCTGTGCCTATCCTTGAATAAGACCAATTTTACAACAAGTTATGGGCAAAAATCCATGTTCAAACTTTAAATGCGAATATCTCGCTTAATATGCGTCCCAGAGCCATGAAAGTCGGCATCTAGAGGGCAATTTTTGAAGTACAATATTTCTCGATCTAGACCACCTAGAGGGCTGAAATTTCAGGATTGTGATCTAGGAATCATTCCCTTTCCATTTCTGTGCCTATCTTTGAATAAGACCAATTTTACAACAAGTTATGGGCAAAAATCCATGTTCAAACTTTAAATGCGAATATCTCGCTTAATATGCGTCCCAGAGCCATGAAAGTCGGCATCTAGAGGGCAATTTTTGAAGTACAATATTTCTCGATCTAGACCACCTAGAGGGCTGAAATTTCAGGATTGTGAACTAGGAATCATTCCCTTTCCATTTCTGTGCCTATCTTTGAATAAGACCAATTTTACAACAAGTTATGGGCAAAAATCCATGTTCAAACTTTAAATGCGAATATCTCGCTTAATATGCGTCCCAGAGCCATGAAAGTCGGCATCTAGAGGGCAATTTTTGAAGTACAATATTTCTCGATCTAGACCACCTAGAGGGCTGAAATTTCAGGATTGTGATCTAGGAATCATTCCCTTTCCATTTCTGTGCCTATCTTTGAATAAGACCAATTTTACAACAAGTCATGGGCAAAAATCCATGTTCAAACTTTAAATGCGAATATCTCGCTTAATATGCGTCCCAGAGCCATGAAAGTCGGCATCTAGAGGGCAATTTTTGAAGTCCAATATTTCTCGATCTAGACCACCTAGAGGGCTGAAATTTCAGGATTGTGATCTAGGAATCATTCCCTTTCCATTTCTGTGCCTATCTTTGAATAAGACCAATTTTACAACAAGTTATGGGCAAAAATCCATGTTCAAACTTTAAATGCGAATATCTCGCTTAATATGCGTCCCAGAGCCATGAAAGTCGGCATCTAGAGGGCAATTTTTGAAGTCCAATATTTCTCGATCTAGACCACCTAGAGGGCTGAAATTTCAGGATTGTGATCTTGGAATCATTCCCTTTCCATTTCTGTGCCTATCTTTGAATAAGACCAATTTTACAACAAGTTATGGGCAAAAATCCATGTTCAAACTTTAAATGCGAATATCTCGCTTAATATGCGTCCCAGAGCCATGAAAGTCGGCATCTAGAGGGCAATTTTTGAAGTCCAATATTTCTCGATCTAGACCACCTAGAGGGCTGAAATTTCAGGATTGTGATCTAGGAATTATTCCCTTTCCATTTCTGTGCCTATCTTTGAATAAGACCAATTTTACAACAAGTTATGGGCAAAAATCCATGTTCAAACTTTAAATGCGAATATCTCGCTTAATATGCGTCCCAGAGCCATGAAAGTCGGCATCTAGAGGGCAATTTTTGAAGTACAATATTTCTCGATCTAGACCACCTAGAGGGCTGAAATTTCAGGATTGTGATCTAGGAATCATTCCCTTTCCATTTCTGTGCCTATATTTGAAAAAGACCAATTTTACAACAAGTTATGGGCAAAAATTCATGTTCAAACTTTAAATGCGAATATCTCGCTTAATATGCGTCCCAGAGCCATGAAAGTCGGCATCTAGAGGGCAATTTTTGAAGTACAATATTTCTCGATCTAGACCACCTAGAGGGCTGAAATTTCAGGATTGTGATCTAGGAATCATTCCCTTTCCATTTCTGTGCCTATCTTTGAATTAGACCAATTTTACAACAAGTTATGGGCAAAAATCCATGTTCAAACTTTAAATGCGAATATCTCGCTTAATATGCGTCCCAGAGCCATGAAAGTCGGCATCTAGAGGGCAATTTTTGAAGTCCAATATTTCTCGATCTAGACCACCTAGAGGGCTGAAATTTCAGGATTGTGATCTAGGAATCATTCCCTTTCCATTTCTGTGCCTATCTTTGAATAAGACCAATTTTACAACAAGTTATGGGCAAAAATCCATGTTCAAACTTTAAATGCGAATATCTCGCTTAATATGCGTCCCAGAGCCATGAAAGTCGGCATCTAGAGGGCAATTTTTGAAGTACAATATTTCTCGATCTAGACCACCTAGAGGGCTGAAATTTCAGGATTGTGATCTAGGAATCATTCCCTTTCCATTTCTGTGCCTATCTTTGAATAAGACCAATTTTACAACAAGTTATGGGCAAAAATCCATGTTCAAACTTTAAATGCGAATATCTCGCTTAATATGCGTCCCAGAGCCATGAAAGTCGGCATCTAGAGGGCAATTTTTGAAGTACAATATTTCTCGATCTAGACCACCTAGAGGGCTGAAATTTCAGGATTGTGATCTAGGAATCATTCCCTTTCCATTTCTGTGCCTATCTTTGAATTTCAGGATTGTGATCTAGGAATCATTCCCTTTCCATTTCTGTGCCTATCTTTGAATAAGACCAATTTTACAACAAGTTATGGGCAAAAATCCATGTTCAAACTTTAAATGCGAATATCTCGCTTAATATGCGTCCCAGAGCCATGAAAGTCGGCATCTAGAGGGCAATTTTTGAAGTACAATATTTCTCGATCTAGACCACCTAGAGGGCTGAAATTTCAGGATTGTGATCTAGGAATCATTCCCTTTCCATTTCTGTGCCTATCTTTGAATAAGACCAATTTTACAACAAGTTATGGGTAAAAATCCATGTTCAAACTTTAAATGCGAATATCTCGCTTAATATGCGTCCCAGAGCCATGAAAGTCGGCATCTAGAGGGCAATTTTTGAAGTACAATATTTCTCGATCTAGACCACCTAGAGGGCTGAAATTTCAGGATTGTGATCTAGGAATCATTTCCTTTCCATTTCTGTGCCTATCTTTGAATAAGACCAATTTTACAACAAGTTATGGGCAAAAATCCATGTTCAAACTTTAAATGCGAATATCTCGCTTAATATGCGTCCCAGAGCCATGAAAGTCGGCATCTAGAGGGCAATTTTTGAAGTACAATATTTCTCGATCTAGACCACCTAGAGGGCTGAAATTTCAGGATTGTGATCTAGGAATCATTTCCTTTCCATTTCTGTGCCTATCTTTGAATAAGACCAATTTTACAACAAGTTATGGGCAAAAATCCATGTTCAAACTTTAAATGCGAATATCTCGCTTAATATGCGTCCCAGAGCCATGAAAGTCGGCATCTAGAGGGCAATTTTTGAAGTACAATATTTCTCGATCTAGACCATCTAGAGGGCTGAAATTTCAGGATTGTGATCTAGGAATCATTCCCTTTCCATTTCTGTGCCTATCTTTGAATAAGACCAATTTTACAACAAGTTATGGGCAAAAATCCATGTTCAAACTTTAAATGCGAATATCTCGCTTAATATGCGTCCCAGAGCCATGAAAGTCGGCATCTAGAGGGCAATTTTTGAAGTACAATATTTCTCGATCTAGACCACCTAGAGGGCTGAAATTTCAGGATTGTGATCTAGGAATCATTCCCTTTCCATTTCTGTGCCTATCTTTGAATAAGACCAATTTTACAACAAGTTATGGGCAAAAATCCATGTTCAAACTTTAAATGCGAATATCTCGCTTAATATGCGTCCCAGAGCCATGAAAGTCGGCATCTAGAGGGCAATTTTTGAAGTACAATATTTCTCGATCTAGACCACCTAGAGGGCTGAAATTTCAGGATTGTGATCTAGGAATCATTCCCTTTCCATTTGTGTGCCTATCTTTGAATAAGACCAATTTTACAACAAGTTATGGGCAAAAATCCATGTTCAAACTTTAAATGCGAATATCTCGCTTAATATGCGTCCCAGAGCCATGAAAGTCGGCATCTAGAGGGCAATTTTTGAAGTACAATATTTCTCGATCTAGACCACCTAGAGGGCTGAAATTTCAGGATTGTGATCTAGGAATCATTCCCTTTCCATTTCTGTGCCTATCTTTGAATAAGACCAATTTTACAACAAGTTATGGGCAAAAATCCATGTTCAAACTTTAAATGCGAATATCTCGCTTAATATGCGTCCCAGAGCCATGAAAGTCGGCATCTAGAGGGCAATTTTTGAAGTCCAATATTTCTCGATCTAGACCACCTAGAGGGCTGAAATTTCAGGATTGTGATCTAGGAATCATTCCCTTTCCATTTCTGTGCCTATCTTTGAATAAGACCAATTTTACAACAAGTTATGGGCAAAAATCCATGTTCAAACTTTAAATGCGAATATCTCGCTTAATATGCGTCCCAGAGCCATGAAAGTCGGCATCTAGAGGGCAATTTTTGAAGTCCAATATTTCTCGATCTAGACCACCTAGAGGGCTGAAATTTCAGGATTGTGATCTAGGAATCATTCCCTTTCCATTTCTGTGCCTATCTTTGAATAAGACCAATTTTACAACAAGTTATGGGCAAAAATCCATGTTCAAACTTTAAATGCGAATATCTCGCTTAATATGCGTCCCAGAGCCATGAAAGTCGGCATCTAGAGGGCAATTTTTGAAGTCCAATATTTCTCGATCTAGACCACCTAGAGGGCTGAAATTTCAGGATTGTGATCTAGGAATCATTCCCTTTCCATTTCTGTGCCTATCTTTGAATAAGACCAATTTTACAACAAGTTATGGGCAAAAATCCATGTTCAAACTTTAAATGCGAATATCTCGCTTAATATGCGTCCCAGAGCCATGAAAGTCGGCATCTAGAGGGCAATTTTTGAAGTCCAATATTTCTCGATCTAGACCACCTAGAGGGCTGAAATTTCAGGATTGTGATCTAGGAATCATTCCCTTTCCATTTCTGTGCCTATCTTTGAATAAGACCAATTTTACAACAAGTCATGGGCAAAAATCCATGTTCAAACTTTAAATGCGAATATCTCGCTTAATATGCGTCCCAGAGCCATGAAAGTCGGCATCTAGGGGGCAATTTTTGAAGTCCAATATTTCTCGATCTAGACCACCTAGAGGGCTGAAATTTCAGGATTGTGATCTAGGAATCATTCCCTTTCCATTTCTGTGCCTATCTTTGAATAAGACCAATTTTACAACAAGTTATGGGCAAAAATCCATGTTCAAACTTTAAATGCGAATATCTCGCTTAATATGCGTCCCAGAGCCATGAAAGTCGGCATCTAGAGGGCAATTTTTGAAGTCCAATATTTCTCGATCTAGACCACCTAGAGGGCTGAAATTTCAGGATTGTGATCTAGGAATTATTCCCTTTCCATTTCTGTGCCTATCTTTGAATAAGACCAATTTTACAACAAGTTATGGGCAAAAATCCATGTTCAAACTTTAAATGCGAATATCTCGCTTAATATGCGTCCCAGAGCCATGAAAGTCGGCATCTAGAGGGCAATTTTTGAAGTACAATATTTCTCGATCTAGACCACCTAGAGGGCTGAAATTTCAGGATTGTGATCTAGGAATCATTCCCTTTCCATTTCTGTGCCTATATTTAAATAAGACCAATTTTACAACAAGTTATGGGCAAAAATCCATGTTCAAACTTTAAATGCGAATATCTCGCTTAATATGCGTCCCAGAGCCATGAAAGTCGGCATCTAGAGGGCAATTTTTGAAGTACAATATTTCTCGATCTAGACCACCTAGAGGGCTGAAATTTCTATCTATGAAATTTCTTGTGATCTAGGAATCATTCCCTTTCCATTTCTGTGCCTATCTTTGAATAAGACCAATTTTACAACAAGTTATGGGCAAAAATCCATGTTCAAACTTTAAATGCGAATATCTCGCTTAATATGCGTCCCAGAGCCATGAAAGTCGGCATCTAGAGGGCAATTTTTGAAGTCCAATATTTCTCGATCTAGACCACCTAGAGGGCTGAAATTTCAGGATTGTGATCTAGGAATCATTCCCTTTCCATTTCTGTGCCTATCTTTGAATAAGACCAATTTTACAACAAGTTATGGGCAAAAATCCATGTTCAAACTTTAAATGCGAATATCTCGCTTAATATGCGTCCCAGAGCCATGAAAGTCGGCATCTAGAGGGCAATTTTTGAAGTACAATATTTCTCGATCTAGACCACCTAGAGGGCTGAAATTTCAGGATTGTGATCTAGGAATCATTCCCTTTCCATTTCTGTGCCTATCTTTGAATAAGACCAATTTTACAACAAGTCATGGGCAAAAATCCATGTTCAAACTTTAAATGCGAATATCTCGCTTAATATGCGTCCCAGAGCCATGAAAGTCGGCATCTAGAGGGCAATTTTTGAAGTACAATATTTCTCAATCTAGACCACCTAGAGGGCTGAAATTTCAGGATTGTGATCTAGGAATCATTCCCTTTCCATTTCTGTGCCTATCTTTGAATAAGACCAATTTTACAACAAGTTATGGGCAAAAATCCATGTTCAAACTTTAAATGCGAATATCTCGCTTAATATGCGTCCCAGAGCCATGAAAGTCGGCATCTAGAGGGCAATTTTTGAAGTCCAATATTTCTCGATCTAGACCACCTAGAGGGCTGAAATTTCAGGATTGTGATCTAGGAATCATTCCCTTTCCATTTCTGTGCCTATCTTTGAATAAGACCAATTTTACAACAAGTTATGGGCAAAAATCCATGTTCAAACTTTAAATGCGAATATCTCGCTTAATATGCGTCCCAGAGCCATGAAAGTCGGCATCTAGAGGGCAATTTTTGAAGTACAATATTTCTCGATCTAGACCACCTAGAGGGCTGAAATTTCAGGATTGTGATCTAGGAATCATTCCCTTTCCATTTCTGTGGCTATTTTTGAATAAGACCAATTTTACAACAAGTTATGGGCAAAAATCCATGTTCAAACTTTAAATGCGAATATCTCGCTTAATATGCGTCCCAGAGCCATGAAAGTCGGCATCTAGAGGGCAATTTTTGAAGTACAATATTTCTCGATCTAGACCACCTAGAGGGCTGAAATTTCAGGATTGTGATCTAGGAATCATTCCCTTTCCATTTCTGTGCCTATCTTTGAATAAGACCAATTTTACAACAAGTTATGGGCAAAAATCCATGTTCAAACTTTAAATGCGAATATCTCGCTTAATATGCGTCCCAGAGCCATGAAAGTCGGCATCTAGAGGGCAATTTTTGAAGTCCAATATTTCTCGATCTAGACCACCTAGAGGGCTGAAATTTCTATCTATGAAATTTCTTGTGATCTAGGAATCATTCCCTTTCCATTTCTGTGCCTATCTTTGAATAAGACCAATTTTACAACAAGTTATGGGCAAAAATCCATGTTCAAACTTTAAATGCGAATATCTCGCTTAATATGCGTCCCAGAGCCATGAAAGTCGGCATCTAGAGGGCAATTTTTGAAGTCCAATATTTCTCGATCTAGACCACCTAGAGGGCTGAAATTTCAGGATTGTGATCTAGGAATCATTCCCTTTCCATTGATGTGCCTATCTTTGAATAAGACCAATTTTACAACAAGTTATGGGCAAAAATCCATGTTCAAACTTTAAATGCGAATATCTCGCTTAATATGCGTCCCAGAGCCATGAAAGTCGGCATCTAGAGGGCAATTTTTGAAGTACAATATTTCTCGATCTAGACCACCTAGAGGGCTGAAATTTCAGGATTGTGATCTAGGAATCATTCCCTTTCCATTTCTGTGCCTATCTTTGAATAAGACCAATTTTACAACAAGTCATGGGCAAAAATCCATGTTCAAACTTTAAATGCGAATATCTCGCTTAATATGCGTCCCAGAGCCATGAAAGTCGGCATCTAGAGGGCAATTTTTGAAGTACAATATTTCTCAATCTAGACCACCTAGAGGGCTGAAATTTCAGGATTGTGATCTAGGAATCATTCCCTTTCCATTTCTGTGCCTATCTTTGAATAAGACCAATTTTACAACAAGTTATGGGCAAAAATCCATGTTCAAACTTTAAATGCGAATATCTCGCTTAATATGCGTCCCAGAGCCATGAAAGTCGGCATCTAGAGGGCAATTTTTGAAGTCCAATATTTCTCGATCTAGACCACCTAGAGGGCTGAAATTTCAGGATTGTGATCTAGGAATCATTCCCTTTCCATTTCTGTGCCTATCTTTGAATAAGACCAATTTTACAACAAGTTATGGGCAAAAATCCATGTTCAAACTTTAAATGCGAATATCTCGCTTAATATGCGTCCCAGAGCCATGAAAGTCGGCATCTAGAGGGCAATTTTTGAAGTACAATATTTCTCGATCTAGACCACCTAGAGGGCTGAAATTTCAGGATTGTGATCTAGGAATCATTCCCTTTCCATTTCTGTGGCTATTTTTGAATAAGACCAATTTTACAACAAGTTATGGGCAAAAATCCATGTTCAAACTTTAAATGCGAATATCTCGCTTAATATGCGTCCCAGAGCCATGAAAGTCGGCATCTAGAGGGCAATTTTTGAAGTACAATATTTCTCGATCTAGACCACCTAGAGGGCTGAAATTTCAGGATTGTGATCTAGGAATCATTCCCTTTCCATTTCTGTGCCTATCTTTGAATAAGACCAATTTTACAACAAGTTATGGGCAAAAATCCATGTTCAAACTTTAAATGCGAATATCTCGCTTAATATGCGTCCCAGAGCCATGAAAGTCGGCATCTAGAGGGCAATTTTTGAAGTCCAATATTTCTCGATCTAGACCACCTAGAGGGCTGAAATTTCAGGATTGTGATCTAGGAATCATTCCCTTTCCATTTCTGTGCCTATCTTTGAATAAGACCAATTTTACAACAAGTTATGGGCAAAAATCCATGTTCAAACTTTAAATGCGAATATCTCGCTTAGTATGCGTCCCAGAGCCATGAAAGTCGGCATCTAGAGGGCAATTTTTGAAGTCCAATATTTCTCGATCTAGACCACCTAGAGGGCTGAAATTTCAGGATTGTGATCTAGGAATCATTCCCTTTCCATTTCTGTGCCTATCTTTGAATAAGACCAATTTTACAACAAGTTATGGGCAAAAATCCATGTTCAAACTTTAAATGCGAATATCTCGCTTAATATGCGTCCCAGAGCCATGAAAGTCGGCATCTAGAGGGCAATTTTTGAAGTACAATATTTCTCGATCTAGACCACCTAGAGGGCTGAAATTTCTATCTATGAAATTTCTTGTGATCTAGGAATCATTCCCTTTCCATTTCTGTGCCTATCTTTGAATAAGACCAATTTTACAACAAGTTATGGGCAAAAATCCATGTTCAAACTTTAAATGCGAATATCTCGCTTAATATGCGTCCCAGAGCCATGAAAGTCGGCATCTAGAGGGCAATTTTTGAAGTACAATATTTCTCGATCTAGACCACCTAGAGGGCTGAAATTTCAGGATTGTGATCTAGGAATCATTCCCTTTCCATTTCTGTGCCTATCTTTGAATAAGACCAATTTTACAACAAGTTATGGGCAAAAATCCATGTTCAAACTTTAAATGCGAATATCTCGCTTAATATGCGTCCCAGAGCCATGAAAGTCGGCATCTAGAGGGCAATTTTTGAAGTCCAATATTTCTCGATCTAGACCACCTAGAGGGCTGAAATTTCAGGATTGTGATCTAGGAATCATTCCCTTTCCATTTCTGTGCCTATCTTTGAATAAGACCAATTTTACAACAAGTTATGGGCAAAAATCCATGTTCAAATTTTAAATGCGAATATCTCGCTTAATATGCGTCCCAGAGCCATGAAAGTCGGCATCTAGAGGGCAATTTTTGAAGTACAATATTTCTCGATCTAGACCACCTAGAGGGCTGAAATTTCAGGATTGTGATCTAGGAATCATTCCCTTTCCATTTCTGTGGCTATTTTTGAATAAGACCAATTTTACAACAAGTTATGGGCAAAAATCCATGTTCAAACTTTAAATGCGAATATCTCGCTTAATATGCGTCCCAGAGCCATAAAAGTCGGCATCTAGAGGGCAATTTTTGAAGTACAATATTTCTCGATCTAGACCACCTAGAGGGCTGAAATTTCAGGATTGTGATCTAGGAATCATTCCCTTTCCATTTCTGTGCCTATCTTTGAATAAGACCAATTTTACAACAAGTTATGGGCAAAAATCCATGTTCAAACTTTAAATGCGAATATCTCGCTTAATATGCGTCCCAGAGCCATGAAAGTCGGCATCTAGAGGGCAATTTTTGAAGTCCAATATTTCTCGATCTAGACCACCTAGAGGGCTGAAATTTCAGGATTGTGATCTAGGAATCATTCCCTTTCCATTTCTGTGCCTATCTTTGAATAAGACCAATTTTACAACAAGTTATGGGCAAAAATCCATGTTCAAACTTTAAATGCGAATATCTCGCTTAGTATGCGTCCCAGAGCCATGAAAGTCGGCATCTAGAGGGCAATTTTTGAAGTCCAATATTTCTCGATCTAGACCACCTAGAGGGCTGAAATTTCAGGATTGTGATCTAGGAATCATTCCCTTTCCATTTCTGTGCCTATCTTTGAATAAGACCAATTTTACAACAAGTTATGGGCAAAAATCCATGTTCAAACTTTAAATGCGAATATCTCGCTTAATATGCGTCCCAGAGCCATGAAAGTCGGCATCTAGAGGGCAATTTTTGAAGTACAATATTTCTCGATCTAGACCACCTAGAGGGCTGAAATTTCAGGATTGTGATCTAGGAATCATTCCCTTTCCATTTCTGTGCCTATCTTTGAATAAGACCAATTTTACAACAAGTTATGGGCAAAAATCCATGTTCAAACTTTAAATGCGAATATCTCGCTTAATATGCGTCCCAGAGCCATGAAAGTCGGCATCTAGAGGGCAATTTTTGAAGTCCAATATTTCTCGATCTAGACCACCTAGAGGGCTGAAATTTCAGGATTGTGATCTAGGAATCATTCCCTTTCCATTTCTGTGCCTATCTTTGAATAAGACCAATTTTACAACAAGTTATGGGCAAAAATCCATGTTCAAACTTTAAATGCGAATATCTCGCTTAATATGCGTCCCAGAGCCATGAAAGTCGGCATCTAGAGGGCAATTTTTGAAGTCCAATATTTCTCGATCTAGACCACCTAGAGGGCTGAAATTTCAGGATTGTGATCTAGGAATCATTCCCTTTCCATTTCTGTGCCTATCTTTGAATAAGACCAATTTTACAACAAGTCATGGGCAAAAATCCATGTTCAAACTTTAAATGCGAATATCTCGCTTAATATGCGTCCCAGAGCCATGAAAGTCGGCATCTAGAGGGCAATTTTTGAAGTACAATATTTCTCAATCTAGACCACCTAGAGGGCTGAAATTTCAGGATTGTGATCTAGGAATCATTCCCTTTCCATTTCTGTGCCTATCTTTGAATAAGACCAATTTTACAACAAGTTATGGGCAAAAATCCATGTTCAAACTTTAAATGCGAATATCTCGCTTAATATGCGTCCCAGAGCCATGAAAGTCGGCATCTAGAGGGCAATTTTTGAAGTCCAATATTTCTCGATCTAGACCACCTAGAGGGCTGAAATTTCAAGATTGTGATCTAGGAATCATTCCCTTTTCATTTCTGTGCCTATCTTTGAATAAGACCAATTTTACAACAAGTTATGGGCAAAAATCCATGTTCAAACTTTAAATGCGAATATCTCGCTTAATATGCGTCCCAGAGCCATGAAAGTCGGCATCTAGAGGGCAATTTTTGAAGTCCAATATTTCTCGATCTAGACCACCTAGAGGGCTGAAATTTCAGGATTGTTATCTAGGAATTATTCCCTTTCCATTTCTGTGCCTATCTTTGAATAAGACCAATTTTACAACAAGTTATGGGCAAAAATCCATGTTCAAACTTTAAATGCGAATATCTCGCTTAATATGCGTCCCAGAGCCATGAAAGTCGGCATCTAGAGGGCAATTTTTGAAGTACAATATTTCTCGATCTAGACCACCTAGAGGGCTGAAATTTCAGGATTGTGATCTAGGAATCATTCCCTTTCCATTTCTGTGCCTATATTTAAATAAGACCAATTTTACAACAAGTTATGGGCAAAAATCCATGTTCAAACTTTAAATGCGAATATCTCGCTTAATATGCGTCCCAGAGCCATGAAAGTCGGCATCTAGAGGGCAATTTTTGAAGTACAATATTTCTCGATCTAGACCACCTAGAGGGCTGAAATTTCAGGATTGTGATCTAGGAATCATTCCCTTTCCAATTCTGTGCCTATCTTTGAATTAGACCAATTTTACAACAAGTTATGGGCAAAAATCCATGTTCAAACTTTAAATGCGAATATCTCGCTTAATATGCGTCCCAGAGCCATGAAAGTCGGCATCTAGAGGGCAATTTTTGAAGTACAATATTTCTCGATCTGGACCACCTAGAGGGCTGAAATTTCAGGATTGTGATCTAGGAATCATTCCCTTTCCATTTCTGTGCCTATCTTTGAATAAGACCAATTTTACAACAAGTTATGGGCAAAAATCCATGTTCAAACTTTAAATGCGAATATCTCGCTTAATATGCGTCCCAGAGCCATGAAAGTCGGCATCTAGAGGGCAATTTTTGAAGTACAATATTTCTCGATCTAGACCACCTAGAGGGCTGAAATTTCAGGATTGTGATCTAGGAATCATTCCCTTTCCATTTCTGTGCCTATCTTTGAATAAGACCAATTTTACAACAAGTTATGGGCAAAAATCCATGTTCAAACTTTAAATGCGAATATCTCGCTTAATATGCGTCCCAGAGCCATGAAAGTCGGCATCTAGAGGGCAATTTTTGAAGTACAATATTTCTCGATCTAGACCACCTAGAGGGCTGAAATTTCAGGATTGTGATCTAGAAATCATTCCCTTTCCATTTCTGTGCCTATCTTTGAATAAGACCAATTTTACAACAAGTTATGGGCAAAAATCCATGTTCAAACTTTTATCCGTCCCAGAGGTATGAAAGTCGGCATCTAGAGGGCAATTTTTGAAGTCCAATATTTCTCGATCTAGACCACCTAGAGGGCTGAAATTTCAGGATTGTGATCTAGGAATCATTCCCTTTCCATTTCTGTGCCTATCTTTGAATAAGACCAATTTTACAACAAGTTATGGGCAAAAATCCATGTTCAAACTTTAAATGCGAATATCTCGCTTAATATGCGTCCCAGAGGTATGAAAGTCGGCATCTAGAGGGCAATCTTTGAAGTCTAATATTTCTCGATCTAGACCACCTAGAGGGCTGAAATTTCAGGATTGTGATCTAGGAATCATTCCCTTTCCATTTCTGTGCCTATCTTTGAATAAGACCAATTTTACAACAAGTTATGGGCAAAAATCCATGTTCAAACTTTAAATGCGAATATCTCGCTTAATATGCGTCCCAGAGGTATGAAAGTCGGCATCTAGAGGGCAATTTTTGAAGTCCAATATTTCTCGATCTAGACCACCTAGAGGGCTGAAATTTCAGGATTGTGATCTAGGAATCATTCCCTTTCCATTTCTGTGCCTATCTTTGAATAAGACCAATTTTACAACAAGTTACGGGCAAAAATCCATGTTCAAACTTTAAATGCGAATATCTCGCTAAATATGCGTCCCAGAGGTATGAAAGTCGGCATCTAGAGGGCAATTTTTGAAGTCCAATATTTCTCGATCTAGACCACCTAGAGGGCTGAAATTTCAGGATTGTGATCTAGGAATCATTCCCTTTCCATTTCTGTGCCTATCTTTGAATAAGATCAATTTTACAACAAGTTATGGGCAAAAATCCATGTTCAAACTTTAAATGCGAATATCTCGCTTAATATGCGTCCCAGAGGTATGAAAGTCGGCATCTAGAGGGCAATTTTTGAAGTCCAATATTTCTCGATCTAGACCACCTAGAGGGCTGAAATTTCAGGATTGTGATCTAGGAATCATTCCCTTTCCATTTCTGTGCCTATCTTTGAATAAGACCAATTTTACAACAAGTTACGGGCAAAAATCCATGTTCAAACTTTAAATGCGAATATCTCGCTTAATATGCGTCCCAGAGGTATGAAAGTCGGCATCTAGAGGGCAATTTTTGAAGTCCAATATTTCTCGATCTAGACCACCTAGAGGGCTGAAATTTCAGGATTGTGATCTAGGAATCATTCCCTTTCCATTTCTGTGCTTATCTTTGAATAAGACCAATTTTACAACAAGTTGTGGGCAAAAATCCATGTTCAAACTTTAAATGCGAATATCTCGCTTAATATGCGTCCCAGAGGTATGAAAGTCGGCATCTAAGGGGCAATTTTTGAAGTCCAATATTTCTCGATCTAGACCACCTAGAGGGCTGAAATTTCAGGATTGTGATCTAGGAATCATTCCCTTTCCATTTCTGTGCCTATCTTTGAATAAGACCAATTTTACAACAAGTTATGGGCAAAAATCCATGTTCAAACTTTAAATGCGAATATCTCGCTTAATATGCGTCCCAGAGGTATGAAAGTCGGCATCTAGAGGGCAATTTTTGAAGTCCAATATTTCTCGATCTAGACCACCTAGAGGGCTGAAATTTCAGGATTGTGATCTAGGAATCATTCCCTTTCCATTTCTGTGCCTATCTTTGAATAAGACCAATTTTACAACAAGTTATGGGCAAAAATCCATGTTCAAACTTTAAATGCGAATATCTCGCTTAATATGCGTCCCAGAGGTATGAAAGTCGGCATCTAGAGAGCAATTTTTGAAGTCCAATATTTCTCGATCTAGACCACCTAGAGGGCTGAAATTTCAGGATTGTGATCTAGGAATCATTCCCTTTCCATTTCTGTGCCTATCTTTGAATAAGACCAATTTTACAACAAGTTATGGGCAAAAATCCATGTTCAAACTTTAAATGCGAATATCTCGCTTAATATGCGTCCCAGAGGTATGAAAGTCGGCATCTAGAGAGCAATTTTTGAAGTCCAATATTTCTCGATCTAGACCACCTAGAGGGCTGAAATTTCAGGATTGTGATCTAGGAATCATTCCCTTTCCATTTCTGTGCCTATCTTTGAATAAGACCAATTTTACAACAAGTTATGGGCAAAAATCCATGTTCAAACTTTAAATGCGAATATCTCGCTTAATATGCGTCCCAGAGGTATGAAAGTCGGCATCTAGAGGGCAATTTTTGAAGTCCAATATTTCTCGATCTAGACCACCTAGAGGGCTGAAATTTCAGGATTGTGATCTAGGAATCATTCCCTTTCCATTTCTGTGCCTATCTTTGAATAAGACCAATTTTACAACAAGTTATGGGCAAAAATCCATGTTCAAACTTTAAATGCGAATATCTCGCTTAATATGCGTCCCAGAGGTATGAAAGTCGGCATCTAGAGAGCAATTTTTGAAGTCCAATATTTCTCGATCTAGACCACCTAGAGGGCTGAAATTTCAGGATTGTGATCTAGGAATCATTCCCTTTCCATTTCTGTGCCTATCTTTGAATAAGACCAATTTTACAACAAGTTATGGGCAAAAATCCATGTTCAAACTTTAAATGCGAATATCTCGCTTAATATGCGTCCCAGAGGTATGAAAGTCGGCATCTAGAGAGCAATTTTTGAAGTCCAATATTTCTCGATCTAGACCACCTAGAGGGCTGAAATTTCAGGATTGTGATCTAGGAATCATTCCCTTTCCATTTCTGTGCCTATCTTTGAATAAGACCAATTTTACAACAAGTTATGGGCAAAAATCCATGTTCAAACTTTAAATGCGAATATCTCGCTTAATATGCGTCCCAGAGGTATGAAAGTCGGCATCTAGAGGGCAATTTTTGAAGTCCAATATTTCTCGATCTAGACCACCTAGAGGGCTGAAATTTCAGGATTGTGATCTAGGAATCATTCCCTTTCCATTTCTGTGCCTATCTTTGAATAAGACCAATTTTACAACAAGTTATGGGCAAAAATCCATGTTCAAACTTTAAATGCGAATATCTCGCTTAATATGCGTCCCAGAGGTATGAAAGTCGGCATCTAGAGGGCAATTTTTGAAGTCCAATATTTCTCGATCTAGACCACTTAGAGGGCTGAAATTTCAGGATTGTGATCTAGGAATCATTCCCTTTCCATTTCTGTGCCTATCTTTGAATAAGACCAATTTTACAACAAGTTATGGGCAAAAATCCATGTTCAAACTTTAAATGCGAATATCTCGCTTAATATGCGTCCCAGAGGTATGAAAGTCGGCATCTAGAGGGCAATTTTTGAAGTCCAATATTTCTGGATCTAGACCACCTAGAGGGCTGAAATTTCAGGATTGTGATCTAGGAATCATTCCCTTTCCATTTCTGTGCCTATCTTTGAATAAGACCAATTTTACAACAAGTTATGGGCAAAAATCCATGTTCAAACTTTAAATGCGAATATCTCGCTTAATATGCGTCCCAGAGGTATGAAAGTCGGCATCTAGAGAGCAATTTTTGAAGTCCAATATTTCTCGATCTAGACCACCTAGAGGGCTGAAATTTCAGGATTGTGATCTAGGAATCATTCCCTTTCCATTTCTGTGCTTATCTTTGAATAAGACCAATTTTACAACAAGTTATGGGCAAAAATCCATGTTCAAACTTTAAATGCGAATATCTCGCTTAATATGCGTCCCAGAGGTATGAAAGTCGGCATCTAAAGGGCAATTTTTGAAGTCCAATATTTCTCGATCTAGACCACCTAGAGGGCTGAAATTTCAGGATTGTGATCTAGGAATCATTCCCTTTCCATTTCTGTGCCTATCTTTGAATAAGACCAATTTTACAACAAGTTATGGGCAAAAATCCATGTTCAAACTTTAAATGCGAATATCTCGCTTAATATGCGTCCCAGAGGTATGAAAGTCGGCATCTAGAGGGCAATTTTTGAAGTCCAATATTTCTCGATCTAGACCACCTAGAGGGCTGAAATTTCAGGATTGTGATCTAGGAATCATTCCCTTTCCATTTCTGTGCCTATCTTTGAATAAGATCAATTTTACAACAAGTTATGGGCAAAAATCCATGTTCAAACTTTAAATGCGAATATCTCGCTTAATATGCGTCCCAGAGGTATGAAAGTCGGCATCTAGAGGGCAATTTTTGAAGTCCAATATTTCTCGATCTAGACCACCTAGAGGGCTGAAATTTCAGGATTGTGATCTAGGAATCATTCCCTTTCCATTTCTGTGCCTATCTTTGAATAAGACCAATTTTACAACAAGTTATGGGCAAAAATCCATGTTCAAACTTTAAATGCGAATATCTCGCTTAATATCCGTCCCAGAGGTATGAAAGTCGGCATCTAGAGGGCAATTTTTGAAGTCCAATATTTCTCGATCTAGACCACATAGAGGGCTGAAATTTCAGGATTGTGATCTAGGAATCATTCCCTTTCCATTTCTGTGCCTATCTTTGAATAAGATCAATTTTACAACAAGTTATGGGCAAAAATCAATGTTCAAACTTTAAATGCGAATATCTCGCTTAATATGCGTCCCAGAGGTATGAAAGTCGGCATCTAGAGGGCAATTTTTGAAGTCCAATATTTCTCGATCTAGACCACCTAGAGGGCTGAAATTTCAGGATTGTGATCTAGGAATCATTCCCTTTCCATTTCTGTGCCTATCTTTGAATAAGACCAATTTTACAACAAGTTATGGGCAAAAATCCATGTTCAAACTTTAAATGCGAATATCTCGCTTAATATCCGTCCCAGAGGTATGAAAGTCGGCATCTAGAGGGCAATTTTTGAAGTCCAATATTTCTCGATCTAGACCACCCAGAGGGCTGAAATTTCAGGATTGTGATCTAGGAATCATTCCCTTTCCATTTCTGTGCCTATCTTTGAATAAGACCAATTTTACAACAAGTTATGGGCAAAAATCCATGTTCAAACTTTAAATGCGAATATCTCGCTTAATATGCGTCCCAGAGGCATGAAAGTCGGCATCTAGAGGGCAATTTTTGAAGTCCAATATTTCTGGATCTAGACCACCTAGAGGGCTGAAATTTCAGGATTGTGATCTAGGAATCATTCCCTTTCCATTTCTGTGCCTATCTTTGAATAAGACCAATTTTACAACAAGTTATGGGCAAAAATCCATGTTCAAACTTTAAATGCGAATATCTCGCTTAATATGCGTCCCAGAGGTATGAAAGTCGGCATCTAGAGGGCAATTTTTGAAGTCCAATATTTCTCGATCTAGACCACCTAGAGGACTGAAATTTCAGGATTGTGATCTAGGAATCATTCCCTTTCCATTTCTGTGCCTATCTTTGAATAAGACCAATTTTACAACAAGTTATGGGCAAAAATCCATGTTCAAACTTTAAATGCGAATATCTCGCTTAATATCCGTCCCAGAGGTATGAAAGTCGGCATCTAGAGGGCAATTTTTGAAGTCCAATATTTCTCGATCTAGACCACCTAGAGGGCTGAAATTTCAGGATTGTGATCTAGGAATCATTCCCTTTCCATTTCTGTGCCTATCTTTGAATAAGATCAATTTTACAACAAGTTATGGGCAAAAATCAATGTTCAAACTTTAAATGCGAATATCTCGCTTAATATGCGTCCCAGAGGTATGAAAGTCGGCATCTAGAGGGCAATTTTTGAAGTCCAATATTTCTCGATCTAGACCACCTAGAGGGCTGAAATTTCAGGATTGTGATCTAGGAATCATTCCCTTTCCATTTCTGTGCTTATCTTTGAATAAGACCAATTTTACAACAAGTTATGGGCAAAAATCCATGTTCAAACTTTAAATGCGAATATCTCGCTTAATATGCGTCCCAGAGGTATGAAAGTCGGCATCTAGAGGGCAATTTTTGAAGTCCAATATTTCTCGATCTAGACCACCTAGAGGGCTGAAATTTCAGGATTGTGATCTAGGAATCATTCCCTTTCCATTTCTGTGCCTATCTTTGAATAAGATCAATTTTACAACAAGTTATGGGCAAAAATCAATGTTCAAACTTTAAATGCGAATATCTCGCTTAATATGCGTCCCAGAGGTATGAAAGTCGGCATCTAGAGGGCAATTTTTGAAGTCCAATATTTCTCGATCTAGACCACCTAGAGGGCTGAAATTTCAGGATTGTGATCTAGGAATCATTCCCTTTCCATTTCTGTGCTTATCTTTGAATAAGACCAATTTTACAACAAGTTATGGGCAAAAATCCATGTTCAAACTTTAAATGCGAATATCTCGCTTAATATGCGTCCCAGAGGTATGAAAGTCGGCATCTAGAGGGCAATTTTTGAAGTCCAATATTTCTCGATCTAGACCACCTAGAGGGCTGAAATTTCAGGATTGTGATCTAGGAATCATTCCCTTTCCATTTCTGTGCCTATCTTTGAATAAGACCAATTTTAGAACAAGTTATGGGCAAAAATCCATGTTCAAACTTTAAATGCGAATATCTCGCTTAATATGCGTCCCAGAGGTATGAAAGTCGGCATCTAGAGAGCAATTTTTGAAGTCCAATATTTCTCGATCTAGACCACCTAGAGGGCTGAAATTTCAGGATTGTGATCTAGGAATCATTCCCTTTCCATTTCTGTGCCTATCTTTGAATAAGACCAATTTTACAACAAGTTATGGGCAAAAATCCATGTTCAAACTTTAAATGCGAATATCTCGCTTAATATGCGTCCCAGAGGTATGAAAGTCCGCATCTAGAGGGCAATTTTTGAAGTCCAATATTTCTCGATCTAGACCACCTAGAGGGCTGAAATTTCAGGATTGTGATCTAGGAATCATTCCCTTTCCATTTCTGTGCCTATCTTTGAATAAGACTAATTTTACAACAAGTTATGGGCAAAAATCCATGTTCAAACTTTAAATGCGAATATCTCGCTTAATATGCGTCCCAGAGGTATGAAAGTCGGCATCTAGAGGGCAATTTTTGAAGTCCAATATTTCTCGATCTAGACCGCCTAGAGGGCTGAAATTTCAGGATTGTGATCTAGGAATCATTCCCTTTCCATTTCTGTGCCTATCTTTGAATAAGACCAATTTTACAACAAGTTATGGGCAAAAATCCATGTTCAAACTTTAAATGCGAATATCTCGCTTAATATGCGTCCCAGAGGTATGAAAGTCGGCATCTAGAGGGCAATTTTTGAAGTCCAATATTTCTCGATCTAGACCACCTAGAGGGCTGAAATTTCAGGATTGTGATCTAGGAATCATTCCCTTTCCATTTCTGTGCCTATCTTTGAATAAGACCAATTTTACAACAAGTTATGGGCAAAAATCCATGTTCAAACTTTAAATGCGAATATTTCGCTTAATATCCGTCCCAGAGGTATGAAAGTCGGCATCTAGAGGGCAATTTTTGAAGTCCAATATTTCTCGATCTAGACCACATAGAGGGCTGAAATTTCAGGATTGTGATCTAGGAATCATTCCCTTTCCATTTCTGTGCCTATCTTTGAATAAGATCAATTTTACAACAAGTTATGGGCAAAAATCAATGTTCAAACTTTAAATGCGAATATCTCGATTAATATGCGTCCCAGAGGTATGAAAGTCGGCATCTAGAGGGCAATTTTTGAAGTCCAATATTTCTCGATCTAGACCACCTAGAGGGCTGAAATTTCAGGATTGTGATCTAGGAATCATTCCCTTTCCATTTCTGTGCCTATCTTTGAATAAAACCAATTTTACAACAAGTTATGGGCAAAAATCCATGTTCAAACTTTAAATGCGAATATCTCGCTTAATATCCGTCCCAGAGGTATGAAAGTCGGCATCTAGAGGGCAATTTTTGAAGTCCAATATTTCTCGATCTAGACCACCTAGAGGGCTGAAATTTCAGGATTGTGATCTAGGAATCATTCCCTTTCCATTTCTGTGCCTATCTTTGAATAAGACCAATTTTACAACAAGTTATGGGCAAAAATCCATGTTCAAACTTTAAATGCGAATATCTCGCTTAATATGCGTCCCAGAGGCATGAAAGTCGGCATCTAGAGGGCAATTTTTGAAGTCCAATATTTCTGGATCTAGACCACCTAGAGGGCTGAAATTTCAGGATTGTGATCTAGGAATCATTCCCTTTCCATTTCTGTGCCTATCTTTGAATAAGACCAATTTTACAACAAGTTATGGGCAAAAATCCATGTTCGCTTAATATGCGTCCCAGAGGTATGAAAGTCGGCATCTAAAGGGCAATTTTTGAAGTCCAATATTTCTCGATCTAGACCACCTAGAGGGCTGAAATTTCAGGATTGTGATCTAGGAATCATTCCCTTTCCATTTCTGTGCCTATCTTTGAATAAGACCAATTTTACAACAAGTTATGGGCAAAAATCCATGTTCAAACTTTAAATGCGAATATCTCGCTTAATATGCGTCCCAGAGGTATGAAAGTCGGCATCTAGAGGGCAATTTTTGAAGTCCAATATTTCTCGATCTAGACCACCTAGAGGGCTGAAATTTCAGGATTGTGATCTAGGAATCATTCCCTTTCCATTTCTGTGCCTATCTTTGAATAAGACCAATTTTACAACAAGTTATGGGCAAAAATCCATGTTCAAACTTTAAATGCGAATATTTCGCTTAATATCCGTACCAGAGGTATGAAAGTCGGCATCTAGAGGGCAATTTTTGAAGTCCAATATTTCTCGATCTAGACCACATAGAGGGCTGAAATTTCAGGATTGTGATCTAGGAATCATTCCCTTTCCATTTCTGTGCCTATCTTTGAATAAGATCAATTTTACAACAAGTTATGGGCAAAAATCAATGTTCAAACTTTAAATGCGAATATCTCGATTAATATGCGTCCCAGAGGTATGAAAGTCGGCATCTAGAGGGCAATTTTTGAAGTCCAATATTTCTCGATCTAGACCACCTAGAGGGCTGAAATTTCAGGATTGTGATCTAGGAATCATTCCCTTTCCATTTCTGTGCCTATCTTTGAATAAGACCAATTTTACAACAAGTTATGGGCAAAAATCCATGTTCAAACTTTAAATGCGAATATCTCGCTTAATATCCGTCCCAGAGGTATGAAAGTCGGCATCTAGAGGGCAATTTTTGAAGTCCAATATTTCTCGATCTAGACCACCTAGAGGGCTGAAATTTCAGGATTGTGATCTAGGAATCATTCCCTTTCCATTTCTGTGCCTATCTTTGAATAAGACCAATTTTACAACAAGTTATGGGCAAAAATCCATGTTCAAACTTTAAATGCGAATATCTCGCTTAATATGCGTCCCAGAGGCATGAAAGTCGGCATCTAGAGGGCAATTTTTGAAGTCCAATATTTCTGGATCTAGACCACCTAGAGGGCTGAAATTTCAGGATTGTGATCTAGGAATCATTCCCTTTCCATTTCTGTGCCTATCTTTGAATAAGACCAATTTTACAACAAGTTATGGGCAAAAATCCATGTTCGCTTAATATGCGTCCCAGAGGTATGAAAGTCGGCATCTAGAGGCCAATTTTTGAAGTCCAATATTTCTCGATCTAGACCACCTAGAGGGCTGAAATTTCAGGATTGTGATCTAGGAATCATTCCCTTTCCATTTCTGTGCTTATCTTTGAATAAGACCAATTTTACAACAAGTTATGGGCAAAAATCCATGTTCAAACTTTAAATGCGAATATCTCGCTTAATATGCGTCCCAGAGGTATGAAAGTCGGCATCTAAAGGGCAATTTTTGAAGTCCAATATTTCTCGATCTAGACCACCTAGAGGGCTGAAATTTCAGGATTGTGATCTAGGAATCATTCCCTTTCCATTTCTGTGCCTATCTTTGAATAAGACCAATTTTACAACAAGTTATGGGCAAAAATCCATGTTCAAACTTTAAATGCGAATATCTCGCTTAATATGCGTCCCAGAGGTATGAAAGTCGGCATCTAGAGGGCAATTTTTGAAGTCCAATATTTCTCGATCTAGACCACCTAGAGGGCTGAAATTTCAGGATTGTGATCTAGGAATCATTCCCTTTCCATTTCTGTGCCTATCTTTGAATAAGACCAATTTTACAACAAGTTATGGGCAAAAATCCATGTTCAAACTTTAAATGCGAATATCTCGCTTAATATCCGTCCCAGAGGTATGAAAGTCGGCATCTAGAGGGCAATTTTTGAAGTCCAATATTTCTCGATCTAGACCACCTAGAGGGCTGAAATTTCAGGATTGTGATCTAGGAATCATTCCCTTTCCATTTCTGTGCCTATCTTTGAATAAGATCAATTTTACAACAAGTTATGGGCAAAAATCAATGTTCAAACTTTAAATGCGAATATCTCGCTTAATATGCGTCCCAGAGGTATGAAAGTCGGCATCTAGAGGGCAATTTTTGAAGTCCAATATTTCTCGATCTAGACCACCTAGAGGGCTGAAATTTCAGGATTGTGATCTAGGAATCATTCCCTTTCCATTTCTGTGCCTATCTTTGAATAAGACCAATTTTACAACAAGTTATGGGCAAAAATCCATGTTCAAACTTTAAATGCGAATATCTCGCTTAATATGCGTCCCAGAGGTATGAAAGTCGGCATCTAGAGGGCAATTTTTGAAGTCCAATATTTCTCGATCTAGACCACCTAGAGGGCTGAAATTTCAGGATTGTGATCTAGGAATCATTCCCTTTCCATTTCTGTGCCTATCTTTGAATAAGACCAATTTTACAACAAGTTATGGGCAAAAATCCATGTTCAAACTTTAAATGCGAATATCTCGCTTAATATCCGTCCCAGAGGTATGAAAGTCGGCATCTAGAGGGCAATTTTTGAAGTCCAATATTTCTCGATCTAGACCACCTAGAGGGCTGAAATTTCAGGATTGTGATCTAGGAATCATTCCCTTTCCATTTCTGTGCCTATCTTTGAATAAGATCAATTTTACAACAAGTTATGGGCAAAAATCAATGTTCAAACTTTAAATGCGAATATCTCGCTTAATATGCGTCCCAGAGGTATGAAAGTCGGCATCTAGAGGGCAATTTTTGAAGTCCAATATTTCTCGATCTAGACCACCTAGAGGGCTGAAATTTCAGGATTGTGATCTAGGAATCATTCCCTTTCCATTTCTGTGCTTATCTTTGAATAAGACCAATTTTACAACAAGTTATGGGCAAAAATCCATGTTCAAACTTTAAATGCGAATATCTCGCTTAATATGCGTCCCAGAGGTATGAAAGTCGGCATCTAGAGGGCAATTTTTGAAGTCCAATATTTCTCGATCTAGACCACCTAGAGGGCTGAAATTTCAGGATTGTGATCTAGGAATCATTCCCTTTCCATTTCTGTGCCTATCTTTGAATAAGACCAATTTTAGAACAAGTTATGGGCAAAAATCCATGTTCAAACTTTAAATGCGAATATCTCGCTTAATATGCGTCCCAGAGGTATGAAAGTCGGCATCTAGAGAGCAATTTTTGAAGTCCAATATTTCTCGATCTAGACCACCTAGAGGGCTAAAATTTCAGGATTGTGATCTAGGAATCATTCCCTTTCCATTTCTGTGCCTATCTTTGAATAAGACCAATTTTACAACAAGTTATGGGCAAAAATCCATGTTCAAACTTTAAATGCGAATATCTCGCTTAATATGCGTCCCAGAGGTATGAAAGTCGGCATCTAGAGGGCAATTTTTGAAGTCCAATATTTCTCGATCTAGACCACCTAGAGGGCTGAAATTTCAGGATTGTGATCTAGGAATCATTCCCTTTCCATTTCTGTGCCTATCTTTGAATAAGACCAATTTTACAACAAGTTATGGGCAAAAATCCATGTTCAAACTTTAAATGCGAATATCTCGCTTAATATGCGTCCCAGAGGTATGAAAGTCGGCATCTAGAGGGCAATTTTTGAAGTCCAATATTTCTCGATCTAGACCACCTAGAGGGCTGAAATTTCAGGATTGTGATCTAGGAATCATTCCCTTTCCATTTCTGTGCCTATCTTTGAATAAGACCAATTTTACAACAAGTTATGGGCAAAAATCCATGTTCAAACTTTAAATGCGAATATCTCGCTTAATATGCGTCCCAGAGGTATGAAAGTCGGCATCTAGAGGGCAATTTTTGAAGTCCAATATTTCTCGATCTAGACCACCTAGAGGGCTGAAATTTCAGGATTGTGATCTAGGAATCATTCCCTTTCCATTTCTGTGCCTATCTTTGAATAAGACTAATTTTACAACAAGTTATGGGCAAAAATCCATGTTCAAACTTTAAATGCGAATATCTCGCTTAATATGCGTCCCAGAGGTATGAAAGTCGGCATCTAGAGGGCAATTTTTGAAGTCCAATATTTCTCGATCTAGACCACCTAGAGGGCTGAAATTTCAGGATTGTGATCTAGGAATCATTCCCTTTCCATTTCTGTGCCTATCTCTGAATAAGACCAATTTTACAACAAGTTATGGGCAAAAATCCATGTTCAAACTTTAAATGCGAATATCTCGCTTAATATGCGTCCCAGAGGTATGAAAGTCGGCATCTAAAGGGCAATTTTTGAAGTCCAATATTTCTCGATCTAGACCACCTAGAGGGCTGAAATTTCAGGATTGTGATCTAGGAATCATTCCCTTTCCATTTCTGTGCCTATCTTTGAATAAGATCAATTTTACAACAAGTTATGGGCAAAAATCAATGTTCAAACTTTAAATGCGAATATCTCGCTTAATATGCGTCCCAGAGGTATGAAAGTCGGCATCTAGAGGGCAATTTTTGAAGTCCAATATTTCTCGATCTAGACCACCTAGAGGGCTGAAATTTCAGGATTGTGATCTAGGAATCATTCCCTTTCCATTTCTGTGCTTATCTTTGAATAAGACCAATTTTACAACAAGTTATGGGCAAAAATCCATGTTCAAACTTTAAATGCGAATATCTCGCTTAATATGCGTCCCAGAGGTATGAAAGTCGGCATCTAGAGGGCAATTTTTGAAGTCCAATATTTCTCGATCTAGACCACCTAGAGGGCTGAAATTTCAGGATTGTGATCTAGGAATCATTCCCTTTCCATTTCTGTGCCTATCTTTGAATAAGACCAATTTTAGAACAAGTTATGGGCAAAAATCCATGTTCAAACTTTAAATGCGAATATCTCGCTTAATATGCGTCCCAGAGGTATGAAAGTCGGCATCTAGAGAGCAATTTTTGAAGTCCAATATTTCTCGATCTAGACCACCTAGAGGGCTGAAATTTCAGGATTGTGATCTAGGAATCATTCCCTTTCCATTTCTGTGCCTATCTTTGAATAAGACCAATTTTACAACAAGTTATGGGCAAAAATCCATGTTCAAACTTTAAATGCGAATATCTCGCTTAATATGCGTCCCAGAGGTATGAAAGTCGGCATCTAGAGGGCAATTTTTGAAGTCCAATATTTCTCGATCTAGACCACCTAGAGGGCTGAAATTTCAGGATTGTGATCTAGGAATCATTCCCTTTCCATTTCTGTGCCTATCTTTGAATAAGACCAATTTTACAACAAGTTATGGGCAAAAATCCATGTTCAAACTTTAAATGCGAATATCTCGCTTAATATGCGTCCCAGAGGTATGAAAGTCGGCATCTAGAGGGCAATTTTTGAAGTCCAATATTTCTCGATCTAGACCACCTAGAGGGCTGAAATTTCAGGATTGTGATCTAGGAATCATTCCCTTTCCATTTCTGTGCCTATCTTTGAATAAGACTAATTTTACAACAAGTTATGGGCAAAAATCCATGTTCAAACTTTAAATGCGAATATCTCGCTTAATATGCGTCCCAGAGGTATGAAAGTCGGCATCTAGACGGCAATTTTTGAAGTCCAATATTTCTCGATCTAGACCACCTAGAGGGCTGAAATTTCAGGATTGTGATCTAGGAATCATTCCCTTTCCATTTCTGTGCTTATCTTTGAATAAGACCAATTTTAGAAGAAGTTATGGGCAAAAATCCATGTTCAAACTTTAAATGCGAATATCTCGCTTAATATGCGTCCCAGAGGTATGAAAGTCGGCATCTAAAGGGCAATTTTTGAAGTCCAATATTTCTCGATCTAGACCACCTAGAGGGCTGAAATTTCAGGATTGTGATCTAGGAATCATTCCCTTTCCATTTCTGTGCCTATCTTTGAATAAGACCAATTTTAGAACAAGTTATGGGCAAAAATCCATGTTCAAACTTTAAATGCGAATATCTCGCTTAATATGCGTCCCAGAGGTATGAAAGTCGGCATCTAGAGGGCAATTTTTGAAGTCCAATATTTCTCGATCTAGACCACCTAGATGGCTGAAATTTCAGGATTGTGATCTAGGAATCATTCCCTTTCCATTTCTGTGCCTATCTTTGAATAAGATCAATTTTACAACAAGTTATGGGCAAAAATCAATGTTCAAACTTTAAATGCGAATATCTCGCTTAATATGCGTCCCAGAGGTATGAAAGTCGGCATCTAGAGGGCAATTTTTGAAGTCACATATTTCTCGATCTAGACCACCTAGAGGGCTGAAATTTCAGGATTGTGATCTAGGAATCATTCCCTTTCCATTTCTGTGCTTATCTTTGAATAAGACCAATTTTACAACTAGTTATGGGCAAAAACCCATGTTCAAACTTTAAATGCGAATATCTCGCTTAATATGCGTCCCAGAGGTATGAAAGTCGGCATCTAGAGGGCAATTTTTGAAGTCCAATATTTCTCGATCTAGACCACCTAGAGGGCTGAAATTTCAGGATTGTGATCTAGGAATCATTCCCTTTCCATTTCTGTGCCTATCTTTGAATAAGACCAATTTTAGAACAAGTTATGGGCAAAAATCCATGTTCAAACTTTAAATGCGAATATCTCGCTTAATATGCGTCCCAGAGGTATGAAAGTCGGCATCTAGAGGGCAATTTTTGAAGTCCAATATTTCTCGATCTAGACCACCTAGATGGCTGAAATTTCAGGATTGTGATCTAGGAATCATTCCCTTTCCATTTCTGTGCCTATCTTTGAATAAGATCAATTTTACAACAAGTTATGGGCAAAAATCAATGTTCAAACTTTAAATGCGAATATCTCGCTTAATATGCGTCCCAGAGGTATGAAAGTCGGCATCTAGAGGGCAATTTTTGAAGTCACATATTTCTCGATCTAGACCACCTAGAGGGCTGAAATTTCAGGATTGTGATCTAGGAATCATTCCCTTTCCATTTCTGTGCTTATCTTTGAATAAGACCAATTTTACAACTAGTTATGGGCAAAAACCCATGTTCAAACTTTAAATGCGAATATCTCGCTTAATATGCGTCCCAGAGGTATGAAAGTCGGCATCTAGAGGGCAATTTTTGAAGTCCAATATTTCTCGATCTAGACCACCTAGAGGGCTGAAATTTCAGGATTGTGATCTAGGAATCATTCCCTTTCCATTTCTGTGCCTATCTTTGAATAAGACCAATTTTAGAACAAGTTATGGGCAAAAACCCATGTTCAAACTTTAAATGCGAATATCTCGCTTAATATGCGTCCCAGAGGTATGAAAGTCGGCATCTAGAGAGCAATTTTTGAAGTCCACCTAGAGGGCTGAAATTTCAGGATTGTGATCTAGGAATCATTCCCTTTCCATTTCTGTGCTTATCTTTGAATAAGACCAATTTTACAACAAGTTATGGGCAAAAATCCATGTTCAAACTTTAAATGCGAATATCTCGCTTAATATGCGTCCCAGAGGTATGAAAGTCGGCATCTAAAGGGCAATTTTTGAAGTCCAATATTTCTCGATCTAGACCACCTAGAGGGCTGAAATTTCAGGATTGTGATCTAGGAATCATTCCCTTTTCATTTCTGTGCCTATCTTTGAATAAGACCAATTTTACAACAAGTTATGGGCAAAAATCCATGTTCAAACTTTAAATGCGAATATCTCGCTTAATATGCGTCCCAGAGGTATGAAAGTCGGCATCTAGAGGGCAATTTTTGAAGTCCAATATTTCTCGATCTAGACCACCTAGAGGGCTGAAATTTCAGGATTGTGATCTAGGAATCATTCCCTTTCCATTTCTGTGCTTATCTTTGAATAAGACCAATTTTACAACAAGTTATGGGCAAAAATCCATGTTCAAACTTTAAATGCGAATATCTCGCTTAATATGCGTCCCAGAGGTATGAAAGTCGGCATCTAGAGGGCAATTTTTGAAGTCCAATATTTCTCGATCTAGACCACCTAGAGGGCTGAAATTTCAGGATTGTGATCTAGGAATCATTCCCTTTCCATTTCTGTGCCTATCTTTGAATAAGACCAATTTTAGAACAAGTTATGGGCAAAAATCCATGTTCAAACTTTAAATGCGAATATCTCGCTTAATATGCGTCCCAGAGGTATGAAAGTCGGCATCTAGAGAGCAATTTTTGAAGTCCAATATTTCTCGATCTAGACCACCTAGAGGGCTGAAATTTCAGGATTGTGATCTAGGAATCATTCCCTTTCCATTTCTGTGCCTATCTTTGAATAAGACCAATTTTACAACAAGTTATGGGCAAAAATCCATGTTCAAACTTTAAATGCGAATATCTCGCTTAATATGCGTCCCAGAGGTATGAAAGTCGGCATCTAGAGGGCAATTTTTGAAGTCCAATATTTCTCGATCTAGACCACCTAGAGGGCTGAAATTTCAGGATTGTGATCTAGGAATCATTCCCTTTCCATTTCTGTGCCTATCTTTGAATAAGACCAATTTTACAACAAGTTATGGGCAAAAATCCATGTTCAAACTTTAAATGCGAATATCTCGCTTAATATGCGTCCCAGAGGTATGAAAGTCGGCATCTAGAGGGCAATTTTTGAAGTCCAATATTTCTCGATCTAGACCACCTAGAGGGCTGAAATTTCAGGATTGTGATCTAGGAATCATTCCCTTTCCATTTCTGTGCTTATCTTTGAATAAGACCAATTTTAGAAGAAGTTATGGGCAAAAATCCATGTTCAAACTTTAAATGCGAATATCTCGCTTAATATGCGTCCCAGAGGTATGAAAGTCGGCATCTAGAGGGCAATTTTTGAAGTCCAATATTTCTCGATCTAGACCACCTAGAGGGCTGAAATTTCAGGATTGTGATCTAGGAATCATTCCCTTTCCATTTCTGTGCCTATCTTTGAATAAGACCAATTTTACAACAAGTTATGGGCAAAAATCCATGTTCAAACTTTAAATGCGAATATCTCGCTTAATATGCGTCCCAGAGGTATGAAAGTCGGCATCTAGAGGGCAATTTTTGAAGTCCAATATTTCTCGATCTAGACCACCTAGAGGGCTGAAATTTCAGGATTGTGATCTAGGAATCATTCCCTTTCCATTTCTGTGCCTATCTTTGAATAAGATCAATTTTACAACAAGTTATGGGCAAAAATCCATGTTCAAACTTTAAATGCGAATATCTCGCTTAATATGCGTCCCAGAGGTATGAAAGTCGGCATCTAGAGGGCAATTTTTGAAGTCCAATATTTCTCGATCTAGACCACCTAGAGGGCTGAAATTTCAGGATTGTGATCTAGGAATCATTCCCTTTCCATTTCTGTGCCTATCTTTGAATAAGACCAATTTTAGAACAAGTTATGGGCAAAAATCCATGTTCAAACTTTAAATGCGAATATCTCGCTTAATATCCGTCCCAGAGGTATGAAAGTCGGCATCTAGAGGGCAATTTTTGAAGTCCAATATTTCTCGATCTAGACCACCTAGAGGGCTGAAATTTCAGGATTGTGATCTAGGAATCATTCCCTTTCCATTTCTGTGCCTATCTTTGAATAAGATCAATTTTACAACAAGTTATGGGCAAAAATCAATGTTCAAACTTTAAATGCGAATATCTCGCTTAATATGCGTCCCAGAGGTATGAAAGTCGGCATCTAGAGGGCAATTTTTGAAGTCACATATTTCTCGATCTAGACCACCTAGAGGGCTGAAATTTCAGGATTGTGATCTAGGAATCATTCCCTTTCCATTTCTGTGCTTATCTTTGAATAAGACCAATTTTACAACAAGTTATGGGCAAAAACCCATGTTCAAACTTTAAATGCGAATATCTCGCTTAATATGCGTCCCAGAGGTATGAAAGTCGGCATCTAGAGGGCAATTTTTGAAGTCCAATATTTCTCGATCTAGACCACCTAGAGGGCTGAAATTTCAGGATTGTGATCTAGGAATCATTCCCTTTCCATTTCTGTGCCTATCTTTGAATAAGACCAATTTTAGAACAAGTTATGGGCAAAAACCCATGTTCAAACTTTAAATGCGAATATCTCGCTTAATATGCGTCCCAGAGGTATGAAAGTCGGCATCTAGAGAGCAATTTTTGAAGTCCAATATTTCTCGATCTAGACCACCTAGAGGGCTGAAATTTCAGGATTGTGATCTAGGAATCATTCCCTTTCCATTTCTGTGCCTATCTTTGAATAAGACCAATTTTACAACAAGTTATGGGCAAAAATCCATGTTCAAACTTTAAATGCGAATATTTCGCTTAATATCCGTCCCAGAGGTAAGAAAGTCGGCATCTAGAGGGCAATTTTTGAAGTCCAATATTTCTCGATCTAGACCACATAGAGGGCTGAAATTTCAGGATTGTGATCTAGGAATCATTCCCTTTCCATTTCTGTGCCTATCTTTGAATAAGATCAATTTTACAACAAGTTATGGGCAAAAATCAATGTTCAAACTTTAAATGCGAATATCTCGATTAATATGCGTCCCAGAGGTATGAAAGTCGGCATCTAGAGGGCAATTTTTGAAGTCCAATATTTCTCGATCTAGACCACCTAGAGGGCTGAAATTTCAGGATTGTGATCTAGGAATCATTCCCTTTCCATTTCTGTGCCTATCTTTGAATAAGACCAATTTTACAACAAGTTATGGGCAAAAATCCATGTTCAAACTTTAAATGCGAATATCTCGCTTAATATCCGTCCCAGAGGTATGAAAGTCGGCATCTAGAGGGCAATTTTTGAAGTCCAATATTTCTCGATCTAGACCACATAGAGGGCTGAAATTTCAGGATTGTGATCTAGGAATCATTCCCTTTCCATTTCTGTGCCTATCTTTGAATAAGACCAATTTTACAACAAGTTATGGGCAAAAATCCATGTTCAAACTTTAAATGCGAATATCTCGCTTAATATCCGTCCCAGAGGTATGAAAGTCGGCATCTAGAGGGCAATTTTTGAAGTCCAATATTTCTCGATCTAGACCACCTAGAGGGCTGAAATTTCAGGATTGTGATCTAGGAATCATTCCCTTTCCATTTCTGTGCCTATCTTTGAATAAGACCAATTTTACAACAAGTTATGGGCAAAAATCCATGTTCAAACTTTAAATGCGAATATCTCGCTTAATATGCGTCCCAGAGGCATGAAAGTCGGCATCTAGAGGGCAATTTTTGAAGTCCAATATTTCTGGATCTAGACCACCTAGAGGGCTGAAATTTCAGGATTGTGATCTAGGAATCATTCCCTTTCCATTTCTGTGCCTATCTTTGAATAAGACCAATTTTACAACAAGTTATGGGCAAAAATCCATGTTCGCTTAATATGCGTCCCAGAGGTATGAAAGTCGGCATCTAGAGGGCAATTTTTGAAGTCCAATATTTCTCGATCTAGACCACCTAGAGGGCTGAAATTTCAGGATTGTGATCTAGGAATCATTCCCTTTCCATTTCTGTGCTTATCTTTGAATAAGACCAATTTTACAACAAGTTATGGGCAAAAATCCATGTTCAAACTTTAAATGCGAATATCTCGCTTAATATGCGTCCCAGAGGTATGAAAGTCGGCATCTAAAGGGCAATTTTTGAAGTCCAATATTTCTCGATCTAGACCACCTAGAGGGCTGAAATTTCAGGATTGTGATCTAGGAATCATTCCCTTTCCATTTATGTGCCTATCTTTGAATAAGACCAATTTTACAACAAGTTATGGGCAAAAATCCATGTTCAAACTTTAAATGCGAATATCTCGCTTAATATGCGTCCCAGAGGTATGAAAGTCGGCATCTAGAGGGCAATTTTTGAAGTCCAATATTTCTCGATCTAGACCACCTAGAGGGCTAAAATTTCAGGATTGTGATCTAGGAATCATTCCCTTTCCATTTCTGTGCCTATCTTTGAATAAGACCAATTTTACAACAAGTTATGGGCAAAAATCCATGTTCAAACTTTAAATGCGAATATCTCGCTTAATATCCGTCCCAGAGGTATGAAAGTCGGCATCTAGAGGGCAATTTTTGAAGTCCAATATTTCTCGATCTAGACCACCTAGAGGGCTGAAATTTCAGGATTGTGATCTAGGAATCATTCCCTTTCCATTTCTGTGCCTATCTTTGAATAAGACCAATTTTACAACAAGTTATGGGCAAAAATCCATGTTCAAACTTTAAATGCGAATATCTCGCTTAATATGCGTCCCAGAGGTATGAAAGTCGGCATCTAGAGGGCAATTTTTGAAGTCCAATATTTCTCGATCTAGACCACCTAGAGGGCTGAAATTTCAGGATTGTGATCTAGGAATCATTCCCTTTCCATTTCTGTGCTTATCTTTGAATAAGACCAATTTTACAACAAGTTATGGGCAAAAATCCATGTTCAAACTTTAAATGCGAATATCTCGCTTAATATGCGTCCCAGAGGTATGAAAGTCGGCATCTAGAGGGCAATTTTTGAAGTCCAATATTTCTCGATCTAGACCACCTAGAGGGCTGAAATTTCAGGATTGTGATCTAGGAATCATTCCCTTTCCATTTCTGTGCCTATCTTTGAATAAGACCAATTTTAGAACAAGTTATGGGCAAAAATCCATGTTCAAACTTTAAATGCGAATATCTCGCTTAATATGCGTCCCAGAGGTATGAAAGTCGGCATCTAGAGAGCAATTTTTGAAGTCCAATATTTCTCGATCTAGACCACCTAGAGGGCTGAAATTTCAGGATTGTGATCTAGGAATCATTCCCTTTCCATTTCTGTGCTTATCTTTGAATAAGACCAATTTTACAACAAGTTATGGGCAAAAATCCATGTTCAAACTTTAAATGCGAATATCTCGCTTAATATGCGTCCCAGAGGTATGAAAGTCGGCATCTAGAGGGCAATTTTTGAAGTCCAATATTTCTCCATCTAGACCACCTAGAGGGCTGAAATTTCAGGATTGTGATCTAGGAATCATTCCCTTTCCATTTCTGTGCCTATCTTTGAATAAGACCAATTTTACAACAAGTTATGGGCAAAAATCCATGTTCAAACTTTAAATGCGAATATCTCGCTTAATATGCGTCCCAGAGGTATGAAAGTCGGCATCTAGAGGGCAATTTTTGAAGTCCAATATTTCTCGATCTAGACCACCTAGAGGGCTGAAATTTCAGGATTGTGATCTAGGAATCATTCCCTTTCCATTTCTGTGCCTATCTTTGAATAAGACCAATTTTACAACAAGTTATGGGCAAAAATCCATGTTCAAACTTTAAATGCGAATATCTCGCTTAATATGCGTCCCAGAGGTATGAAAGTCGGCATCTAGAGGGCAATTTTTGAAGTCCAATATTTCTCGATCTAGACCACCTAGAGGGCTGAAATTTCAGGATTGTGATCTAGGAATCATTCCCTTTCCATTTCTGTGCCTATCTTTGAATAAGACTAATTTTACAACAAGTTATGGGCAAAAATCCATGTTCAAACTTTAAATGCGAATATCTCGCTTAATATGCGTCCCAGAGGTATGAAAGTCGGCATCTAGAGGGCAATTTTTGAAGTCCAATATTTCTCGATCTAGACCACCTAGAGGGCTGAAATTTCAGGATTGTGATCTAGGAATCATTCCCTTTCCATTTCTGTGCCTATCTTTGAATAAGACCAATTTTACAACAAGTTATGGGCAAAAATCCATGTTCAAACTTTAAATGCGAATATCTCGCTTAATATGCGTCCCAGAGGTATGAAAGTCGGCATCTAGAGGGCAATTTTTGAAGTCCAATATTTCTCGATCTAGACCACCTAGAGGGCTGAAATTTCAGGATTGTGATCTAGGAATCATTCCCTTTCCATTTCTGTGCCTATCTTTGAATAAGACCAATTTTACAACAAGTTATGGGCAAAAATCCATGTTCAAACTTTAAATGCGAATATCTCGCTTAATATGCGTCCCAGAGGTATGAAAGTCGGCATCTAGAGGGCAATTTTTGAAGTCCAATATTTCTCGATCTAGACCACCTAGAGGGCTGAAATTTCAGGATTGTGATCTAGGAATCATTCCCTTTCCATTTCTGTGCTTATCTTTGAATAAGACCAATTTTACAACAAGTTATGGGCAAAAATCCATGTTCAAACTTTAAATGCGAATATCTCGCTTAATATGCGTCCCAGAGGTATGAAAGTCGGCATCTAGAGGGCAATTTTTGAAGTCCAATATTTCTCGATCTAGACCACCTAGAGGGCTGAAATTTCAGGATTGTGATCTAGGAATCATTCCCTTTCCATTTCTGTGCCTATCTTTGAATAAGACCAATTTTAGAACAAGTTATGGGCAAAAATCCATGTTCAAACTTTAAATGCGAATATCTCGCTTAATATGCGTCCCAGAGGTATGAAAGTCGGCATCTAGAGAGCAATTTTTGAAGTCCAATATTTCTCGATCTAGACCACCTAGAGGGCTGAAATTTCAGGATTGTGATCTAGGAATCATTCCCTTTCCATTTCTGTGCTTATCTTTGAATAAGACCAATTTTACAACAAGTTATGGGCAAAAATCCATGTTCAAACTTTAAATGCGAATATCTCGCTTAATATGCGTCCCAGAGGTATGAAAGTCGGCATCTAGAGGGCAATTTTTGAAGTCCAATATTTCTCGATCTAGACCACCTAGAGGGCTGAAATTTCAGGATTGTGATCTAGGAATCATTCCCTTTCCATTTCTGTGCCTATCTTTGAATAAGACCAATTTTACAACAAGTTATGGGCAAAAATCCATGTTCAAACTTTAAATGCGAATATCTCGCTTAATATGCGTCCCAGAGGTATGAAAGTCGGCATCTAGAGGGCAATTTTTGAAGTCCAATATTTCTCGATCTAGACCACCTAGAGGGCTGAAATTTCAGGATTGTGATCTAGGAATCATTCCCTTTCCATTTCTGTGCCTATCTTTGAATAAGACCAATTTTACAACAAGTTATGGGCAAAAATCCATGTTCAAACTTTAAATGCGAATATCTCGCTTAATATGCGTCCCAGAGGTATGAAAGTCGGCATCTAGAGGGCAATTTTTGAAGTCCAATATTTCTCGATCTAGACCACCTAGAGGGCTGAAATTTCAGGATTGTGATCTAGGAATCATTCCCTTTCCATTTCTGTGCCTATCTTTGAATAAGACTAATTTTACAACAAGTTATGGGCAAAAATCCATGTTCAAACTTTAAATGCGAATATCTCGCTTAATATGCGTCCCAGAGGTATGAAAGTCGGCATCTAGAGGGCAATTTTTGAAGTCCAATATTTCTCGATCTAGACCACCTAGAGGGCTGAAATTTCAGGATTGTGATCTAGGAATCATTCCCTTTCCATTTCTGTGCCTATCTTTGAATAAGACCAATTTTACAACAAGTTATGGGCAAAAATCCATGTTCAAACTTTAAATGCGAATATCTCGCTTAATATGCGTCCCAGAGGTATGAAAGTCGGCATCTAGAGGGCAATTTTTGAAGTCCAATATTTCTCGATCTAGACCACCTAGAGGGCTGAAATTTCAGGATTGTGATCTAGGAATCATTCCCTTTCCATTTCTGTGCCTATCTTTGAATAAGACCAATTTTACAACAAGTTATGGGCAAAAATCCATGTTCAAACTTTAAATGCGAATATCTCGCTTAATATGCGTCCCAGAGGTATGAAAGTCGGCATCTAGAGGGCAATTTTTGAAGTCCAATATTTCTCGATCTAGACCACCTAGAGGGCTGAAATTTCAGGATTGTGATCTAGGAATCATTCCCTTTCCATTTCTGTGCCTATCTTTGAATAAGACTAATTTTACAACAAGTTATGGGCAAAAATCCATGTTCAAACTTTAAATGCGAATATCTCGCTTAATATGCGTCCCAGAGGTATGAAAGTCGGCATCTAGAGGGCAATTTTTGAAGTCCAATATTTCTCGATCTAGACCACCTAGAGGGCTGAAATTTCAGGATTGTGATCTAGGAATCATTCCCTTTCCATTTCTGTGCCTATCTTTGAATAAGACCAATTTTACAACAAGTTATGGGCAAAAATCCATGTTCAAACTTTAAATGCGAATATCTCGCTTTAATATGCGTCCCAGAGGCATGAAAGTCGGCATCTAGAGGGCAATTTTTGAAGTCCAATATTTCTCGATCTAGACCACCTAGAGGGCTGAAATTTCAGGATTGTGATCTAGGAATCATTCCCTTTCCATTTCTGTGTCTATCTTTGAATAAGACCAATTTTACAACAAGTTATGGGCAAAAATCCATGTTCAAACTTTAAATGCGAATATATGCGTCCCCAGAGGTATGAAAGTCGGCATCTAGAGGGCAATTTTTGAAGTCCAATATTTCTCGATCTAGACCACCTAGAGGGCTGAAATTTCAGGATTGTGATCTAGGAATCATTCCCTTTCCATTTCTGTGCCTATCTTTGAATAAGATCAATTTTACAACAAGTTATGGGCAAAAATCCATGTTCAAACTTTAAATACGAATATCTCGCTTAATATGCGTCCCAGAGGTATGAAAGTCGGCATCTAGAGGGCAATTTTTGAAGTCCAATATTTCTCGATCTAGACCACCTAGAGGGCTGAAATTTCAGGATTGTGATCTAGGAATCATTCCCTTTCCATTTCTGTGCCTATCTTTGAATAAGACCAATTTTACAACAAGTTATGGGCAAAAATCATGTTCAAACTTTAAATGCGAATATCTCGCTTAATATCCGTCCCAGAGGTATGAAAGTCGGCATCTAGAGGGCAATTTTTGAAGTCCAATATTTCTCGATCTAGACCACCTAGAGGGCTGAAATTTCAGGATTGTGATCTAGGAATCATTCCCTTTCCATTTCTGTGCCTATCTTTGAATAAGATCAATTTTACAACAAGTTATGGGCAAAAATCAATGTTCAAACTTTAAATGCGAATATCTCGCTTAATATGCGTCCCAGAGGTATGAAAGTCGGCATCTAGAGGGCAATTTTTGAAGTCCAATATTTCTCGATCTAGACCACCTAGAGGGCTGAATTTCAGGATTGTGATCTAGGATCATTCCCTTTCCATTTCTGTGCTTATCTTTGAATAAGACCAATTTTACAACAAGTTATGGGCAAAATCCATGTTCAAACTTTAAATGCGAATATCTCGCTTAATATGCGTCCCATAGGTATGAAAGTCGGCATCTAGAGGGCAATTTTTGAAGTCCAATATTTCTCGATCTAGACCACCTAGAGGGCTGAAATTTCAGGATTGTGATCTAGGAATCATTCCCTTTCCATTTCTGTGCCTTTCTTTGAATAAGACCAATTTTACAACAAGTTATGGGCAAAAATCCATGTTCAAACTTTAAATGCGAATATCTCGCTTAATATGCGTCCCAGAGGCATGAAAGTCGGCATCTAGAGGGCAATTTTTGAAGTCCAATATTTCTCGATCTAGACCACCTAGAGGGCTGAAATTTCAGGATTGTGATCTAGGAATCATTCCCTTTCCATTTCTGTGTCTATCTTTGAATAAGACCAATTTTACAACAAGTTATGGGCAAAAATCCATGTTCAAACTTTAAATGCGAATATCTCGCTTAATATGCGTCCCAGAGGTATGAAAGTCGGCATCTAGAGGGCAATTTTTGAAGTCAAATATTTCTCGATCTAGACCACCTAGAGGGCTGAAATTTCAGGATTGTGATCTAGGAATCATTCCCTTTCCATTTCTGTGCCTATCTTTGAATAAGATCAATTTTACAACAAGTTATGGGCAAAAATCAATGTTCAAACTTTAAATGCGAATATCTCGCTTAATATGCGTCCCAGAGGTATGAAAGTCGGCATCTAGAGGGCAATTTTTGAAGTCCAATATTTCTCGATCTAGACCACCTAGAGGGCTGAAATTTCAGGATTGTGATCTAGGAATCATTCCCTTTCCATTTCTGTGCCTATCTTTGAATAAGATCAATTTTACAACAAGTTATGGGCAAAAATCAATGTTCAAACTTTAAATGCGAATATCTCGCTTAATATGCGTCCCAGAGGTATGAAAGTCGGCATCTAGAGGGCAATTTTTGAAGTCCAATATTTCTCGATCTAGACCACCTAGAGGGCTGAAATTTCAGGATTGTGATCTAGGAATCATTCCCTTTCCATTTCTGTGCCTATCTTTGAATAAGATCAATTTTACAACAAGTTATGGGCAAAAATCAATGTTCAAACTTTAAATGCGAATATCTCGCTTAATATGCGTCCCAGAGGTATGAAAGTCGGCATCTAGAGGGCAATTTTTGAAGTCCAATATTTCTCGATCTAGACCACCTAGAGGGCTGAAATTTCAGGATTGTGATCTAGGAATCATTCCCTTTCCATTTCTGTGCT
Source organism: Eupeodes luniger (assembly GCA_951509635.1). NCBI lineage: Eukaryota > Metazoa > Arthropoda > Insecta > Diptera > Syrphidae > Eupeodes > Eupeodes luniger. Next base: position 55,083 of record CATOCI010000008.1, read on the forward strand.
TATCTTTGAATAAGACCAATTTTACAACAAGTTATGGGCAAAAATCCATGTTCAAACTTTAAATGCGAATATCTCGCTTAATATGCGTCCCAGAGGTATGAAAGTCGGCATCTAGAGGGCAATTTTTGAAGTCCAATATTTCTCGATCTAGACCACCTAGAGGGCTGAAATTTCAGGATTGTGATCTAGGAATCATTCCCTTTCCATTTCTGTGCCTATCTTTGAATAAGACCAATTTTAGAACAAGTTATGGGCAAAAATCCATGTTCAAACTTTAAATGCGAATATCTCGCTTAATATGCGTCCCAGAGGTATGAAAGTCGGCATCTAGAGAGCAATTTTTGAAGTCCAATATTTCTCGATCTAGACCACCTAGAGGGCTGAAATTTCAGGATTGTGATCTAGGAATCATTCCCTTTCCATTTCTGTGCCTTTCTTTGAATAAGACCAATTTTACAACAAGTTATGGGCAAAAATCCATGTTCAAACTTTAAATGCGAATATCTCGCTTAATATGCGTCCCAGAGGCATGAAAGTCGGCATCTAGAGGGCAATTTTTGAAGTCCAATATTTCTCGATCTAGACCACCTAGAGGGCTGAAATTTCAGGATTGTGATCTAGGAATCATTCCCTTTCCATTTCTGTGCCTATCTTTGAATAAGACCAATTTTACAACAAGTTATGGGCAAAAATCCATGTTCAAACTTTAAATGCGAATATATGCGTCCCAGAGGTATGAAAGTCGGCATCTAGAGGGCAATTTTTGAAGTCCAATATTTCTCGATCTAGACCACCTAGAGGGCTGAAATTTCAGGATTGTGATCTAGGAATCATTCCCTTTCCATTTCTGTGCCTATCTTTGAATAAGATCAATTTTACAACAAGTTATGGGCAAAAATCCATGTTCAAACTTTAAATACGAATATCTCGCTTAATATGCGTCCCAGAGGTATGAAAGTCGGCATCTAGATGGCAATTTTGAAGTCCAATATTTCTCGATCTAGACCACCTAGAGGGCTGAAATTTCAGGATTGTGATCTAGGAATCATTCCCTTTCCATTTCTGTGCCTATCTTTGAATAAGACCAATTTTACAACAAGTTATGGGCAAAAATCCATGTTCAAACTTTAAATGCGAATATCTCGCTTAATATCCGTCCCAGAGGTATGAAAGTCGGCATCTAGAGGGCAATTTTTGAAGTCCAATATTTCTCGATCTAGACCACCTAGAGGGCTGAAATTTCAGGATTGTGATCTAGGAATCATTCCCTTTCCATTTCTGTGCCTATCTTTGAATAAGATCAATTTTACAACAAGTTATGGGCAAAAATCAATGTTCAAACTTTAAATGCGAATATCTCGCTTAATATGCGTCCCAGAGGTATGAAAGTCGGCATCTAGAGGGCAATTTTTGAAGTCCAATATTTCTCGATCTAGACCACCTAGAGGGCTGAAATTTCAGGATTGTGATCTAGGAATCATTCCCTTTCCATTTCTGTGCTTATCTTTGAATAAGACCAATTTTACAACAAGTTATGGGCAAAAATCCATGTTCAAACTTTAAATGCGAATATCTCGCTTAATATGCGTCCCATAGGTATGAAAGTCGGCATCTAGAGGGCAATTTTGAAGTCCAATATTTCTCGATCTAGACCACCTAGAGGGCTGAAATTTCAGGATTGTGATCTAGGAATCATTCCCTTTCCATTTCTGTGCCTTTCTTTGAATAAGACCAATTTTACAACAAGTTATGGGCAAAAATCCATGTTCAAACTTTAAATGCGAATATCTCGCTTAATATGCGTCCCAGAGGCATGAAAGTCGGCATCTAGAGGGCAATTTTTGAAGTCCAATATTTCTCGATCTAGACCACCTAGAGGGCTGAAATTTCAGGATTGTGATCTAGGAATCATTCCCTTTCCATTTCTGTGTCTATCTTTGAATAAGACCAATTTTACAACAAGTTATGGGCAAAAATCCATGTTCAAACTTTAAATGCGAATATATGCGTCCCAGAGGTATGAAGTCGGCATCTAGAGGGCAATTTTTGAAGTCCAATATTTCTCGATCTAGACCACCTAGAGGGCTGAAATTTCAGGATTGTGATCTAGGAATCATTCCCTTTCCATTTCTGTGCCTATCTTTGAATAAGATCAATTTTACAACAAGTTATGGGCAAAAATCCATGTTCAAACTTTAAATACGAATATCTCGCTTAATATGCGTCCCAGAGGTATGAAAGTCGGCATCTAGATGGCAATTTTTGAAGTCCAATATTTCTCGATCTAGACCACCTAGAGGGCTGAAATTTCAGGATTGTGATCTAGGAATCATTCCCTTTCCATTTCTGTGCCTATCTTTGAATAAGACCAATTTTACAACAAGTTATGGGCAAAAATCCATGTTCAAACTTTAAATGCGAATATCTCGCTTAATATCCGTCCCAGAGGTATGAAAGTCGGCATCTAGAGGGCAATTTTTGAAGTCCAATATTTCTCGATCTAGACCACCTAGAGGGCTGAAATTTCAGGATTGTGATCTAGGAATCATTCCCTTTCCATTTCTGTGCCTATCTTTGAATAAGATCAATTTTACAACAAGTTATGGGCAAAAATCAATGTTCAAACTTAAATGCGAATATCTCGCTTAATATGCGTCCCAGAGGTATGAAAGTCGGCATCTAGAGGGCAATTTTTGAAGTCCAATATTTCTCGATCTAGACCACCTAGAGGGCTGAAATTTCAGGATTGTGATCTAGGAATCATTCCCTTTCCATTTCTGTGCTTATCTTTGAATAAGACCAATTTTACAACAAGTTATGGGCAAAAATCCATGTTCAAACTTTAAATGCGAATATCTCGCTTAATATGCGTCCCATAGGTATGAAAGTCGGCATCTAGAGGGCAATTTTTGAAGTCCAATATTTCTCGATCTAGACCACCTAGAGGGCTGAAATTTCAGGATTGTGATCTAGGAATCATTCCCTTTCCATTTCTGTGCCTTTCTTTGAATAAGACCAATTTTACAACAAGTTATGGGCAAAAATCCATGTTCAAACTTTAAATGCGAATATCTCGCTTAATATGCGTCCCAGAGGCATGAAAGTCGGCATCTAGAGGGCAATTTTTGAAGTCCAATATTTCTCGATCTAGACCACCTAGAGGGCTGAAATTTCAGGATTGTGATCTAGGAATCATTCCCTTTCCATTTCTGTGTCTATCTTTGAATAAGACCAATTTTACAACAAGTTATGGGCAAAAAATCCATGTTCAAACTTTAAATGCGAATATCTCGCTTAATATGCGTCCCAGAGGTATGAAAGTCGGCATCTAGAGGGCAATTTTTGAAGTCAAATATTTCTCGATCTAGACCACCTAGAGGGCTGAAATTTCAGGATTGTGATCTAGGAATCATTCCCTTTCCATTTCTGTGCCTATCTTTGAATAAGATCAATTTTACAACAAGTTATGGGCAAAAATCAATGTTCAAACTTTAAATGCGAATATCTCGCTTAATATGCGTCCCAGAGGTATGAAAGTCGGCATCTAGAGGGCAATTTTTGAAGTCCAATATTTCTCGATCTAGACCACCTAGAGGGCTGAAATTTCAGGATTGTGATCTAGGAATCATTCCCTTTCCATTTCTGTGCCTTTCTTTGAATAAGACCAATTTTACAACAAGTTATGGGCAAAAATCCATGTTCAAACTTTAAATGCGAATATCTCGCTTAATATGCGTCCCAGAGGCATGAAAGTCGGCATCTAGAGGGCAATTTTTGAAGTCCAATATTTCTCGATCTAGACCACCTAGAGGGCTGAAATTTCAGGATTGTGATCTAGGAATCATTCCCTTTCCATTTCTGTGTCTATCTTTGAATAAGACCAATTTTACAACAAGTTATGGGCAAAAATCCATGTTCAAACTTTAAATCCGAATATCTCGCTTAATATGCGTCCCAGAGGTATGAAAGTCGGCATCTAGAGGGCAATTTTTGAAGTCCAATATTTCTCGATCTAGACCACCTAGAGGGCTGAAATTTCAGGATTGTGATCTAGGAATCATTCCCTTTCCATTTCTGTGCCTATCTTTGAATAAGACCAATTTTACAACAAGTTATGGGCAAAAATCCATGTTCAAACTTTAAATGCGAATATCTCGCTTAATATGCGTCCCAGAGGTATGAAAGTCCGCATCTAGAGGGCAATTTTTGAAGTCCAATATTTCTCGATCCAGACCACCTAGAGGGCTGAAATTTCAGGATTGTGATCTAGGAATCATTCCCTTTCCATTTCTGTGTCTATCTTTGAATAAGACCAATTTTACAACAAGTTATGGGCAAAAATCCATGTTCAAACTTTAAATGCGAATATCTCGCTTAATATGCGTCCCAGAGGTATGAAAGTCGGCATCTAGAGGGCAATTTTTGAAGTCCAATATTTCTCGATCTAGACCACCTAGAGGGCTGAAATTTCAGGATTGTGATCTAGGAATCATTCCCTTTCCATTTCTGTGCCTATCTTTGAATAAGACCAATTTTACAACAAGTTATGGGCAAAAATCCATGTTCAAACTTTAAATGCGAATATCTCGCTTAATATGCGTCCCAGAGGTATGAAAGTCGGCATCTAGAGGGCAATTTTTGAAGTCCAATATTTCTCGATCTAGACCACCTAGAGGGCTGAAATTTCAGGATTGTGATCTAGGAATCATTCCCTTTCCATTTCTGTGCCTATCTTTGAATAAGACCAATTTTACAACAAGTTATGGGCAAAAATCCATGTTCAAACTTTAAATGCGAATATCTCGCTTAATATGCGTCCCAGAGGCATGAAAGTCGGCATCTAGAGGGCAATTTTTGAAGTCCAATATTTCTCGATCTAGACCACCTAGAGGGCTGAAATTTCAGGATTGTGATCTAGGAATCATTCCCTTTCCATTTCTGTGTCTATCTTTGAATAAGACCAATTTTACAACAAGTTATGGGCAAAAATCCATGTTCAAACTTTAAATGCGAATATCTCGCTTAATATGCGTCCCAGAGGTATGAAAGTCGGCATCTAGAGGGCAATTTTTGAAGTCCAATATTTCTCGATCTAGACCACCTAGAGGGCTGAAATTTCAGGATTGTGATCTAGGAATCATTCCCTTTCCATTTCTGTGCCTATCTTTGAATAAGATCAATTTTACAACAAGTTATGGGCAAAAATCCATGTTCAAACTTTAAATGCGAATATCTCGCTTAATATGCGTCCCAGAGGTATGAAAGTCGGCATCTAGAGGGCAATTTTTGAAGTCCAATATTTCTCGATCTAGACCACCTAGAGGGCTGAAATTTCAGGATTGTGATCTAGGAATCATTCCCTTTCCATTTCTGTGCCTTTCTTTGAATAAGACCAATTTTACAACAAGTTATGGGCAAAAATCCATGTTCAAACTTTAAATGCGAATATCTCGCTTAATATGCGTCCCAGAGGCATGAAAGTCGGCATCTAGAGGGCAATTTTTGAAGTCCAATATTTCTCGATCTAGACCACCTAGAGGGCTGAAATTTCAGGATTGTGATCTAGGAATCATTCCCTTTCCATTTCTGTGTCTATCTTTGAATAAGACCAATTTTACAACAAGTTATGGGCAAAAATCCATGTTCAAACTTTAAATGCGAATATCTCGCTTAATATGCGTCCCAGAGGTATGAAAGTCGGCATCTAGAGGGCAATTTTTAAAGTCCAATATTTCTCGATCTAGACCACCTAGAGGGCTGAAATTTCAGGATTGTGATCTAGGAATCATTCCCTTTCCATTTCTGTGCCTATCTTTGAATAAGACCAATTTTACAACAAGTTATGGGCAAAAATCCATGTTCAAACTTTAAATGCGAATATCTCGCTTAATATGCGTCCCAGAGGTATGAAAGTCGGCATCTAGAGGGCAATTTTTGAAGTCCAATATTTCTCGATCTAGACCACCTAGAGGGCTGAAATTTCAGGATTGTGATCTAGGAATCATTCCCTTTCCATTTCTGTGCCTATCTCTGAATAAGACCAATTTTACAACAAGTTATGGGCAAAAATCCATGTTCAAACTTTAAATGCGAATATCTCGCTTAATATGCGTCCCAGAGGTATGAAAGTCGGCATCTAGAGGGCAATTTTTGAAGTCCAATATTTCTCGATCTAGACCACCTAGAGGGCTGAAATTTCAGGATTGTGATCTAGGAATCATTCCCTTTCCATTTCTGTGCCTTTCTTTGAATAAGACCAATTTTACAACAAGTTATGGGCAAAAATCCATGTTCAAACTTTAAATGCGAATATCTCGCTTAATATGCGTCCCAGAGGCATGAAAGTCGGCATCTAGAGGGCAATTTTTGAAGTCCAATATTTCTCGATCTAGACCACCTAGAGGGCTGAAATTTCAGGATTGTGATCTAGGAATCATTCCCTTTCCATTTCTGTGTCTATCTTTGAATAAGACCAATTTTACAACAAGTTATGGGCAAAAATCCATGTTCAAACTTTAAATGCGAATATCTCGCTTAATATGCGTCCCAGAGGTATGAAAGTCGGCATCTAGAGGGCAATTTTTGAAGTCCAATATTTCTCGATCTAGACCAACTAGAGGGCTGAAATTTCAGGATTGTGATCTAGGAATCATTCCCTTTCCATTTCTGTGCCTATCTTTGAATAAGACCAATTTTACAACAAGTTATGGGCAAAAATCCATGTTCAAACTTTAAATGCGAATATCTCGCTTAATATGCGTCCCAGAGGTATGAAAGTCCGCATCTAGAGGGCAATTTTTGAAGTCCAATATTTCTCGATCTAGACCACCTAGAGGGCTGAAATTTCAGGATTGTGATCTAGGAATCATTCCCTTTCCATTTCTGTGTCTATCTTTGAATAAGACCAATTTTACAACAAGTTATGGGCAAAAATCCATGTTCAAACTTTAAATGCGAATATCTCGCTTAATATGCGTCCCAGAGGTATGAAAGTCGGCATCTAGAGGGCAATTTTTGAAGTCCAATATTTCTCGATCTAGACCACTTAGAGGGCTGAAATTTCAGGATTGTGATCTAGGAATCATTCCCTTTCCATTTCTGTGCCTATCTTTGAATAAGACCAATTTTACAACAAGTTATGGGCAAAAATCCATGTTCAAACTTTAAATGCGAATATCTCGCTTAATATGCGTCCCAGAGGTATGAAAGTCGGCATCTAGAGGGCAATTTTTGAAGTCCAATATTTCTCGATCTAGACCACCTAGAGGGCTGAAATTTCAGGATTGTGATCTAGGAATCATTCCCTTTCCATTTCTGTGCCTATCTTTGAATAAGACCAATTTTACAACAAGTTATGGGCAAAAATCCATGTTCAAACTTTAAATGCGAATATCTCGCTTAATATGCGTCCCAGAGGTATGAAAGTCGGCATCTAGAGGGCAATTTTTGAAGTCCAATATTTCTCGATCTAGACCACCTAGAGGGCTGAAATTTCAGGATTGTGATCTAGGAATCATTCCCTTTCCATTTCTGTGCCTATCTTTGAATAAGACCAATTTTACAACAAGTTATGGGCAAAAATCCATGTTCAAACTTTAAATGCGAATATCTCGCTTAATATGCGTCCCAGAGGTATGAAAGTCGGCATCTAGAGGGCAATTTTTGAAGTCCAATATTTCTCGATCTAGACCACCTAGAGGGCTGAAATTTCAGGATTGTGATCTAGGAATCATTCCCTTTCCATTTCTGTG
>CATOCI010000009.1:0-48764 GCA_951509635.1 Eupeodes luniger
TTTCAGGATTGTGATCTAGGAATCATTCCCTTTCCATTTCTGTGCCTATCTTTGAATAAGACCAATTTTACAACAAGTTATGGGCAAAAATCCATGTTCAAACTTTAAATGCGAATATCTCGCTTAATATGCGTCCCAGAGCCATGAAAGTCGGCATCTAGAGGGCAATTTTTGAAGTCCAATATTTCTCGATCTAGACCACCTAGAGGGCTGAAATTTCAGGATTGTGATCTAGGAATCATTCCCTTTCCATTTCTGTGCCTATCTTTGAATAAGACCAATTTTACAACAAGTTATGGGCAAAAATCCATGTTCAAACTTTAAATGCGAATATCTCGCTTAATATGCGTCCCAGAGCCATGAAAGTCGGCATCTAGAGGGCAATTTTTGAAGTACAATATTTCTCGATCTAGACCACCTAGAGGGCTGAAATTTAAGGATTGTGATCTAGGAATCATTCCTTTCCATTTCTGTGCCTATCTTTGAATAAGACCAATTTTACAACAAGTTATGGGCAAAAATCCATGTTCAAACTTTAAATGCGAATATCTCGCTTAATATGCGTCCCAGAGCCATGAAAGTCGGCATCTAGAGGGCAATTTTTGAAGTACAATATTTCTCGATCTAGACCACCTAGAGGGCTGAAATTTCAGGATTGTGATCTAGGAATCATTCCCTTTCCATTTCTGTGCCTATCTTTGAATAAGACCAATTTTACAACAAGTTATGGGCAAAAATCCATGTTCAAACTTTAAATGCGAATATCTCGCTTAATATGCGTCCCAGAGCCATGAAAGTCGGCATCTAGAGGGCAATTTTTGAAGTCCAATATTTCTCGATCTAGACCACCTAGAGGGCTGGAATTTCAGGATTGTGATCTAGGAATCATTCCCTTTCCATTTCTGTGCCTATATTTGAATAAGACAAATTTTACAACAAGTTATGGGCAAAAATCCATGTTCAAACTTTAAATGCGAATATCTCGCTTAATATGCGTCCCAGAGCCATGAAAGTCGGCATCTAGAGGGCAATTTTTGAAGTACAATATTTCTCGATCTAGACCACCTAGAGGGCTGAAATTTCAGGATTGTGATCTAGGAATCATTCCCTTTCCATTTCTGTGCCTATCTTTGAATAAGACCAATTTTACAACAAGTTATGGGCAAAAATCCATGTTCAAACTTTAAATGCGAATATCTCGCTTAATATGCGTCCCAGAGCCATGAAAGTCGGCATCTAGAGGGCAATTTTTGAAGTCCAATATTTCTCGATCTAGACCACCTAGAGGGCTTAAATTTCAGGATTGTGATCTAGGAATCATTCCCTTTCCATTTCTGTGCCTATCTTTGAATAAGACCAATTTTACAACAAGTTATGGGCAAAAATCCATGTTCAAACTTTAAATGCGAATATCTCGCTTAATATGCGTCCCAGAGCCATGAAAGTCGGCATCTAGAGGGCAATTTTTGAAGTCCAATATTTCTCGATCTAGACCACCTAGAGGGCTGAAATTTCAGGATTGTGATCTAGGAATCATTCCCTTTCCATTTCTGTGCCTATCTTTGAATAAGACCAATTTTACAACAAGTTATGGGCAAAAATCCATGTTCAAACTTTAAATGCGAATATCTCGCTTAATATTCGTCCCAGAGCCATGAAAGTCGGCATCTAGAGGGCAATTTTTGAAGTCCAATATTTCTCAATCTAGACCACTTAGAGGGCTGAAATTTCAGGATTGTGATCTAGGAATCATTCCCTTTCCATTTCTGTGCCTATCTTTGAATAAGACCAATTTTACAACAAGTTATGGGCAAAAATCCATGTTCAACTTTTAAATGCGAATATCTCGCTTAATATGCGTCCCAGAGCCATGAAAGTCGGCATCTAGAGGGCAATTTTTGAAGTCCAATATTTCTCGATCTAGACCACCTAGAGGGCTGAAATTTCAGGATTGTGATCTAGGAATCATTCCCTTTCCATTTCTGTGCCTATCTTTGAATAAGACCAATTTTACAACAAGTTATGGGCAAAAATCCATGTTCAAACTTTAAATGCGAATATCTCGCTTAATATGCGTCCCAGAGCCATGAAAGTCGGCATCTAGAGGGCAATTTTTGAAGTACAATATTTCTCGATCTAGACCACCTAGAGGGCTGAAATTTCAGGATTGTGATCTAGAAATCATTCCCTTTCCATTTCTGTGCCTATCTTTGAATAAGACCAATTTTACAACAAGTTATGGGCAAAAATCCATGTTCAAACTTTAAATGCGAATATCTCGCTTAATATGCGTCCCAGAGCCATGAAAGTCGGCATCTAGAGGGCAATTTTTGAAGTACAATATTTCTCGATCTAGACCACCTAGAGGGCTGAAATTTCAGGATTGTGATCTAGGAATCATTCCCTTTCCATTTATGCGTCCCAGAGCCATGAAAGTCGGCATCTAGAGGGCAATTTTTGAAGTACTATATTTCTCGATCTAGACCACCTAGAGGGCTGAAATTTCAGGATTGTGATCTAGGAATCATTCCCTTTCCATTTCTGTGCCTATCTTTGAATAAGACCAATTTTACAACAAGTTATGGGCAAAAATCCATGTTCAAACTTTAAATGCGAATATCTCGCTTAATATGCGTCCCAGAGCCATGAAAGTCGGCATCTAGAGGGCAATTTTTGAAGTCCAATATTTCTCGATCTAGACCACCTAGAGGGCTGAAATTTCAGGATTGTGATCTAGGAATCATTCCCTTTCCATTTCTGTGCCTATCTTTGAATAAGACCAATTTTACAACAAGTTATGGGCAAAAATCCATGTTCAAACTTTAAATGCGAATATCTCGCTTAATATGCGTCCCAGAGCCATGAAAGTCGGCATCTAGAGGGCAATTTTTGAAGTACAATATTTCTCGATCTAGACCACCTAGAGGGCTGAAATTTCAGGATTGTGATCTAGGAATCATTCCCTTTCCATTTCTGTGCCTATCTTTGAATAAGACCAATTTTACAACAAGTTATGGGCAAAAATCCATGTTCAAACTTTAAATGCGAATATCTCGCTTAATATGCGTCCCAGAGCCATGAAAGTCGGCATCTAGAGGGCAATTTTTGAAGTCCAATATTTCTCGATCTAGACCACCTAGAGGGCTTAAATTTCAGGATTGTGATCTAGGAATCATTCCCTTTCCATTTCTGTGCCTATCTTTGAATAAGACCAATTTTACAACAAGTTATGGGCAAAAATCCATGTTCAAACTTTAAATGCGAATATCTCGCTTAATATGCGTCCCAGAGCCATGAAAGTCGGCATCTAGAGGGCAATTTTTGAAGTCCAATATTTCTCGATCTAGACCACCTAGAGGGCTGAAATTTCAGGATTGTGATCTAGGAATCATTCCCTTTCCATTTCTGTGCCTATCTTTGAATAAGACCAATTTTACAACAAGTTATGGGCAAAAATCCATGTTCAAACTTTAAATGCGAATATCTCGCTTAATATGCGTCCCAGAGCCATGAAAGTCGGCATCTAGAGGGCAATTTTTGAAGTACAATATTTCTCGATCTAGACCACCTAGAGGGCTGAAATTTAAGGATTGTGATCTAGGAATCATTCCCTTTCCATTTCTGTGCCTATCTTTGAATAAGACCAATTTTACAACAAGTTATGGGCAAAAATCCATGTTCAAACTTTAAATGCGAATATCTCGCTTAATATGCGTCCCAGAGCCATGAAAGTCGGCATCTAGAGGGCAATTTTTGAAGTACAATATTTCTCGATCTAGACCACCTAGAGGGCTGAAATTTCAGGATTGTGATCTAGGAATCATTCCCTTTCCATTTCTGTGCCTATCTTTGAATAAGACCAATTTTACAACAAGTTATGGGCAAAAATCCATGTTCAAACTTTAAATGCGAATATCTCGCTTAATATGCGTCCCAGAGCCATGAAAGTCGGCATCTAGAGGGCAATTTTTGAAGTCCAATATTTCTCGATCTAGACCACCTAGAGGGCTGGAATTTCAGGATTGTGATCTAGGAATCATTCCCTTTCCATTTCTGTGCCTATATTTGAATAAGACAAATTTTACAACAAGTTATGGGCAAAAATCCATGTTCAAACTTTAAATGCGAATATCTCGCTTAATATGCGTCCCAGAGCCATGAAAGTCGGCATCTAGAGGGCAATTTTTGAAGTACAATATTTCTCGATCTAGACCACCTAGAGGGCTGAAATTTCAGGATTGTGATCTAGGAATCATTCCCTTTCCATTTCTGTGCCTATCTTTGAATAAGACCAATTTTACAACAAGTTATGGGCAAAAATCCATGTTCAAACTTTAAATGCGAATATCTCGCTTAATATGCGTCCCAGAGCCATGAAAGTCGGCATCTAGAGGGCAATTTTTGAAGTCCAATATTTCTCGATCTAGACCACCTAGAGGGCTTAAATTTCAGGATTGTGATCTAGGAATCATTCCCTTTCCATTTCTGTGCCTATCTTTGAATAAGACCAATTTTACAACAAGTTATGGGCAAAAATCCATGTTCAAACTTTAAATGCGAATATCTCGCTTAATATGCGTCCCAGAGCCATGAAAGTCGGCATCTAGAGGGCAATTTTTGAAGTCCAATATTTCTCGATCTAGACCACCTAGAGGGCTGAAATTTCAGGATTGTGATCTAGGAATCATTCCCTTTCCATTTCTGTGCCTATCTTTGAATAAGACCAATTTTACAACAAGTTATGGGCAAAAATCCATGTTCAAACTTTAAATGCGAATATCTCGCTTAATATGCGTCCCAGAGCCATGAAAGTCGGCATCTAGAGGGCAATTTTTGAAGTCCAATATTTCTCGATCTAGACCACCTAGAGGGCTGAAATTTCAGGATTGTGATATAGGAATCATTCCCTTTCCATTTCTGTGCCTATCTTTGAATAAGACCAATTTTACAACAAGTTATGGGCAAAAATCCATGTTCAAACTTTAAATGCGAATATCTCGCTTAATATGGGTCCCAGAGCCATGAAAGTCGGCATCTAGAGGGCAATTTTTGAAGTACAATATTTCTCGATCTAGACCACCTAGAGGGCTGAAATTTCAGGATTGTGATCTAGGAATCATTCCCTTTCCATTTCTGTGCCTATCTTTGAATAAGACCAATTTTACAACAAGTTATGGGCAAAAATCCATGTTCAAACTTTAAATGCGAATATCTCGCTTAATATGCGTCCCAGAGCCATGAAAGTCGGCATCTAGAGGGCAATTTTTGAAGTCCAATATTTCTCAATCTAGACCACTTAGAGGGCTGAAATTTCAGGATTGTGATCTAGGAATCATTCCCTTTCCATTTCTGTGCCTATCTTTGAATAAGACCAATTTTACAACAAGTTATGGGCAAAAATCCATGTTCAAACTTTAAATGCGAATATCTCGCTTAATATGCGTCCCAGAGCCATGAAAGTCGGCATCTAGAGCGCAATTTTTGAAGTCCAATATTTCTCGATCTAGACCACCTAGAGGGCTGAAATTTAAGGATTGTGATCTAGGAATCATTCCCTTTCCATTTCTGTGCCTATCTTTGAATAAGACCAATTTTACAACAAGTTATGGGCAAAAATCCATGTTCAAACTTTAAATGCGAATATCTCGCTTAATATGCGTCCCAGAGCCATGAAAGTCGGCATCTAGAGGCCAATTTTTGAAGTACAATATTTCTCGATCTAGACCAGCTAGAGGGCTGGAATTTCAGGATTGTGATCTAGGAATCATTCCCTTTCCATTTCTGTGCCTATCTTTGAATAAGACCAATTTTACAACAAGTTATGGGCAAAAATCCATGTTCAAACTTTAAATGCGAATATCTCGCTTAATATGCGTCCCAGAGCCATAAAAGTCGGCATTTAGAGGGCAATTTTTGAAGTACAATATTTCTCGATCTAGACCACCTAGAGGGCTGAAATTTCATGATTGTGATCTAGGAATCATTCCCTTTCCATTTCTGTGCCTATCTTTGAATAAGACCAATTTTACAACAAGTTATGGGCAAAAATCCATGTTCAAACTTTAAATGCGAATATCTCGCTTAATATGCGTCCCAGAGCCATGAAAGTCAGCATCTAGAGGGCAATTTTTGAAGTCCAATATTTCTCGATCTAGACCAGCTAGAGGGCTGGAATTTCAGGATTGTGATCTAGGAATCATTCCCTTTCCATTTCTGTGCCTATATTTGAATAAGACAAATTTTACAACAAGTTATGGGCAAAAATCCATGTTCAAACTTTAAATGCGAATATCTCGCTTAATATGCGTCCCAGAGCCATGAAAGTCGGCATCTAGAGGGCAATTTTTGAAGTACAATATTTCTCGATCTAGACCACCTAGAGGGCTGAAATTTCAGGATTGTGATCTAGGAATCATTCCCTTTCCATTTCTGTGCCTATCTTTGAATAAGACCAATTTTACAACAAGTTATGGGCAAAAATCCATGTTCAAACTTTAAATGCGAATATCTCGCTTAATATGCGTCCCAGAGCCATGAAAGTCGGCATCTAGAGGGCAATTTTTGAAGTACAATATTTCTCGATCTAGACCACCTAGAGGGCTGAAATTTCAGGATTGTGATCTAGGAATCATTCCCTTTCCATTTATGCGTCCCAGAGCCATGAAAGTCGGCATCTAGAGGGCAATTTTTGAAGTACTATATTTCTCGATCTAGACCACCTAGAGGGCTGAAATTTCAGGATTGTGATCTAGGAATCATTCCCTTTCCATTTCTGTGCCTATCTTTGAATAAGACCAATTTTACAACAAGTTATGGGCAAAAATCCATGTTCAAACTTTAAATGCGAATATCTCGCTTAATTAGCGTCCCAGAGCCATGAAAGTCGGCATCTAGAGGGCAATTTTTGAAGTACAATATTTCTCAATCTAGACCACCTAGAGGGCTGAAATTTCAGGATTGTGATCTAGGAATCATTCCCTTTCCATTTCTGTGCCTATCTTTGAATAAGACCAATTTTACAACAAGTTATGGGCAAAAATCCATGTTCAAACTTTAAATGCGAATATCTCGCTTAATATGCGTCCCAGAGCCATGAAAGTCGGCATCTAGAGGGCAATTTTTGAAGTCCAATATTTCTCGATCTAGACCACCTAGAGGGCTGAAATTTCAGGATTGTGATCTAGGAATCATTCCCTTTCCATGTATGCGTCCCAGAGCCATGAAAGTCGGCATCTAGAGGGCAATTTTTGAAGTACTATATTTCTCGATCTAGACCACCTAGAGGGCTGAAATTTCAGGATTGTGATCTAGGAATCATTCCCTTTCCATTTCTGTGCCTATCTTTGAATTAGACCAATTTTACAACAAGTTATGGGCAAAAATCCATGTTCAAACTTTAAATGCGAATATCTCGCTTAATATGCGTCCCAGAGCCATGAAAGTCGGCATCTAGAGGGCAATTTTTGAAGTACAATATTTCTCGATCTAGACCACCTAGAGGGCTGAAATTTCAGGATTGTGATCTAGGAATCATTCCCTTTCCATTTCTGTGCCTATCTTTGAATAAGACCAATTTTACAACAAGTTATGGGCAAAAATCCATGTTCAAACTTTAAATGCGAATATCTCGCTTAATATGCGTCCCAGAGGCATGAAAGTCGGCATCTAGAGGGCAATTTTTGAAGTACAATATTTCTCAATCTAGACCACCTAGAGGGCTGAAATTTCAGGATTGTGATCTAGGAATCATTCCCTTTCCATTTCTGTGCCTATCTTTGAATAAGACCAATTTTACAACAAGTTATGGGCAAAAATCCATGTTCAAACTTTAAATGCGAATATCTCGCTTAATATGCGTCCCAGAGCCATGAAAGTCGGCATCTAGAGGGCAATTTTTGAAGTCCAATATTTCTCGATCTAGACCACCTAGAGGGCTGAAATTTCAGGATTGTGATCTAGGAATCATTCCCTTTCCATGTATGCGTCCCAGAGCCATGAAAGTCGGCATCTAGAGGGCAATTTTTGAAGTACTATATTTCTCGATCTAGACCACCTAGAGGGCTGAAATTTCAGGATTGTGATCTAGGAATCATTCCCTTTCCATTTCTGTGCCTATCTTTGAATTAGACCAATTTTACAACAAGTTATGGGCAAAAATCCATGTTCAAACTTTAAATGCGAATATCTCGCTTAATATGCGTCCCAGAGCCATGAAAGTCGGCATCTAGAGGGCAATTTTTGAAGTACAATATTTCTCGATCTAGACCACCTAGAGGGCTGAAATTTCAGGATTGTGATCTAGGAATCATTCCCTTTCCATTTCTGTGCCTATCTTTGAATAAGACCAATTTTACAACAAGTTATGGGCAAAAATCCATGTTCAAACTTTAAATGCGAATATCTCGCTTAATATGCGTCCCAGAGCCATGAAAGTCGGCATCTAGAGGGCAATTTTTGAAGTACAATATTTCTCGATCTAGACCACCTAGAGAGCTGAAATTTCAGGATTGTGATCTAGAAATCATTCCCTTTCCATTTCTGTGCCTATCTTTGAATCAGACCAATTTTACAACAAGTTATGGGCAAAAATCCATGTTCAAACTTTAAATGCGAATATCTCGCTTAATATGCGTCCCAGAGCCATGAAAGTCGGCATCTAGAGGGCAATTTTTGAAGTACAATATTTCTCAATCTAGACCACCTAGAGGGCTGAAATTTCAGGATTGTGATCTAGGAATCATTCCCTTTCCATTTCTGTGCCTATCTTTGAATAAGACCAATTTTACAACAAGTTATGGGCAAAAATCCATGTTCAAACTTTAAATGCGAATATCTCGCTTAATATGCGTCCCAGAGCCATGAAAGTCGGCATCTAGAGGGCAATTTTTGAAGTACAATATTTCTCGATCTAGACCACCTAGAGAGCTGAAATTTCAGGATTGTGATCTAGAAATCATTCCCTTTCCATTTCTGTGCCTATCTTTGAATCAGACCAATTTTACAACAAGTTATGGGCAAAAATCCATGTTCAAACTTTAAATGCGAATATCTCGCTTAATATGCGTCCCAGAGCCATGAAAGTCGGCATGTAGAGGGCAATTTTTGAAGTACAATATTTCTCAATCTAGACCACCTAGAGGGCTGAAATTTCAGGATTGTGATCTAGGAATCATTCCCTTTCCATTTCTGTGCCTATCTTTGAATAAGACCAATTTTACAACAAGTTATGGGCAAAAATCCATGTTCAAACTTTAAATGCGAATATCTCGCTTAATATGCGTCCCAGAGCCATGAAAGTCGGCATCTAGAGGGCAATTTTTGAAGTACAATATTTCTCAATCTAGACCACCTAGAGGGCTGAAATTTCAGGATTGTGATCTAGGAATCATTCCCTTTCCATTTCTGTGCCTATCTTTGAATAAGACCAATTTTACAACAAGTTATGGGCAAAAATCCATGTTCAAACTTTAAATGCGAATATCTCGCTTAATATGCGTCCCAGAGCCATGAAAGTCGGCATCTAGAGGGCAATTTTTGAAGTAAAATATTTCTCGATCTAGACCACCTAGAGGGCTGAAATTTTAGGATTGTGATCTAGGAATCATTCCCTTTCCATTTCTGTGCCTATCTTTGAATAAGACCAATTTAACAACAAGTTATGGGCAAAAATCCATGTTCAAACTTTAAATGCGAATATCTCGCTTAATATGCGTCCCAGAGCCATGAAAGTCGACATCTAGAGGGCAATTTTTGAAGTACAATATTTCTCAATCTAGACCACCTAGAGGGCTGAAATTTCAGGATTGTGATCTAGGAATCATTCCCTTTCCATTTCTGTGCCGATATTTCTCGATCTAGACCACCTAGAGGGCTGAAATTTCAGGATTGTGATCTAGGAATCATTCCCTTTCCATTTCTGTGCCTATCTTTGAATAAGACCAATTTTACAACAAGTTATGGGCAAAAATCCATGTTCAAACTTTAAATGCGAATATCTCGCTTAATATGCGTCCCAGAGCCATGAAAGTCGGCATCTAGAGGGCAATTTTTGAAGTAAAATATTTCTCGATCTGGACCACCTAGAGGGCTGAAATTTTAGGATTGTGATCTAGGAATCATTCCCTTTCTATTTCTGTGCCGATATTTCTCGATCTAGACCACCTAGAGGGCTGAAATTTCAGGATTGTGATCTAGGAATCATTCCCTTTCCATTTCTGTGCCTATCTTTGAATAAGACCAATTTTACAACAAGTTATGGGCAAAAATCCATGTTCAAACTTTAAATGCGAATATCTCGCTTAATATGCGTCCCAGAGCCATGAAAGTCGGCATCTAGAGGGCAATTTTTGAAGTAAAATATTTCTCGATCTAGACCACCTAGAGGGCTGAAATTTTAGGATTGTGATCTAGGAATCATTCCCTTTCCATTTCTGTGCCTTTCTTTGAATAAGACCAATTTTACAACAAGTTATGGGCAAAAATCCATGTTCAAACTTTAAATGCGAATATCTCGCTTAACATGCGTCCCAGAGCCATGAAAGTCGACATCTAGAGGGCAATTTTTGAAGTACAATATTTCTCAATCTAGACCACCTAGAGGGCTGAAATTTCAGGATTGTGATCTAGGAATCATTCCCTTTCCATTTCTGTGCCTATCTTTGAATAAGACCAATTTTACAACAAGTTATGGGCAAAAATCCATGTTCAAACTTTAAATGCGAATATCTCGCTTAATATGCGTCCCAGAGCCATGAAAGTCGGCATCTAGAGGGCAATTTTTGAAGTACAATATTTCTCAATCTAGACCACCTAGAGGGCTGAAATTTCAGGATTGTGATCTAGGAATCATTCCCTTTCCATTTCTATGCCTATCTTTGAAGAAGACCAATTTTACAACAAGTTATGGGCAAAAATCCATGTTCAAACTTTAAATGCGAATATCTCGCTTAATATGCGTCCCAGAGCCATGAAAGTCAGCATCTAGAGGGCAATTTTTGAAGTACAATATTTCTCGATCTAGACCACCTAGAGGGCTGAAATTTCAGGATTGTGATCTAGGAATCATTCCCTTTCCATTTCTGTGCCTATCTTTGAATAAGACCAATTTTACAACAAGTTATGGGCAAAAATCCATGTTCAAACTTTAAATGCGAATATCTCGCTTAATATGCGTCCCAGAGCCATGAAAGTCGGCATCTAGAGGGCAATTTTTGAAGTAAAATATTTCTCGATCTAGACCACCTAGAGGGCTGAAATTTTAGGATTGTGATCTAGGAATCATTCCCTTTCCATTTCTGTGCCTTTCTTTGAATAAGACCAATTTTACAACAAGTTATGGGCAAAAATCCATGTTCAAACTTTAAATGCGAATATCTCGCTTAACATGCGTCCCAGAGCCATGAAAGTCGACATCTAGAGGGCAATTTTTGAAGTACAATATTTCTCAATCTAGACCACCTAGAGGGCTGAAATTTCAGGATTGTGATCTAGGAATCATTCCCTTTCCATTTCTGTGCCTATCTTTGAATAAGACCAATTTTACAAAAAGTTATGGGCAAAAATCCATGTTCAAACTTTAAATGCGAATATCTCGCTTAATATGCGTCCCAGAGCCATGAAAGTCGGCATCTAGAGGGCAATTTTTGAAGTACAATATTTCTCAATCTAGACCACCTAGAGGGCTGAAATTTCAGGATTGTGATCTAGGAATCATTCCCTTTCCATTTCTGTGCCTATCTTTGAAGAAGACCAATTTTACAACAAGTTATGGGCAAAAATCCATGTTCAAACTTTAAATGCGAATATCTCGCTTAATATGCGTCCCAGAGCCATGAAAGTCAGCATCTAGAGGGCAATTTTTGAAGTACAATATTTCTCGATCTAGACCACCTAGAGGGCTGAAATTTCAGGATTGTGATCTAGGAATCATTCCCTTTCCATTTCTGTGCCTATCTTTGAATAAGACCAATTTTACAACAAGTTATGGGCAAAAATCCATGTTCAAACTTTAAATGCGAATATCTCGCTTAATATGCGTCCCAGAGCCATGAAAGTCGGCATCTAGAGGGCAATTTTTGAAGTACAATATTTCTCGATCTAGACCACCTAGAGGGCTGAAATTTCAGGATTGTAATCTAGGAATCATTCCCTTTCCATTTCTGTGCCTATCTTTGAATAAGACCAATTTTACAACAAGTTATGGGCAAAAATCCATGTTCAAACTTTAAATGCGAATATCTCGCTTAATATGCGTCCCAGAGCCATGAAAGTCGGCATCTAGAGGGCAATTTTTGAAGTACAATATTTCTCGATCTAGACCACCTAGAGGGCTGAAGTTTCAGGATTGTGATCTAGGAACCATTCCCTTTCCATTTCTGTGCCTATCTTTGAATAAGACCAATTTTACAACAAGTTATGGGCAAAAATCCATGTTCAAACTTTAAATGCGAATATCTCGCTTAATATGCGTCCCAGAGCCATGAAAGTCGGCATCTAGAGGGCAATTTTTGAAGTACAATATTTCTCGATCTAGACCACCTAGAGGGCTGAAATTTCAGGATTGTGATCTAGGAATCATTCCCTTTCCATTTCTGTGCCTATCTTTGAATAAGACCAATTTTACAACAAGTTGTGGGCAAAAATCCATGTTCAAACTTTAAATGCGAATATCTCGCTTAATATGCGTCCCAGAGCCATGAAAGTCGGCATCTAGAGGGCAATTTTTGAAGTACAATATTTCTCGATCTAGACCACCTAGAGGGCTGAAATTTCAGGATTGTGATCTAGGAATCATTCCCTTTCCATTTCTGTGCCTATCTTTGAATAAGACCAATTTTACAACAAGTTATGGGCAAAAATCCATGTTCAAACTTTAAATGCGAATATCTCGCTTAATATGCGTCCCAGAGCCATGAAAGTCGGCATCTAGAGGGCAATTTTTGAAGTACAATATTTCTCGATCTAGACCACCTAGAGGGCTGAAATTTCAGGATTGTGATCTAGAAATCATTCCCTTTCCATTTCTGTGCCTATCTTTGAATAAGACCAATTTTACAACAAGTTATTGGCAAAAATCCATGTTCAAACTTTAAATGCGAATATCTCGCTTAATATGCGTCCCAGAGCCATGAAAGTCGGCATCTAGAGGGCAATTTTTGAAGTACAATATTTCTCAATCTAGACCACCTAGAGGGCTGAAATTTCAGGATTGTGATCTAGAAATCATTCCCTTTCCATTTCTGTGCCTATCTTTGAATAAGACCAATTTTACAACAAGTTATTGGCAAAAATCCATGTTCAAACTTTAAATGCGAATATCTCGCTTAATATGCGTCCCAGAGCCATGAAAGTCGGCATCTAGAGGGCAATTTTTGAAGTACAATATTTCTCAATCTAGACCACCTAGAGGGCTGAAATTTCAGGATTGTGATCTAGGAATCATTCCCTTTCCATTTCTGTGCCTATCTTTGAATAAGACCAATTTTACAACAAGTTATGGGCAAAAATCCATGTTCAAACTTTAAATGCGAATATCTCGCTTAATATGCGTCCCAGAGCCATGAAAGTCGGCATCTAGAGGGCAATTTTTGAAGTACAATATTTCTCGATCTAGACCACCTAGAGGGCTGAAATTTCAGGATTGTGATCTAGGAATCATTCCCTTTCCATTTCTGTGCCTATCTTTGAATAAGACCAATTTTACAACAAGTTATGGGCAAAAATCCATGTTCAAACTTTAAATGCGAATATCTCGCTTAATATGCGTCCCAGAGCCATGAAAATCGGCATCTAGAGGGCAATTTTTGAAGTACAATATTTCTCAATCTAGACCACCTAGAGGGCTGAAATTTCAGGATTGTGATCTTGGAATCATTCCCTTTCCATTTCTGTGCCTATCTTTGAATAAGACCAATTTTACAACAAGTTATGGGCAAAAATCCATCTTCAAACTTTAAATGCGAATATCTCGCTTAATATGCGTCCCAGAGCCATGAAAGTCGGCATCTAGAGGGCAATTTTTGAAGTACAATATTTCTCGATCTAGACCACCTAGAGGGCTGAAATTTCAGGATTGTGATCTAGGAATCATTCCCTTTCCATTTCTGTGCTTATCTTTGAATAAGACCAATTCTACAACAAGTTACGGGCAAAAATCCATGTTCAAACTTTAAATGCGAATATCTCGCTTAATATGCGTCCCAGAGCCATGAAAGTCGACATCTAGAGGGCAATTTTTGAAGTACAATATTTCTCAATCTAGACCACCTAGAGGGCTGAAATTTCAGGATTGTGATCTAGGAATCATTCCCTTTCCATTTCTGTGCCTATCTTTGAATAAGACCAATTTTACAACAAGTTATGGGCAAAAATCCATGTTCAAATTTAAATGCGAATATCTCGCTTAATATGCGTCCCAGAGCCATGAAAGTCGGCATCTAGAGGGCAATTTTTGAAGTACAATATTTCTCGATCTAGACCACCTAGAGGGCTGAAATTTCAGGATTGTGATCTAGGAATCATTCCCTTTCCATTTCTGTGCCTATCTTTGAATAAGACCAATTTTACAACAAGTTATGGGCAAAAATCCATGTTCAAACTTTAAATGCGAATATCTCGCTTAATATGCGTCCCAGAGCCATGAAAGTCGGCATCTAGAGGGCAATTTTTGAAGTACAATATTTCTCGATCTAGACCACCTAGAGGGCTGAAATTTCAGGATTGTGATCTAGGAATCATTCCCTTTCCATTTCTGTGCCTATCTTTGAATAAGACCAATTTTACAACAAGTTATGGGCAAAAATCCATGCTCAAACTTTAAATGCGAATATCTCGCTTAATATGCGTCCCAGAGCCATGAAAGTCGACATCTAGAGGGCAATTTTTGAAGTACAATATTTCTCAATCTAGACCACCTAGAGGGCTGAAATTTCAGGATTGTGATCTAGGAATCATTCCCTTTCCATTTCTGTGCCTATCTTTGAATAAGACCAATTTTACAACAAGTTATGGGCAAAAATCCATGTTCAAACTTTAAATGCGAATATCTCGCTTAATATGCGTCCCAGAGCCATGAAAGTCGGCATCTAGAGGGCAATTTTTGAAGTACAATATTTCTCAATCTAGACCACCTAGAGGGCTGAAATTTCAGGATTGTGATCTAGGAATCATTCCCTTTCCATTTCTGTGCCTATCTTTGAATAAGACCAATTATACAACAAGTTATGGGCAAAAATCCATGTTCAAACTTTAAATGCGAATATCTCGCTTAATATGCGTCCCAGAGCCATGAAAGTCGGCATCTAGAGGGCAATTTTTGAAGTACAATATTTCTCGACCTAGACCACCTAGAGGGCTGAAATTTCAGGATTGTGATCTAGGAATCATTCCCTTTCCATTTCTGTGCCCATCTTTGAATAAGACCCATTTTACAACAAGTTATGGGCAAAAATCCATGCTCAAACTTTAAATGCGAATATCTCGCTTAATATGCGTCCCAGAGCCATGAAAGTCGACATCTAGAGGGCAATTTTTGAAGTACAATATTTCTCAATCTAGACCACCTAGAGGGCTGAAATTTCAGGATTGTGATCTAGGAATCATTCCCTTTCCATTTCTGTGCCTATCTTTGAATAAGACCAATTTTACAACAAGTTATGGGCAAAAATCCATGCTCAAACTTTAAATGCGAATATCTCGCTTAATATGCGTCCCAGAGCCATGAAAGTCGACATCTAGAGGGCAATTTTTTAAGTACAATATTTCTCAATCTAGACCACCTAGAGGGCTGAAATTTCAGGATTGTGATCTAGGAATCATTCCCTTTCCATTTCTGTGCCTATCTTTGAATAAGACCAATTTTACAACAAGTTATGGGCAAAAATCCATGTTCAAACTTTAAATGCGAATATCTCGCTTAATATGCGTCCCAGAGCCATGAAAATCGGCATCTAGAGGGCAATTTTTGAAGTACAATATTTCTCAATCTAGACCACCTAGAGGGCTGAAATTTCAGGATTGTGATCTTGGAATCATTCCCTTTCCATTTCTGTGCCTATCTTTGAATAAGACCAATTTTACAACAAGTTATGGGCAAAAATCCATCTTCAAACTTTAAATGCGAATATCTCGCTTAATATGCGTCCCAGAGCCATGAAAGTCGGCATCTAGAGGGCAATTTTTGAAGTACAATATTTCTCGATCTAGACCACCTAGAGGGCTGAAATTTCAGGATTGTGATCTAGGAATCATTCCCTTTCCATTTCTGTGCCTATCTTTGAATAAGACCAATTCTACAACAAGTTACGGGCAAAAATCCACGTTCAAACTTTAAATGCGAATATCTCGCTTAATATGCGTCCCAGAGCCATGAAAGTCGACATCTAGAGGGCAATTTTTGAAGTACAATATTTCTCAATCTAGACCACCTAGAGGGCTGAAATTTCAGGATTGTGATCTAGGAATCATTCCCTTTCCATTTCTGTGCCTATCTTTGAATAAGACCAATTTTACAACAAGTTATGGGCAAAAATCCATGTTCAAACTTTAAATGCGAATATCTCGCTTAATATGCGTCCCAGAGCCATGAAAGTCGGCATCTAGAGGGCAATTTTTGAAGTACAATATTTCTCAATCTAGACCACCTAGAGGGCTGAAATTTCAATATTGTGATCTAGGAATCATTCCCTTTCCATTTCTGTGCCTATCTTTGAATAAGACCAATTTTACAACAAGTTATGGGCAAAAATCCATGTTCAAACTTTAAATGCGAATATCTCGCTTAATATGCGTCCCAGAGCCATGAAAGTCGGCATCTAGAGGGCAATTTTTGAAGTACAATATTTCTCGATCTAGACCACCTAGAGGGCTGAAATTTCAGGATTGTGATCTAGGAATCATTCCCTTTCCATTTCTGTGCCTATCTTTGAATAAGACCAATTTAACAACAAGTTATGGGCAAAAATCCATGTTCAAACTTTAAATGCGAATATCTCGCTTAATATGCGTCCCAGAGCCATGAAAGTCGGCATCTAGAGGGCAATTTTTGAAGTCCAATATTTCTCGATCTAGACCACCTAGAGGGCTGAAATTTCAGGATTGTGATCTAGGAATCATTCCCTTTCCATTTCTGTGCCTATCTTTGAATAAGACCAATTTTACAACAAGTTATGGGCAAAAATCCATGCTCAAACTTTAAATGCGAATATCTCGCTTAATATGCGTCCCAGAGCCATGAAAGTCGACATCTAGAGGGCAATTTTTGAAGTACAATATTTCTCAATCTAGACCACCTAGAGGGCTGAAATTTCAGGATTGTGATCTAGGAATCATTCCCTTTCCATTTCTGTGCCTATCTTTGAATAAGACCAATTTTACAACAAGTTATGGGCAAAAATCCATGTTCAAACTTTAAATGCGAATATCTCGCTTAATATGCGTCCCAGAGCCATGAAAGTCGGCATCTAGAGGGCAATTTTTGAAGTACAATATTTCTCAATCTAGACCACCTAGAGGGCTGAAATTTCAGGATTGTGATCTAGGAATCATTCCCTTTCCATTTCTGTGCCTATCTTTGAATAAGACCAATTTTACAACAAGTTATGGGCAAAAATCCATGTTCAAACTTTAAATGCGAATATCTCGCCTAATATGCGTCCCAGAGCCATGAAAGTCGGCATCTAGAGGGCAATTTTTGAAGTACAATATTTCTCGATCTAGACCACCTAGAGGGCTGAAATTTCAGGATTGTGATCTAGGAATCATTCCCTTTCCATTTCTGTGCCCATCTTTGAATAAGACCCATTTTACAACAAGTTATGGGCAAAAATCCATGCTCAAACTTTAAATGCGAATATCTCGCTTAATATGCGTCCCAGAGCCATGAAAGTCGACATCTAGAGGGCAATTTTTGAAGTACAATATTTCTCAATCTAGACCACCTAGAGGGCTGAAATTTCAGGATTGTGATCTAGGAATCATTCCCTTTCCATTTCTGTGCCTATCTTTGAATAAGACCAATTTTACAACAAGTTATGGGCAAAAATCCATGCTCAAACTTTAAATGCGAATATCTCGCTTAATATGCGTCCCAGAGCCATGAAAGTCGACATCTAGAGGGCAATTTTTTAAGTACAATATTTCTCAATCTAGACCACCTAGAGGGCTGAAATTTCAGGATTGTGATCTAGGAATCATTCCCTTTCCATTTCTGTGCCTATCTTTGAATAAGACCAATTTAACAACAAGTTATGGGCAAAAATCCATATTCAAATTTTAAATGCGAATATCTCGCTTAATATGCGTCCCAGAGCCATGAAAGTCGGCATCTAGAGGGCAATTTTTGAAGTACAATATTTCTCGATCTAGACCACCTAGAGGGCTGAAATTTCAGGATTGTGATCTAGGAATCATTCCCTTTCCATTTCTGTGCCTATCTTTGAATAAGACCAATTTTACAACAAGTTATGGGCAAAAATCCATGTTCAAACTTTAAATGCGAATATCTCGCTTAATATGCGTCCCAGAGCCATGAAAGTCGGCATCTAGAGGGAAATTTTTGAAGTCCAATATTTCTCGATCTAGACCACCTAGAGGGCTGAAATTTCAGGATTGTGATCTAGGAATCATTCCCTTTCCATTTCTGTGCCTATCTTTGAATAAGACCAATTTTACAACAAGTTATGGGCAAAAATCCATGCTCAAACTTTAAATGCGAATATCTCGCTTAATATGCGTCCCAGAGCCATGAAAGTCGACATCTAGAGGGCAATTTTTGAAGTACAATATTTCTCGATCTAGACCACCTAGAGGGCTGAAATTTCAGGATTGTGATCTAGGAATCATTCCCTTTCCATTTCTGTGCCTATCTTTGAATAAGACCAATTTTACAACAAGTTATGGGCAAAAATCCATGTTCAAACTTTAAATGCGAATATCTCGCTTAATATGCGTCCCAGAGCCATGAAAGTCGGCATCTAGAGGGAAATTTTTGAAGTCCAATATTTCTCGATCTAGACCACCTAGAGGGCTGAAATTTCAGGATTGTGATCTAGGAATCATTCCCTTTCCATTTCTGTGCCTATCTTTGAATAAGACCAATTTTACAACAAGTTATGGGCAAAAATCCATGCTCAAACTTTAAATGCGAATATCTCGCTTAATATGCGTCCCAGAGCCATGAAAGTCGACATCTAGAGGGCAATTTTTGAAGTACAATATTTCTCAATCTAGACCACCTAGAGGGCTGAAATTTCAGGATTGTGATCTAGGAATCATTCCCTTTCCATTTCTGTGCCTATCTTTGAATAAGACCAATTTTACAACAAGTTATGGGCAAAAATCCATGTTCAAACTTTAAATGCGAATATCTCGCTTAATATGCGTCCCAGAGCCATGAAAGTCGGCATCTAGAGGGCAATTTTTGAAGTACAATATTTCTCAATCTAGACCACCTAGAGGGCTGAAATTTCAGGATTGTGATCTAGGAATCATTCCCTTTCCATTTCTGTGCCTATCTTTGAATAAGACCAATTTTACAACAAGTTATGGGCAAAAATCCATGTTCAAACTTTAAATGCGAATATCTCGCTTAATATGCGTCCCAGAGCCATGAAAGTCGGCATCTAGAGGGCAATTTTTGAAGTACAATATTTCTCGATCTAGACCACCTAGAGGGCTGAAATTTCAGGATTGTGATCTAGGAATCATTCCCTTTCCATTTCTGTGCCTATCTTTGAATAAGACCAATTTTACAACAAGTTATGGGCAAAAATCCATGTTCAAACTTTAAATGCGAATATCTCGCTTAATATGCGTCCCAGAGCCATGAAAGTCGGCATCTAGAGGGAAATTTTTGAAGTCCAATATTTCTCGATCTAGACCACCTAGAGGGCTGAAATTTCAGGATTGTGATCTAGGAATCATTCCCTTTCCATTTCTGTGCCTATCTTTGAATAAGACCAATTTTACAACAAGTTATGGGCAAAAATCCATGCTCAAACTTTAAATGCGAATATCTCGCTTAATATGCGTCCCAGAGCCATGAAAGTCGACATCTAGAGGGCAATTTTTGAAGTACAATATTTCTCAATCTAGACCACCTAGAGGGCTGAAATTTCAGGATTGTGATCTAGGAATCATTCCCTTTCCATTTCTGTGCCTATCTTTGAATAAGACCAATTTTACAACAAGTTATGGGCAAAAATCCATGTTCAAACTTTAAATGCGAATATCTCGCTTAATATGCGTCCCAGAGCCATGAGAGTCAGCATCTAGAGGGCAATTTTTGAAGTACAATATTTCTCAATCTAGACCACCTAGAGGGCTGAAATTTCAGGATTGTGATCTAGGAATCATTCCCTTTCCATTTCTGTGCCTATCTTTGAATAAGACCAATTTTACAACAAGTTATGGGCAAAAATCCATGTTCAAACTTTAAATGCGAATATCTCGCTTAATATGCATCCCAGAGCCATGAAAGTCGGCATCTAGAGGGCAATTTTTGAAGTACAATATTTCTCAATCTAGACCACCTAGAGGGCTGAAATTTCAGGATTGTGATCTAGGAATCATTCCCTTTCCATTTCTGTGCCTATCTTTGAATAAGACCAATTTTACAACAAGTTATGGGCAAAAATCCATGTTCAAACTTTAAATGCGAATATCTCGCTTAATATGCGTCCCAGAGCCATGAAAGTCGGCATCTAGAGGGCAATTTTTGAAGTCCAATATTTCTCGATCTAGACCACCTAGAGGGCTGAAATTTCAGGATTGTGATCTAAGAATTATTCCCTTTCCATTTCTGTGCCTATCTTTGAATAAGACCAATTTTACAACAAGTTATGGGCAAAAATCCATGTTCAAACTTTAAATGCGAATATCTCGCTTAATATGCGTCCCAGAGCCATGAAAGTCGGCATCTAGAGGGCAATTTTTGAAGTACAATATTTCTCGATCTAGACCACCTAGAGGGCTGAAATTTCAGGATTGTGATCTAAGAATCATTCCCTTTCCCATTTCTGTGCCTATCTTTGAATAAGACCAATTTTACAACAAGTTATGGGCAAAAATCCATGTTCAAACTTTAAATGCGAATATCTCGCTTAATATGCGTCCCAGAGCCATGAAAGTCGGCATCTAGAGGGCAATTTTTGAAGTCCAATATTTCTCGATCTAGACCACCTAGAGGGCTGAAATTTCAGGATTGTGATCTAGGAATCATTCCCTTTCCATTTCTGTGCCTATCTTTGAATAAGACCAATTTTACAACAAGTTATGGGCAAAAATCCATGTTCAAACTTTAAATGCGAATATCTCGCTTAATATGCGTCCCAAAGCCATGAAAGTCGGCATCTAGAGGGCAATTTTTGAAGTACAATATTTCTCAATCTAGACCATCTAGAGGGCTGAAATTTCAGGATTGTGATCTAGGAATCATTCCCTTTCCATTTCTGTGCCTATCTTTGAATAAGACCAATTTTAAAACAAGTTATGGGCAAAAATCCATGTTCAAACTTTAAATGCGAATATCTCGCTTAATATGCGTCCCAGAGCCATGAAAGTCGGCATCTAGAGGGCAATTTTTGAAGTACAATATTTCTCGATCTAGACCACCTAGAGGGCTGAAATTTCAGGATTGTGATCTAGGAATCATTCCCTTTCCATTTCTGTGCCTATCTTTGAATAAGACCAATTTTACAACAAGTTATGGGCAAAAATCCATGTTCAAACTTTAAATGCGAATATCTCGCTTAATATGCGTCCCAAAGCCATGAAAGTCGGCATCTAGAGGGCAATTTTTGAAGTACAATATTTCTCAATCTAGACCATCTAGAGGGCTGAAATTTCAGGATTGTGATCTAGGAATTATTCCCTTTCCATTTCTGTGCCTATCTTTGAATAAGACCAATTTTACAACAAGTTATGGGCAAAAATCCATGTTCAAACTTTAAATGCGAATATCTCGCTTAATATGCGTCCCAGAGCAATGAAAGTCGGCATCTAGAGGGCAATTTTTGAAGTACAATATTTCTCGATCTAGACCACCTAGAGGGCTGAAATTTCAGGATTGTGATCTAGGAATCATTCCCTTTCCATTTTTGTGCCTATCTTTGAATAAGACCAATTTTACAACAAGTTATGGGCAAAAATCCATGTTCAAACTTTAAATGCGAATATCTCGCTTAATATGCGTCCCAGAGCCATGAAAGTCGGCATCTAGAGGGCAATTTTTGAAGTACAATATTTCTCGATCTAGACCACCTAGAGGGCTGAAATTTCAGGATTGTGATCTAGGAATCATTCCCTTTCCATTTCTGTGCCTATCTTTGAATAAGACCAATTTTACAACAAGTTATGGGCAAAAATCCATGTCCAAACTTTAAATGCGAATATCTCGCTTAATATGCGTCCCAGAGCCATGAAAGTCGGCATCTAGAGGGCAATTTTTGAAGTCCAATATTTCTCGATCTAGACCACCTAGAGGGCTGAAATTTCAGGATTGTGATCTAGGAATCATTCCCTTTCCATTTCTGTGCCCATCTTTGAATAAGACCAATTTTACAACAAGTTATGGGCAAAAATCCATGTTCAAACTTTAAATGCGAATATCTCGCTTAATATGCGTCCCAGAGCCATGAAAGTCGGCATCTAGAGGGCAATTTTTGAAGTACAATATTTCTCGATCTAGACCACCTAGAGGGCTGAAATTTCAGGATTGTGATCTAGGAATCATTCCCTTTCCATTTCTGTGCCTATCTTTGAATAAGACCAATTTTACAACAAGTTATGGGCAAAAATCCATGTTCAAACTTTAAATGCGAATATCTCGCTTAATATGCGTCCCAGAGCCATGAAAGTCGGCATCTAGAGGGCAATTTTTGAAGTACAATATTTCTCGATCTAGACCACCTAGAGGGCTGAAATTTCAGGATTGTGATCTAGGAATCATTCCCTTTCCATTTCTGTGCCTATCTTTGAATAAGACCAATTTTACAACAAGTTATGGGCAAAAATCCATGTTCAAACTTTAAATGCGAATATCTCGCTTAATATGCGTCCCAGAGCCATGAAAGTCGGCATCTAGAGGGCAATTTTTGAAGTCCAATATTTCTCGATCTAGACCACCTAGAGGGCTAAAATTTCAGGATTGTGATCTAGGAATCATTCCCTCTCCATTTCTGTGCCTATCTTTGAATAAGACCAATTTTACAACAAGTTATGGCCAAAAATCCATGTTTAAACTTTAAATGCGAATATCTCGCTTAATATGCGTCCCAGAGCCATGAAAGTCGGCATCTAGAGGGCAATTTTTGAAGTCCAATATTTCTCGATCTAGACCACCTAGAGGGCTGAAATTTCAGGATTGTGATCTAGGAATCATTCCCTTTCCATTTCTGTGCCTATCTTTGAATAAGACCAATTGTACAACAAGTTATGGGCAAAAATCCATGTTCAAACTTTAAATGCGAATATCTCGCTTAATATGCGTCCCAGAGCCATGAAAGTCGGCACCTAGAGGGCAATTTTTGAAGTACAATATTTCTCAATCTAGACCACCTAGAGGGCTGAAATTTCAGGATTGTGATCTAGGAATCATTCCCTTTCCATTTCTGTGCCTATCTTTGAATAAGACCAATTTTACAACAAGTTATGGCCAAAAATCCATGTTTAAACTTTAAATGCGAATATCTCGCTTAATATGCGTCCCAGAGCCATGAAAGTCGGCATCTAGAGGGCAATTTTTGAAGTCCAATATTTCTCGATCTAGACCACCTAGAGGGCTGAAATTTCAGGATTGTGATCTAGGAATCATTCCCTTTCCATTTCTGTGCCTATCTTTGAATAAGACCAATTGTACAACAAGTTATGGGCAAAAATCCATGTTCAAACTTTAAATGCGAATATCTCGCTTAATATGCGTCCCAGAGCCATGAAAGTCGGCATCTAGAGGGCAATTTTTGAAGTACAATATTTCTCAATCTAGACCACCTAGAGGGCTGAAATTTCAGGATTGTGATCTAGGAATCATTCCCTTTCCATTTCTGTGCCTATCTTTGAATAAGACCAATTTTACAACAAGTTATGGGCAAAAATCCATGTTCAAACTTTAAATGCGAATATCTCGCTTAATATGCGTCCCAGAGCCATGAAAGTCGGCATCTAGAGGGCAATTTTTGAAGTACAATATTTCTCGATCTAGACCACCTAGAGGGCTGAAATTTCAGGATTGTGATCTAGGAATCATTCCCTTTCCATTTCTGTGCCTATCTTTGAATAAGACCAATTTTACAACAAGTTATGGGCAAAAATCCATGTTCAAACTTTAAATGCGAATATCTAGCTTAATATGCGTCCCAGAGCCATGAAAGTCGGCATCTAGAGGGCAATTTTTGAAGTACAATATTTCTCGATCTAGACCACCTAGAGGGCTGAAATTTCAGGATTGTGATCTAGGAATCATTCCATTTCTGTGCCTATCTTTGAATAAGACCAATTTTATAACAAGTTATGGGCAAAAATCCATGTTCAAACTTTAAATGCGAATATCTCGCTTAATATGCGTCCCAGAGCCATGAAAGTCGGCATCTAGAGGGCAATTTTTGAAGTACAATATTTCTCGATCTAGACCACCTAGAGGGCTGAAATTTCAGGATTGTGATCTAGGAATCATTCCCTTTCCATTTCTGTGCCTATCTTTGAATAAGACCAATTTTACAACAAGTTATGGGCAAAAATCCATGTTCAAACTTTAAATGCGAATATCTCGCTTAATATGCGTCCCAGAGCCATGAAAGTCGGCATCTAGAGGGCAATTTTTGAAGTCCAATATTTCTCGATCTAGACCACCTAGAGGGCTAAAATTTCAGGATTGTGATCTAGGAATCATTCCCTCTCCATTTCTGTGCCTATCTTTGAATAAGACCAATTTTACAACAAGTTATGGCCAAAAATCCATGTTTAAACTTTAAATGCGAATATCTCGCTTAATATGCGTCCCAGAGCCATGAAAGTCGGCATCTAGAGGGCAATTTTTGAAGTCCAATATTTCTCGATCTAGACCACCTAGAGGGCTGAAATTTCAGGATTGTGATCTAGGAATCATTCCCTTTCCATTTCTGTGCCTATCTTTGAATAAGACCAATTGTACAACAAGTTATGGGCAAAAATCCATGTTCAAACTTTAAATGCGAATATCTCGCTTAATATGCGTCCCAGAGCCATGAAAGTCGGCACCTAGAGGGCAATTTTTGAAGTACAATATTTCTCAATCTAGACCACCTAGAGGGCTGAAATTTCAGGATTGTGATCTAGGAATCATTCCCTTTCCATTTCTGTGCCTATCTTTGAATAAGACCAATTTTACAACAAGTTATGGGCAAAAATCCATGTTCAAACTTTAAATGCGAATATCTCGCTTAATATGCGTCCCAGAGCCATGAAAGTCGGCATCTAGAGGGCAATTTTTGAAGTACAATATTTCTCGATCTAGACCACCTAGAGGGCTGAAATTTCAGGATTGTGATCTAGGAATCATTCCCTTTCCATTTCTGTGCCTATCTTTGAATAAGACCAATTTTACAACAAGTTATGGGCAAAAATCCATGTTCAAACTTTAAATGCGAATATCTAGCTTAATATGCGTCCCAGAGCCATGAAAGTCGGCATCTAGAGGGCAATTTTTGAAGTACAATATTTCTCGATCTAGACCACCTAGAGGGCTGAAATTTCAGGATTGTGATCTAGGAATCATTCCATTTCTGTGCCTATCTTTGAATAAGACCAATTTTATAACAAGTTATGGGCAAAAATCCATGTTCAAACTTTAAATGCGAATATCTCGCTTAATATGCGTCCCAGAGCCATGAAAGTCGGCATCTAGAGGGCAATTTTTGAAGTACAATATTTCTCGATCTAGACCACCTAGAGGGCTGAAATTTCAGGATTGTGATCTAGGAATCATTCCCTTTCCATTTCTGTGCCTATCTTTGAATAAGACCAATTTTACAACAAGTTATGGGCAAAAATCCATGTTCAAACTTTAAATGCGAATATCTCGCTTAATATGCGTCCCAGAGCCATGAAAGTCGGCATCTAGAGGGCAATTTTTGAAGTCCAATATTTCTCGATCTAGACCACCTAGAGGGCTGAAATTTAAGGATTGTGATCTAGGAATCATTCCCTTTCCATTTCTGTGCCTATCTTTGAATAAGACCAATTTTACAACAAGTTATGGGCAAAAATCCATGTTCAAACTTTAAATGCGAATATCTCGCTTAATATGCGTCCCAGAAGCATGAAAGTTGGCATCTAGAGGGCAATTTTTGAAGTCCAATATTTCTCGATCTAGACCACCTAGAGGGCTGAAATTTCAGGATTGTGATCTAGGAATCATTCCCTTTCCATTTCTGTGCCTATCTTTGAATAAGACCAATTTTACAACAAGTTATGGGCAAAAATCCATGTTCAAACTTTAAATGCGAATATCTCGCTTAATATGCGTCCCAGAGCCATGAAAGTCGGCATCTAGAGGGCAATTTTTGAAGTCCAATATTTCTCGATCTAGACCACCTAGAGGGCTGAAATTTCAGGATTGTGATCTAGGAATCATTCCCTTTCCATTTCTGTGCCTATCTTTGAATAAGACCAATTTTACAACAAGTTATGGGCAAAAATCCATGTTCAAACTTTAAATGCGAATATCTCGCTTAATATGCGTCCCAGAAGCATGAAAGTTGGCATCTAGAGGGCAATTTTTGAAGTCCAATATTTCTCGATCTAGACCACCTAGAGGGCTGAAATTTCAGGATTGTGATCTAGGAATCATTCCCTTTCCATTTCTGTGCCTATCTTTGAATAAGACCAATTTTACAACAAGTTATGGGCAAAAATCCATGTTCAAACTTTAAATGCGAATATCTCGCTTAATATGCGTCCCAGAGCCATGAAAGTCGGCATCTAGAGGGCAATTTTTGAAGTCCAATATTTCTCGATCTAGACCACCTAGAGGGCTGAAATTTCAGGATTGTGATCTAGGAATCATTCCCTTTCCATTTCTGTGCCTATCTTTGAATAAGATCAATTTTACAACAAGTTATGGGCAAAAATCCATGTTCAAACTTTAAATGCGAATATCTCGCTTAATATGCGTCCCAGAGGCATGATGGTCGGCATCTAGAGGGCAATTTTTGAAGTCCAATATTTCTCGATCTAGACCACCTAGAGGGCTGAAATTTCAGGATTGTGATCTAGGAATCATTCCCTTTCCATTTCTGTGCCTATCTTTGAAAAGGACCAATTTTACAACAAGTTATGGGCAAAAATCCATGTTCAAACTTTAAATGTGAATATCTCGCTTAATATGCGTCCCAGAAGCATGAAAGTTGGCATCTAGAGGGCAATTTTTGAAGTCCAATATTTCTCGATCTAGACCACCTAGAGAGCTGAAATTTCAGGATTGTGATCTAGGAATCATTCCCTTTCCATTTCTGTGCCTATCTTTGAATAAGACCAATTTTACAACAAGTTATGGGCAAAAATCCATGTTCAAACTTTAAATGCGAATATCTAGCTTAATATGCGTCCCAGAGCCATGAAAGTCGGCATCTAGAGGGCAATTTTTGAAGTACAATATTTCTCGATCTAGACCACCTAGAGGGCTGAAATTTCAGGATTGTGATCTAGGAATCATTCCATTTCTGTGCCTATCTTTGAATAAGACCAATTTTATAACAAGTTATGGGCAAAAATCCATGTTCAAACTTTAAATGCGAATATCTCGCTTAATATGCGTCCCAGAGCCATGAAAGTCGGCACCTAGAGGGCAATTTTTGAAGTACAATATTTCTCAATCTAGACCACCTAGAGGGCTGAAATTTCAGGATTGTGATCTAGGAATCATTCCCTTTCCATTTCTGTGCCTATCTTTGAATAAGACCAATTGTACAACAAGTTATGGGCAAAAATCCATGTTCAAACTTTAAATGCGAATATCTCGCTTAATATGCGTCCCAGAGCCATGAAAGTCGGCACCTAGAGGGCAATTTTTGAAGTACAATATTTCTCAATCTAGACCACCTAGAGGGCTGAAATTTCAGGATTGTGATCTAGGAATCATTCCCTTTCCATTTCTGTGCCTATCTTTGAATAAGACCAATTTTACAACAAGTTATGGGCAAAAATCCATGTTCAAACTTTAAATGCGAATATCTCGCTTAATATGCGTCCCAGAGCCATGAAAGTCGGCATCTAGAGGGCAATTTTTGAAGTACAATATTTCTCGATCTAGACCACCTAGAGGGCTGAAATTTCAGGATTGTGATCTAGGAATCATTCCCTTTCCATTTCTGTGCCTATCTTTGAATAAGACCAATTTTACAACAAGTTATGGGCAAAAATCCATGTTCAAACTTTAAATGCGAATATCTAGCTTAATATGCGTCCCAGAGCCATGAAAGTCGGCATCTAGAGGGCAATTTTTGAAGTACAATATTTCTCGATCTAGACCACCTAGAGGGCTGAAATTTCAGGATTGTGATCTAGGAATCATTCCATTTCTGTGCCTATCTTTGAATAAGACCAATTTTATAACAAGTTATGGGCAAAAATCCATGTTCAAACTTTAAATGCGAATATCTCGCTTAATATGCGTCCCAGAGCCATGAAAGTCGGCATCTAGAGGGCAATTTTTGAAGTACAATATTTCTCGATCTAGACCACCTAGAGGGCTGAAATTTCAGGATTGTGATCTAGGAATCATTCCCTTTCCATTTCTGTGCCTATCTTTGAATAAGACCAATTTTACAACAAGTTATGGGCAAAAATCCATGTTCAAACTTTAAATGCGAATATCTCGCTTAATATGCGTCCCAGAGCCATGAAAGTCGGCATCTAGAGGGCAATTTTTGAAGTCCAATATTTCTCGATCTAGACCACCTAGAGGGCTGAAATTTAAGGATTGTGATCTAGGAATCATTCCCTTTCCATTTCTGTGCCTATCTTTGAATAAGACCAATTTTACAACAAGTTATGGGCAAAAATCCATGTTCAAACTTTAAATGCGAATATCTCGCTTAATATGCGTCCCAGAAGCATGAAAGTTGGCATCTAGAGGGCAATTTTTGAAGTCCAATATTTCTCGATCTAGACCACCTAGAGGGCTGAAATTTCAGGATTGTGATCTAGGAATCATTCCCTTTCCATTTCTGTGCCTATCTTTGAATAAGACCAATTTTACAACAAGTTATGGGCAAAAATCCATGTTCAAACTTTAAATGCGAATATCTCGCTTAATATGCGTCCCAGAGCCATGAAAGTCGGCATCTAGAGGGCAATTTTTGAAGTCCAATATTTCTCGATCTAGACCACCTAGAGGGCTGAAATTTCAGGATTGTGATCTAGGAATCATTCCCTTTCCATTTCTGTGCCTATCTTTGAATAAGACCAATTTTACAACAAGTTATGGGCAAAAATCCATGTTCAAACTTTAAATGCGAATATCTCGCTTAATATGCGTCCCAGAAGCATGAAAGTTGGCATCTAGAGGGCAATTTTTGAAGTCCAATATTTCTCGATCTAGACCACCTAGAGGGCTGAAATTTCAGGATTGTGATCTAGGAATCATTCCCTTTCCATTTCTGTGCCTATCTTTGAATAAGACCAATTTTACAACAAGTTATGGGCAAAAATCCATGTTCAAACTTTAAATGCGAATATCTCGCTTAATATGCGTCCCAGAGCCATGAAAGTCGGCATCTAGAGGGCAATTTTTGAAGTCCAATATTTCTCGATCTAGACCACCTAGAGGGCTGAAATTTCAGGATTGTGATCTAGGAATCATTCCCTTTCCATTTCTGTGCCTATCTTTGAATAAGATCAATTTTACAACAAGTTATGGGCAAAAATCCATGTTCAAACTTTAAATGCGAATATCTCGCTTAATATGCGTCCCAGAGGCATGATGGTCGGCATCTAGAGGGCAATTTTTGAAGTCCAATATTTCTCGATCTAGACCACCTAGAGGGCTGAAATTTCAGGATTGTGATCTAGGAATCATTCCCTTTCCATTTCTGTGCCTATCTTTGAAAAGGACCAATTTTACAACAAGTTATGGGCAAAAATCCATGTTCAAACTTTAAATGTGAATATCTCGCTTAATATGCGTCCCAGAAGCATGAAAGTTGGCATCTAGAGGGCAATTTTTGAAGTCCAATATTTCTCGATCTAGACCACCTAGAGAGCTGAAATTTCAGGATTGTGATCTAGGAATCATTCCCTTTCCATTTCTGTGCCTATCTTTGAATAAGACCAATTTTACAACAAGTTATGGGCAAAAATCCATGTTCAAACTTTAAATGCGAATATCTAGCTTAATATGCGTCCCAGAGCCATGAAAGTCGGCATCTAGAGGGCAATTTTTGAAGTACAATATTTCTCGATCTAGACCACCTAGAGGGCTGAAATTTCAGGATTGTGATCTAGGAATCATTCCATTTCTGTGCCTATCTTTGAATAAGACCAATTTTATAACAAGTTATGGGCAAAAATCCATGTTCAAACTTTAAATGCGAATATCTCGCTTAATATGCGTCCCAGAGCCATGAAAGTCGGCATCTAGAGGGCAATTTTTGAAGTACAATATTTCTCGATCTAGACCACCTAGAGGGCTGAAATTTCAGGATTGTGATCTAGGAATCATTCCCTTTCCATTTCTGTGCCTATCTTTGAATAAGACCAATTTTACAACAAGTTATGGGCAAAAATCCATGTTCAAACTTTAAATGCGAATATCTCGCTTAATATGCGTCCCAGAGCCATGAAAGTCGGCATCTAGAGGGCAATTTTTGAAGTCCAATATTTCTCGATCTAGACCACCTAGAGGGCTAAAATTTCAGGATTGTGATCTAGGAATCATTCCCTCTCCATTTCTGTGCCTATCTTTGGATAAGACCAATTTTACAACAAGTTATGGCCAAAAATCCATGTTTAAACTTTAAATGCGAATATCTCGCTTAATATGCGTCCCAGAGCCATGAAAGTCGGCATCTAGAGGGCAATTTTTGAAGTCCAATATTTCTCGATCTAGACCACCTAGAGGGCTGAAATTTCAGGATTGTGATCTAGGAATCATTCCCTTTCCATTTCTGTGCCTATCTTTGAATAAGACCAATTGTACAACAAGTTATGGGCAAAAATCCATGTTCAAACTTTAAATGCGAATATCTCGCTTAATATGCGTCCCAGAGCCATGAAAGTCGGCACCTAGAGGGCAATTTTTGAAGTACAATATTTCTCAATCTAGACCACCTAGAGGGCTGAAATTTCAGGATTGTGATCTAGGAATAATTCCCTTTCCATTTCTGTGCCTATCTTTGAATAAGACCAATTTTACAACAAGTTATGGGCAAAAATCCATGTTCAAACTTTAAATGCGAATATCTCGCTTAATATGCGTCCCAGAGCCATGAAAGTCGGCATCTAGAGGGCAATTTTTGAAGTACAATATTTCTCGATCTAGACCACCTAGAGGGCTGAAATTTCAGGATTGTGATCTAGGAATCATTCCCTTTCCATTTCTGTGCCTATCTTTGAATAAGACCAATTTTACAACAAGTTATGGGCAAAAATCCATGTTCAAACTTTAAATGCGAATATCTAGCTTAATATGCGTCCCAGAGCCATGAAAGTCGGCATCTAGAGGGCAATTTTTGAAGTACAATATTTCTCGATCTAGACCACCTAGAGGGCTGAAATTTCAGGATTGTGATCTAGGAATCATTCCATTTCTGTGCCTATCTTTGAATAAGACCAATTTTATAACAAGTTATGGGCAAAAATCCATGTTCAAACTTTAAATGCGAATATCTCGCTTAATATGCGTCCCAGAGCCATGAAAGTCGGCATCTAGAGGGCAATTTTTGAAGTACAATATTTCTCGATCTAGACCACCTAGAGGGCTGAAATTTCAGGATTGTGATCTAGGAATCATTCCCTTTCCATTTCTGTGCCTATCTTTGAATAAGACCAATTTTACAACAAGTTATGGGCAAAAATCCATGTTCAAACTTTAAATGCGAATATCTCGCTTAATATGCGTCCCAGAAGCATGAAAGTTGGCATCTAGAGGGCAATTTTTGAAGTCCAATATTTCTCGATCTAGACCACCTAGAGGGCTGAAATTTCAGGATTGTGATCTAGGAATCATTCCCTTTCCATTTCTGTGCCTATCTTTGAATAAGACCAATTTTACAACAAGTTATGGGCAAAAATCCATGTTCAAACTTTAAATGCGAATATCTCGCTTAATATGCGTCCCAGAGCCATGAAAGTCGGCATCTAGAGGGCAATTTTTGAAGTCCAATATTTCTCGATCTAGACCACCTAGAGGGCTGAAATTTCAGGATTGTGATCTAGGAATCATTCCCTTTCCATTTCTGTGCCTATCTTTGAATAAGACCAATTTTACAACAAGTTATGGGCAAAAATCCATGTTCAAACTTTAAATGCGAATATCTCGCTTAATATGCGTCCCAGAGCCATGAAAGTCGGCATCTAGAGGGCAATTTTTGAAGTCCAATATTTCTCGATCTAGACCACCTAGAGGGCTGAAATTTCAGGATTGTGATCTAGGAATCATTCCCTTTCCATTTCTGTGCCTATCTTTGAAAAGGACCAATTTTACAACAAGTTATGGGCAAAAATCCATGTTCAAACTTTAAATGTGAATATCTCGCTTAATATGCGTCCCAGAAGCATGAAAGTTGGCATCTAGAGGGCAATTTTTGAAGTCCAATATTTCTCGATCTAGACCACCTAGAGAGCTGAAATTTCAGGATTGTGATCTAGGAATCATTCCCTTTCCATTTCTGTGCCTATCTTTGAATAAGACCAATTTTACAACAAGTTATGGGCAAAAATCCATGTTCAAACTTTAAATGCGAATATCTCGCTTAATATGCGTCCCAGAGCCATGAAAGTCGGCATCTAGAGGGCAATTTTTGAAGTACAATATTTCTCGATCTAGACCACCTAGAGGGCTGAAATTTCAGGATTGTGATCTAGGAATCATTCCCTTTCCATTTCTGTGCCTATCTTTGAATAAGACCAATTTTACAACAAGTTATGGGCAAAAATCCATGTTCAAACTTTAAATGCGAATATCTCGCTTAATATGCGTCCCAGAGCCATGAAAGTCGGCATCTAGAGGGCAATTTTTGAAGTACAATATTTCTCGATCTAGACCACCTAGAGGGCTGAAATTTCAGGATTGTGATCTAGGAATCATTCCCTTTCCATTTCTGTGCCTATCTTTGAATAAGACCAATTTTACAACAAGTTATGGGCAAAAATCCATGTTCAAACTTTAAATGCGAATATCTCGCTTAATATGCGTCCCAGAGCCATGAAAGTCGGCATCTAGAGGGCAATTTTTGAAGTACAATATTTCTCAATCTAGACCACCTAGAGGGCTGAAATTTCAGGATTGTGATCTAGGAATCATTCCCTTTCCATTTCTGTGCCTATCTTTGAATAAGACCAATTTTACAACAAGTTATGGGCAAAAATCCATGTTCAAACTTTAAATGCGAATATCTCGCTTAATATGCGTCCCAGAGCCATGAAAGTCGGCATCTAGAGGGCAATTTTTGAAGTCCAATATTTCTCGATCTAGACCACCTAGAGGGCTGAAATTTCAGGATTGTGATCTAGGAATCATTCCCTTTCCATTTCTGTGCCTATCTTTGAATAAGACCAATTTTACAACAAGTTATGGGCAAAAATCCATGTTCAAACTTTAAATGCGAATATCTCGCTTAATATGCGTCCCAGAGCCATGAAAGTCGGCATCTAGAGGGCAATTTTTGAAGTACAATATTTCTCGATCTAGACCACCTAGAGGGCTGAAATTTCAGGATTGTGATCTAGAAATAATTCTCTTTCCATTTCTGTGCCTATCTTTGAATAAGACCAATTTTACAACAAGTTATGGGCAAAAATCCATGTTCAAACTTTAAATGCGAATATCTCGCTTAATATGCGTCCCAGAGCCATGAAAGTCGGCATCTGGAGGGTAATTTTTGAAGTACAATATTTTTCGATCTAGACCACCTAGAGGGCTGAAATTTCAGGATTGTGATCTAGGAATCATTCCCTTTCCATTTCTGTGCCTATCTTTGAATAAGACCAATTTTACAACAAGTTATGGGCAAAAATCCGTTCAAACTTTAAATGCGAATATCTCGCTTAATATGCGTCCCAGAGCCATGAAAGTCGGCATCTAGAGGGCAATTTTTGAAGTACAATATTTCTCGATCTAGACCACCTAGAGGGCTGAAATTTCAGGATTGTGATCTAGGAATCATTCCCTTTCCATTTCTGTGCCTATCTTTGAATAAGACCAATTTTACAACAAGTTATGGGCAAAAATCCATGTTCAAACTTTAAATGCGAATATCTCGCTTAATATGCGTCCCAGAGCCATGAAAGTCGGCATCTAGAGGGCAATTTTTGAAGTCCAATATTTCTCGATCTAGACCACCTAGAGGGCTGAAATTTCAGGATTGTGATCTAGGAATCATTCCCTTTCCATTTCTGTGCCTATCTTTGAATAAGCCCAATTTTACAACAAGTTATGGGCAAAAATCCATGTTCAAACTTTAAATGCGAATATCTCGCTTAATATGCGTCCCAGAGCCATGAAAGTCGGCATCTAGAGGGCAATTTTTGAAGTACAATATTTCTCAATCTAGACCACCTAGAGGGCTGAAATTTCAGGATTGTGATCTAGGAATCATTCCCTTTCCATTTCTGTGCCTATCTTTGAATAAGACCAATCATCTAGAGGGCAATTTTTGAAGTCCAATATTTCTCGATCTAGACCACCTAGAGGGCTGAAATTTCAGGATTGTGATCTAGGAATCATTCCCTTTCCATTTCTGTGCCTATCTTTGAATAAGACCAATTTTACAACAAGTTATGGGAAAAAATCCATGTTCAAACTTTAAATGCGAATATCTCGCTTAATATGCGTCCCAGAGCCATGAAAGTCGGCATCTAGAGGGCAATTTTTGAAGTACAATATTTCTCGATCTAGACCACCTAGAGGGCTGAAATTTCAGGATTGTGATCTAGAAATCATTCTCTTTCCATTTCTGTGCCTATCTTTGAATAAGACCAATTTTACAACAACCCAAGTAACAATTCTAGTTCGTTTTAAGCTCTAGTAGCACTTACAGAGCTTAATCATTTGGCTTTAATAACTACATTTAGCTCTTAAGCATCAATAAAACTGTATAAAAACTTATTAAGAGCTATTTTTTCGACTTTGAGAGCTAAAATGGGCTCCATTTCATTTCTTGTATGGATGTTGTAGTTGCCAGTAGCATTAATGAAAGTGTTTTTGTCACTTTCGTGCTAATTTAAAGCTTCTTTTTCAGCACGATTATGATTCTAAATATGATGCCACAGTACTCATTATGTTCGACAATAGCAACAAAATGACATTTACATTTTGATTAAGAGCACTTATAGCTCTATTAAACATAACAACACCATAGTTTTAAAGCTTTTCGCTTTGAAGTAGAAATATAAAAACGATTGGATATGTGTAAGTAAAAAATAAATATAAAGAAATAAAAACAATGAGAATTGTTTGCATGTGTTGAACCTAATAAATATTTCTCAAACATAAATATTTTCAGAGTAAAACTTCTAACTCTAATAAGAAATATTTATACGATAATGATCGTAAAACTCAAAATTATAATAATTAAGACGTGCGAAGGTGTGATTTTATGTGCCACTTTATTTTCATCACAAACATAGCTGTTGTACCTCGAAATTGTACCACGCGCCTTTGAAATATTAATTTTTTAGTAATTATTTGAAATAAAAAATTAAAAATTGTATCAGAGAAATTTCATAACTTCTACCAAAAGTGCCATTTTGATACGTCAAAAACAATAACTCTTTTAGAGCTTCTATACATCTTAACGTCTACAAAACTGTTGTTTTAGATATGTTGTAAGGCATTTTTTATAATTAAGGACATAGGGTGCCTCAATTCAATAAGAACAAACAAAAAATGTTGACGATTTTTTCACGCAAACAATAACTACAAATAAATATTCCCTGTTTGATGCGAAGTTTTCTTTCTATTAGACATTTTGTTTAGAATTCCTCTCAATGTGTAACTAGAAGAATACCCACACCAAACGCAAATAATTTTTCTTAAAAACCAATTACATAAGTCGTGTTCGAAATGTGTTAAAATTGTTTACCATTGGTTAATTTTTGACGTTTGTTTAAAATTTGCCAGATATGTTTGGAAAGAATTTACCCCAAATATCTTCATAATTTTTCTCAAGTCAATTTATTTAGTAAAATGATGAACACAGGAAA
This sequence comes from Eupeodes luniger, assembly GCA_951509635.1. Lineage (NCBI taxonomy): Eukaryota > Metazoa > Arthropoda > Insecta > Diptera > Syrphidae > Eupeodes > Eupeodes luniger. The sequence continues at coordinate 36,394 of CATOCI010000009.1, forward strand.
TATCAAGCGTGTGAGATAAAGGATGATAAAAAAAACTCTCGAAATAAATAAAATGGTTGTTCAGATAAGAAAAGAATATTTTGTGATGAATAAATAATTAAGTTTTGAGCCCATATGAAACGCATTCAGGCATTGATATTTAAAGTAGATTGAAGCCATAACTATAATCAACTTAAAAAATGAAAAAGTAAAAAAATATTGTTTGTTTGTTTCTCATGATTTTTTATTTTTTTTTAAATCCTTCACCCTTCAATTGGTCACCGAGCGAAATTAAAGGCCTCATTATTTGTATGTGGATTATAAAATAAATTTTTATTGATTAGCGGATTTCTATTCTATTCTGTTTATTAATTTCATTCTGGGTATCCTACATGAATTATTTTATTTCGCCAGTCTATTCCATTTCATATCCGGAATATACATAAATAAAAACACTCATTATGTTTGGCCCTTCAACACAAAAATAAATCAGAGATATAAAAACGTTTCACCCTGTGCAACATTGTGTTTACATTTCGTCGTCTTGTTCTTGTTTCGATTTACTATTTTTTTTCTTGCTCACTCCTGTTTTTTGCACACACATATAAAACTCTTCTGAAGCGATAGGTTCTAAAACGGTAATTCTTGACGCAATCTGTTTTTATTGTGTTTTTATTCCGTCGCGTCGGTCGTGCTCGTGGTTCTTCTCGGTCGCCGTGGTTTTCAGTGGTTCTTCTTGTTCGTCGTGGTTATTTAATTCAGTATGTCTTTCAAAATAATCCAAGAACTAAATAATAGAAATCAAACAGTGCTCACAATTATACCCAGCTCATTCGAGCAAAATGGGGTATATTGGTTTCCTCCATCTAATTGGAGCACAAAAAAACTTAATAGTATTATTAAAAATCCTTATGCGAAACCCGACAAATCCTGCTGGGAAGCTAGGCCTTGTGTTGTGAAAAAAAGCAATATTTTAACATTCGCTCAGGCTGAGGAGAACGAAGACGCCCTGCTGGACAAAAATATCACCGAAGCTGATGATGCCGATGCCGGTGCCGATGCAGACGATGATTCAGAGGAATCATTCAACCAACCGACAACCAAACGCAATACAATCCAATTTGCAAGATCGCCACAGGCCGATTTTAATGTGCTCCTGAATCAGAATTTGTTGGAAGTACAAGGAGGGAATAGTGATATTCTATTTAATGACCTTGAACTAGTAGAAGTACAACCACAACCTTCAAATTTTGATATTTCTTCTGGTGTCACCCCAACACCTGATGGCTACGAAAGTAAAATTCTTGCAAATCAAGCCAAAATAATCAACGAATTAGAAGTGATCAAGGAAATTGTAACGACAGGTATAGCAAAACTTCTGACACAGGTCGACCAACGAGTCATAGATGAAAAACAAAATGTGATTAAAGAAGCAGCTGAGGACTTCCAAAAAATTGCAACTGAAGTGCAGGCTCAACAATTTGAGGAAAATCTTATGGAGACGGCGTTCAAATGCGAAATGGTAAGAAATAAAAAAAACAATATTTTAATTCCAATAAAATAATATATTAAATGAAATATATACATATTTATATTCAATAGGTCCGTAAAACCTCGTTTTTCATTGGCAAAAATGGCAAACGGTTTGGCCAAGGGTGGACATGTTGCTATGAACTAGTGGATGCAATTTTTGTTAGAAATTTTCTGACAAAATGTTCTTGGACCGGATGCTCCAAAAAATATGACGAAGGGAAAATTCCTTTTTTTAAGTTTAAAAATATTATAATCCTTTTTGCTGAGGTTGTGGTAGAAGCTGACCCACAGTTTTCTCTTGAGAAAACTAAAGATTTTTTCAAAAAAATCTTGAGAAATGCAACGAGATTTGAGAACCAAGAGGTTCTTCAAACCCGTAAATCAACCCAGCGTGAGAGAGTTTCTCAAAAGAAAACAAACGGAGTGAGAAGGTGAGAACCAAATTTTTAAAAGTTATCACAATTTCTAATAATTTGCTTTTATTTTGTATCATTTAGCACAACAGCTGAAGGCATCCCGGATACCCAATCAAATTCAACTTAAAAGCCAACTTAATTGTCGTTATCAACTTTGCGAGTATGAAATCATCTGACATTATGTACTTGTACATACATACCTTTAAGTACTTGTAGTTACTAAAGTACATACATACGTTTAATTCACTTAATGATTTACCTTTCTCTTGGATTATTTTATTTAAGTATTTATTTAATAACGTCTTCCAATATAGATTTATATAAGATTGTTTTTTAAACTTTGTTCTTTATTATTCCTTAATTTATTTATAATGAACTAATTGAAACAAGAAAATAAATTTGTTTAGGTAAAGAAAAAGGCAATGAAAGTCTGCTTTTCAATTGGAGCTTTTTATTTAATTAATACTCTTAACTCATATAAATGCAAAAGTGAAATTTCATTTGAACTAATAAAACTCTATAGAAATGAATATCTTTTTTTATTATTGCAAAGCAGATTTATGTATATTTACAATGTATGAAGTAAAGGTAAGAAAACTAATCCATCGTTATTATATGGAACAACTACCATTTTACATTTGATATTGTTTATTTCAATTGAACAAATATCATTTTCTTCACACTTTGAAAAATAAATGTTTAAATGTGACGATTTAATAGGTGTTAGAAAAAAATCATTTTTTTCTCTTAAGGGATGACCTTTTATTGAAATTGAATTACTTGTTTTTAAAGCTTTTTCAAAACTGATGATTTGTTGATTTTTCGTCAAAAACCATTTGTTCGGCATCTCGTTACTAAGAGTGAAATTTTCAAATATAAGTTTACTAAATGATCCGTCTCTGTTTTGGTTTTTTAAAATGGGATAAATTATTTTGGATTCTTCATAGTGTTCGGTTTTTGACAGTTCGCTTATTCGTTTTGCGGCTTGAGCAAGAGGATTAGAACCAGTGCGAAGTAAATGTTTTAAAGATGATAAAATATTTTCGAAAGGGTAGGAACTGAAGGTTTCAAGAACACCAAATTTTTTAACTTCATCAACAAGATGACAAAGATTATGTATATTGCTTGTAATCGATCGCCTATGGTAAAGTTCTTCATATTTTTGTATATAAAAAACTAACAATTCATGTGCTAAGTGAAGAAAATGATTATATGATTGGGAAGAACAAATGGTTATAGCACAAACTAGACAAAGAAAATGCTCATAAGCATCATATCTTAAAATATCTTTTAAAAACACCATTCCAGCATAGAGGAGGAATGTGCGAAACTCAGTCCCCTTCCAAAAAGCCAAACAGTCCAAGCCTCTTGTCGTTCTATGAATTTCTTTTGGCAGTTTGAAGTTTGTCAATTCTTCGGAAAGTTTTTTTATTTCATTGGCACTCAGTCTTATAGGACTTCCTTTGAAATGACCGTGAACCCATCCGGTTAAAGTTCTTTTCATAACACCTAAAGAATTATTGTGATGAAAAAAAAAAATCACAAACATTTTAAACATACCTAGGTCTATGAGATGAAGTGCATCTCCAACTGGAAAGTCTTCAACCATGTCAACAGGAAGTTCTTCAAGCGGAGAAGTTATTTTATGATGAAGACCATACAATCGTGTCCTAAAGCCTTCATTTGTTCTTTTTGGAAAATTTGTTCCCAAAAATACAGTGCAATGGTCAATGTACTCCCCTACAACTATACACTTAAGACATCCATGTTTTCCATTAAAATACATCACCCCTATAATGAATTATCAGAATATTTAAATTGTTAAACAATGTTGTTTTATATGTTGTTATATAAGTATTTAACCTTTGACGAATGCCCGCGCCGGTGAGTCGCAGATAAAACTTCTTATCTTAACTTGAATTTTATTGTTCCCGATTACAATACCATTTTCGATTATGTTTTTACATTCTTTAAGAAATGGTGATAGGTAGGCATTTAGATCAGATGGTTTTCCCTTGCCACAGTAAATTCCAATGACCATTGGCTTAAAATTTTTGATTTCGTTAATGTTAAATAAAATTGGCCAGAACTGTATTGGAGAACTATTATATAAAGGCAAACCATCAATGTTAAAATTAAGGGATATGGTTCTATTGCTAATAATTGTGTTGAAATATGTTAAAAGACAAAATTCCAACCCTTGATGCCAGTAATGCCCATTACCAATTGAATTGATTATTATAGATTGGGGAGTGCTCAATAGGGTCCTTGGGTCCTTTGGTAGCTTTTCTTGTGGGACAGCCTGATTTAAAATACACAGCAAATCTTTTAAAGCCGTATGTGGTATGTTGTGTATTAAGGCCCATTCTTTTAAGCCAATTCTCAAACTAACAATTTCACAATTTTCTGCTTCAATCTGATTGGGTACTGCATTAAGTTCGGATGTGCTCTCATCCAACCCATATTCCATATTCTCTACACTGTCAACACCAACGCATATGCTACCACCAACATTTGCAACTTGGGACAAAACCTTGGTTTTTTGTATCTCTGGTAATTTTTTCGCCGTGCCCTCCGGGTTTAATAACGATAATCTTTTCAACATTTTTTTGTTACGGCGCACTTTTTCCCAATAACCCTTGCTGTTTTTGAAATTATTTAACATTTTTCTTACTGGGAACTACTTATTTTTGCCCACAAATACTTTTTTGACACTTATTATGTCTTGATCAATAAGTGTTTTGAAGTTTTTATTAAAAAAAAAAAAACTGCTGAGTGGCTCTAAAGAGCATTTGTCTTTCTGAAATAATGCTTTTTTAAAGCATATGAATTCGATATTAAGTAAGGCTCGTTGAAGGTTGTGTTTTAAATTATATTAGAGCATATTAATAGAGCAGCAAGCATTATAAGGCTATAGAGCTTAAAGTTGTTATGAAACTTACATATAGAGCATATTTTGAATAAGAAAATGTCAGAAGCTGCAACTGCGTACAAAATAGAGCAGTAGTCTCAGAGTTCACTCCTTCAAAGCTTAAATCGAACTACTATAACAACTGAGGCTCCGAAAATGTTACTTGGGAAGTTATGGGCAAAAATCCATGTTCAAACTTTAAATGCGAATATCTCGCTTAATATGCGTCCCAGAGCCATGAAAGTCGGCATCTGGAGGGTAATTTTTGAAGTACAATATTTTTCGATCTAGACCACCTAGAGGGCTGAAATTTCAGGATTGTGATCTAGGAATCATTCCCTTTCCATTTCTGTGCCTATCTTTGAATAAGACCAATTTTACAACAAGTTATGGGCAAAAATCCATGTTCAAACTTTAAATGCGAATATCTCGCTTAATATGCGTCCCAGAAGCATGAAAGTTGGCATCTAGAGGGCAATTTTTGAAGTCCAATATTTCTCGATCTAGACCACCTAGAGGGCTGAAATTTCAGGATTGTGATCTAGGAATCATTCCCTTTCCATTTCTGTGCCTATCTTTGAATAAGACCAATTTTACAACAAGTTATGGGCAAAAATCCATGTTCAAACTTTAAATGCGAATATCTCGCTTAATATGCGTCCCAGAGCCATGAAAGTCGGCATCTAGAGGGCAATTTTTGAAGTCCAATATTTCTCGATCTAGACCACCTAGAGGGCTGAAATTTCAGGATTGTGATCTAGGAATCATTCCCTTTCCATTTCTGTGCCTATCTTTGAATAAGATCAATTTTACAACAAGTTATGGGCAAAAATCCATGTTCAAACTTTAAATGCGAATATCTCGCTTAATATGCGTCCCAGAGGCATGATGGTCGGCATCTAGAGGGCAATTTTTGAAGTCCAATATTTCTCGATCTAGACCACCTAGAGGGCTGAAATTTCAGGATTGTGATCTAGGAATCATTCCCTTTCCATTTCTGTGCCTATCTTTGAAAAGGACCAATTTTACAACAAGTTATGGGCAAAAATCCATGTTCAAACTTTAAATGTGAATATCTCGCTTAATATGCGTCCCAGAAGCATGAAAGTTGGCATCTAGAGGGCAATTTTTGAAGTCCAATATTTCTCGATCTAGACCACCTAGAGAGCTGAAATTTCAGGATTGTGATCTAGGAATCATTCCCTTTCCATTTCTGTGCCTATCTTTGAATAAGACCAATTTTACAACAAGTTATGGGCAAAAATCCATGTTCAAACTTTAAATGCGAATATCTCGCTTAATATGCGCCCCAGAGCCATGAAAGTCGGCATCTAGAGGGCAATTTTTGAAGTACAATATTTCTCGATCTAGACCACCTAGAGGGCTGAAATTTCAGGATTGTGATCTAGGAATCATTCCCTTTCCATTTCTGTGCCTATCTTTGAATAAGACCAATTTTACAACAAGTTATGGGCAAAAATCCATGTTCAAACTTTAAATGCGAATATCTCGCTTAATATGCGTCCCAGAGCCATGAAAGTCGGCATCTAGAGGGCAATTTTTGAAGTACAATATTTCTCAATCTAGACCACCTAGAGGGCTGAAATTTCAGGATTGTGATCTAGGAATCTTTCCCTTTCCATTTCTGTGCCTATCTTTGAATAAGACCAATTTTACAACAAGTTATGGGCAAAAATCCATGTTCAAACTTTAAATGCGAATATCTCGCTTAATATGCGTCCCAGAGCCATGAAAGTCGGCATCTAGAGGGCAATTTTTGAAGTCCAATATTTCTCGATCTAGACCACCTAGAGGGCTGAAATTTCAGGATTGTGATCTAGGAATCATTCCCTTTCCATTTCTGTGCCTATCTTTGAATAAGACCAATTTTACAACAAGTTATGGGCAAAAATCCATGTTCAAACTTTAAATGCGAATATCTCGCTTAATATGCGTCCCAGAGCCATGAAAGTCGGCATCTAGAGGGCAATTTTTGAAGTACAATATTTCTCGATCTAGACCACCTAGAGGGCTGAAATTTCAGGATTGTGATCTAGAAATAATTCTCTTTCCATTTCTGTGCCTATCTTTGAATAAGACCAATTTTACAACAAGTTATGGGCAAAAATCCATGTTCAAACTTTAAATGCGAATATCTCGCTTAATATGCGTCCCAGAGCCATGAAAGTCGGCATCTGGAGGGTAATTTTTGAAGTACAATATTTCTCGATCTAGACCACCTAGAGGGCTGAAATTTCAGGATTGTGATCTAGGAATCATTCCCTTTCCATTTCTGTGCCTATCTTTGAATAAGACCAATTTTACAACAAGTTATGGGCAAAAATCCATGTTCAAACTTTAAATGCGAATATCTCGCTTAATATGCGTCCCAGAGCCATGAAAGTCGGCATCTAGAGGGCAATTTTTGAAGTCCAATATTTCTCGATCTAGACCACCCAGAGGGCTGAAATTTCAGGATTGTGATCTAGGAATCATTCCCTTTCCATTTCTGTGCCTATCTTTGAATAAGCCCAATTTTACAACAAGTTATGGGCAAAAATCCATGTTCAATATTTCTCGATCTAGACCACCCAGAGGGCTGAAATTTCAGGATTGTGATCTAGGAATCATTCCCTTTCCATTTCTGTGCCTATCTTTGAATAAGCCCAATTTTACAACAAGTTATGGGCAAAAATCCATGTTCAAACTTTAAATGCGAATATCTCGCTTAATATGCGTCCCAGAGCCATGAAAGTCGGCATCTAGAGGGCAATTTTTGAAGTACAATATTTCTCAATCTAGACCACCTAGAGGGCTGAAATTTCAGGATTGTGATCTAGGAATCATTCCCTTTCCATTTCTGTGCCTATCTTTGAATAAGACCAATCATCTAGAGGGCAATTTTTGAAGTCCAATATTTCTCGATCTAGACCACCTAGAGGGCTGAAATTTCAGGATTGTGATCTAGGAATCATTCCCTTTCCATTTCTGTGCCTATCTTTGAATAAGACCAATTTTACAACAAGTTATGGGAAAAGATCCATGTTCAAACTTTAAATGCGAATATCTCGCTTAATATGCGTCCCAGAGCCATGAAAGTCGGCATCTAGAGGGCAATTTTTGAAGTACAATATTTCTCGATCTAGACCACCTAGAGGGCTGAAATTTCAGGATTGTGATCTAGAAATCATTCTCTTTCCATTTCTGTGCCTATCTTTGAATAAGACCAATTTTACAACAAGTTATGGGCAAAAATCCATGTTCAAACTTTAAATGCGAATATCTCGCTTAATATGCGTCCCAGAGCCATGAAAGTCGGCATCTGGAGGGTAATTTTTGAAGTACAATATTTTTCGATCTAGACCACCTAGAGGGCTGAAATTTCAGGATTGTGATCTAGGAATCATTCCCTTTCCATTTCTGTGCCTATCTTTGAATAAGACCAATTTTACAACAAGTTATGGGCAAAAATCCATGTTCAAACTTTAAATGCGAATATCTCGCTTAATATGCGTCCCAGAGCCATGAAAGTCGGCATCTAGAGGGCAATTTTTGAAGTACAATATTTCTCGATCTAGACCACCTAGAGGGCTGAAATTTCAGGATTGTGATCTAGGAATCATTCCCTTTCCATTTCTGTGCCTATCTTTGAATAAGACCAATTTTACAACAAGTTATGGGCAAAAATCCATGTTCAAACTTTAAATGCGAATATCTCGCTTAATTAGCGTCCCAGAGCCATGAAAGTCGGCATCTAGAGGGCAATTTTTGAAGTACAATATTTCTCAATCTAGACCACCTAGAGGGCTGAAATTTCAGGATTGTGATCTAGGAATCATTCCCTTTCCATTTCTGTGCCTATCTTTGAATAAGACCAATTTTACAACAAGTTATGGGCAAAAATCCATGTTCAAACTTTAAATGCGAATATCTCGCTTAATATGCGTCCCAGAGCCATGAAAGTCGGCATCTAGAGGGCAATTTTTGAAGTCCAATATTTCTCGATCTAGACCACCTAGAGGGCTGAAATTTCAGGATTGTGATCTAGGAATCATTCCCTTTCCATTTCTGTGCCTATCTTTGAATAAGACCAATTTTACAACAAGTTATGGGCAAAAATCCATGTTCAAACTTTAAATGCGAATATCTCGCTTAATATGCGTCCCAGAGCCATGAAAGTCGGCATCTAGAGGGCAATTTTTGAAGTCCAATATTTCTCGATCTAGACCACCTAGAGGGCTGAAATTTCAGGATTGTGATCTAGGAATCATTCCCTTTCCATTTATGTGCCTATCTTTGAAAAGGACCAATTTTACAACAAGTTATGGGCAAAAATCCATGTTCAAACTTTAAATGCGAATATCTCGCTTAATATGCGTCCCAGAGCCATGAAAGTCGGCATCTGGAGGGTAATTTTTGAAGTACAATATTTTTCGATCTAGACCACCTAGAGGGCTGAAATTTCAGGATTGTGATCTAGGAATCATTCCCTTTCCATTTCTGTGCCTATCTTTGAATAAGACCAATTTTACAACAAGTTATGGGCAAAAATCCATGTTCAAACTTTAAATGCGAATATCTCGCTTAATATGCGTCCCAGAGCCATGAAAGTCGGCATCTAGAGGGCAATTTTTGAAGTACAATATTTCTCGATCTAGACCACCTAGAGGGCTGAAATTTCAGGATTGTGATCTAGGAATCATTCCCTTTCCATTTCTGTGCCTATCTTTGAATAAGACCAATTTTACAACAAGTTATGGGCAAAAATCCATGTTCAAACTTTAAATGCGAATATCTCGCTTAATATGCGTCCCAGAGCCATGAAAGTCGGCATCTAGAGGACAATTTTTGAAGTCCAATATTTCTCGATCTAGACCACCTAGAGGGCTGAAATTTCAGGATTGTGATCTAGGAATCATTCCCTTTCCATTTCTGTGCCTATCTTTGAATAAGACCAATTTTACAACAAGTTATGGGCAAAAATCCATGTTCAAACTTTAAATGCGAATATCTCGCTTAATTAGCGTCCCAGAGCCATGAAAGTCGGCATCTAGAGGGCAATTTTTGAAGTACAATATTTCTCAATCTAGACCACCTAGAGGGCTGAAATTTCAGGATTGTGATCTAGGAATCATTCCCTTTCCATTTCTGTGCCTATCTTTGAATAAGACCAATTTTACAACAAGTTATGGGCAAAAATCCATGTTCAAACTTTAAATGCGAATATCTCGCTTAATATGCGTCCCAGAGCCATGAAAGTCGGCATCTAGAGGGCAATTTTTGAAGTCCAATATTTCTCGATCTAGACCACCTAGAGGGCTGAAATTTCAGGATTGTGATCTAGGAATCATTCCCTTTCCATTTCTGTGCCTATCTTTGAATAAGACCAATTTTACAACAAGTTATGGGCAAAAATCCATGTTCAAACTTTAAATGCGAATATCTCGCTTAATATGCGTCCCAGAGCCATGAAAGTCGGCATCTAGAGGGCAATTTTTGAAGTCCAATATTTCTCGATCTAGACCACCTAGAGGGCTGAAATTTCAGGATTGTGATCTAGGAATCATTCCCTTTCCATTTCTGTGCCTATCTTTGAAAAGGACCAATTTTACAACAAGTTATGGGCAAAAATCCATGTTCAAACTTTAAATGCGAATATCTCGCTTAATATGCGTCCCAGAGGCATGATGGTCGGCATCTAGAGGGCAATTTTTGAAGTCCAATATTTCTCGATCTAGACCACCTAGAGAGCTGAAATTTCAGGATTGTGATCTAGGAATCATTCCCTTTCCATTTCTGTGCCTATCTTTGAATAAGACCAATTTTACAACAAGTTATGGGCAAAAATCCATGTTCAAACTTTAAATGCGAATATCTCGCTTAATATGCGTCCCAGAGCCATGAAAGTCGGCATCTAGAGGGCAATTTTTGAAGTACAATATTTCTCGATCTAGACCACCTAGAGGGCTGAAATTTCAGGATTGTGATCTAGGAATCATTCCCTTTCCATTTCTGTGCCTATCTTTGAATAAGATCAATTTTACAACAAGTTATGGGCAAAAATCCATGTTCAAACTTTAAATGCGAATATCTCGCTTAATATGCGTCCCAGAGCCATGAAAGTCGGCATCTAGAGGGCAATTTTTGAAGTACAATATTTTTCGATCTAGACCACCTAGAGGGCTGAAATTTCAGGATTGTGATCTAGGAATCATTCCCTTTCCATTTCTGTGCCTATCTTTGAATAAGACCAATTTTACAACAAGTTATGGGCAAAAATCCATGTTCAAACTTTAAATGCGAATATCTCGCTTAATATGCGTCCCAGAGCCATGAAAGTCGGCATCTAGAGGGCAATTTTTGAAGTACAATATTTCTCGATCTAGACCACCTAGAGGGCTGAAATTTCAGGATTGTGATCTAGGAATCATTCCCTTTCCATTTCTGTGCCTATCTTTGAATAAGACCAATTTTACAACAAGTTATGGGCAAAAATCCATGTTCAAACTTTAAATGCGAATATCTCGCTTAATATGCGTCCCAGAGCCATGAAAGTCGGCATCTAGAGGGCAATTTTTGAAGTACAATATTTCTCGATCTAGACCACCTAGAGGGCTGAAATTTCAGGATTGTGATCTAGGAATCATTCCCTTTCCATTTCTGTGCCTATCTTTGAAAGGGACCAATTTTACAACAAGTTATGGGCAAAAATCCATGTTCAAACTTTAAATGCGAATATCTCGCTTAATATGCGTCCCAGAAGCATGAAAGTTGGCATCTAGAGGGCAATTTTTGAAGTCCAATATTTCTCGATCTAGACCACCTAGAGGGCTGATATTGATCTAGGAATCATTCCCTTTCCATTTCTGTGCCTATCTTTGAATAAGACCAATTTTACAACAAGTTATGGGCAAAAATCCATGTTCAAACTTTAAATGCGAATATCTCGCTTAATATGCGTCCCAGAGCCATGAAAGTCGGCATCTAGAGGGCAATTTTTGAAGTACAATATTTCTCGATCTAGACCACCTAGAGGGCTGAAATTTCAGGATTGTGATCTAGGAATCATTCCCTTTCCATTTCTGTGCCTATCTTTGAATAAGACCAATTTTACAACAAGTTATGGGCAAAAATCCATGTTCAAACTTTAAATGCGAATATCTCGCTTAATATGCGTCCCAGAGCCATGAAAGTCGGCATCTAGAGGGCAATTTTTGAAGTACAATATTTCTCGATCTAGACCACCTAGAGGGCTGAAATTTCAGGATTGTGATCTAGGAATCATTCCCTTTCCATTTCTGTGCCTATCTTTGAATAAGACCAATTTTACAACAAGTTATGGGCAAAAATCCATGTTCAAACTTTAAATGCGAATATCTCGCTTAATATGCGTCCCAGAAGCATGAAAGTCGGCATCTAGAGGGCAATTTTTGAAGTACAATATTTCTCGATCTAGACCACCTAGAGGGCTGAAATTTCAGGATTGTGATCTAGGAATCATTCCCTTTCCATTTCTGTGCCTATCTTTGAAA